>VZRS01012198.1:199634-344707 GCA_013398055.1 Ifrita kowaldi
GGCCGGGCGGCGCTTCCCCGCTCCGCGAGCGCCCGACCGGCCCCGCGGCCTCTCTCGGAAAGGGCGCTGGGCCCCATCCCGCCGGGCGATGTCGCTCCGGCGCGGGGCCGGCGGTCCCCACGGCCCTGCTTGCCCCCGGGAGGCTTCGGGACCGACCCGGTGTGGTGAGGCGGGGCGGGCACGTGCAGTTGGTGGCTGTGTGGTGCGGCTCCGGGCGGACAGCGAGAGCAGCCGTAGTACGGATATGAGGTGTGGGGGGAACAGGTGGACACCACCTAGGGTTGGCCACGTCCTCCTGTGTCTTTAGAAATAAATTTGAAAACTATTTGCATATCATGTGGATGATACCGAGCAGGTCTTGTTAAGAACCTTGACTGCGATCTGTTTTCAAATCACTTCAGGCAGTTTTTGGTCTAGCTTCCGCAGGCTTGTGTCAGCTTGGGATTTTGGCATGTAGTGGATGGAGAAGGAATGGAAATTGAAGTTCTTGGTTATAGAAGTACATCATGCCTTTTGTCTGTGGTTTTTCGTTTTAAACCTAACAAAATGGAGCACACATACTCTTGTCTTACTAATTATTGGAAAAGTTGAAATGTGTTGGTGTCTCTGAAATGCAGAAGGATATTCCTTGCCTCAGAAACCTTACCTATGAATGTTGCAATCTGTGCCTTTTATTTCCAATAGATGCTTTGATAGTCGGATATTTTTTTCTCTTGTTGACCATTCATGCCGTGCCTAGTGGATATTCTTCATGTCTGATGACAGGAAGACTCTGTAAAGGGCAGAACTACGCACAGTTGTTTGTTCATTTTCTGTATGTTGCCCATCCTGCATGATGTAGCACCAGTTTGAAGAAAAATATTACAAAACACTTTTAAACCAAGTTATTTTATTTGTTCTTCTGTTTATTTGCCTTATTTTAGTAAAGGGACGATAGCTAGAAGTTGAGGTGTGCAGTAATTACAAGGTTTGCCGTTTACTAAAATGCCTCATGAAGCAGGGCAGACAACAGGCATCATGTCTGTAATTTGATTGAAATACTTAAGTGGGTACTAACCCATTTCTAACTTGTTATTTTGATTCTTCTATGAAGTAGGATACTTGGCTCATGCAAGAAGTGCCTACTGGATGAGTTTTGGGTGTGTGAAAAGAGTACTCCTTTTCCAGCAAAAGATAGCTTGCTTTGATGCCAGTAGGAAATGCATTTATTTAAAGTCTGGAAGATAGAGTTTTTTAAGGTGGAGGTTCCCTAATGATAGAAGGAAAATAAAGACTGTAGTAGAGGCACAGTTGTAACACCAATTGAGCTGCAGTGATTTTTACCTTTATTAAAGCAACATGGGCTTTTCATGTCAGAGTATGTAAAAGAAGCTGTCATTGAGGTTATTTTCTTCTCATTTGATGCATAATTTTATTAAACATTAGGTTTTATAAAAGCTGGTAAAAGGCAAAAGAGGAGAAAAGGAAAGGGCTATGCCTAATAGAAGTATTACCAAAATGAGTTACCTAAGCAATATTTTTCTCAGGTTTGTTGCTGATCGTGTTTGGTGGAAGAGCTATGGCTTTATTTGCTGATAGAGAGATAAAAGAATTTGGGTTTGTGTCCCTTTTGCTTTGTTTAGGTAAAGCTTGAAGAAAATGGTGTGAGGATGAGTATCATTTACAATTCATAAAGCACATTGAAAGAAGTGAGTGAAACCAATAAACAATGCCTATTGGCTTGAACCTTGTGTTGATTGACAGAGTGAGGGAGAGTTACAAGCGCATACTTGGAGTATATTTAGCTACGAAATTTGTAATACCTTGCTCTTCCCTCTGTGAGGTATATGTAGTTCTTTTGAGTTTGGGAATTTATTGCATACCGATGAAACTAGAATGGAGGACTAACAATGAAAGTTGGGAGGGAGAGGTAAGAATAAAAGTACCTGAGTGCATGTTTCAGGTGAGGTGTGCCCAGTTTGAGAAGAACTGAGTTGTAAAATAAATGTCACCATAATCCTGCTTCCTGGTATTTACAGGAATGTTATGCTTTTAAGCAAGAGATAAAACTACTGAAAAGCCAGAGCTGGACCCAACAGTGGACTAATGGAGGTGTGCAGCAAAATGGGTTGAGTGCGCAGCTGCCTTATTCCACTGTAAGTATGCAACTCTATTTAAAGTTACAGGTACTTTCGTATTTTCACTTATATTTGATAACCAGAGATTATAGAAGTGTCTGTCAGTTCTCCTCTGTTTAGAGAACTTGACTCATAATAGTATTTTACTGTAATTTGCAGATACATGTTTCTTTTCCTGTAACTGTTTCATGAAGATTCCCTTCAAGATACATGCTTAGGGAAGTTATACTTAGTCTTCTAAGTTATTCAAGTTTGCAGACTTGCTTGAAGGGTAATGACTTTTGAAGGAGGACTTCGGCTGGAGAGAGCACTGCAACTCTGTCTTGATATGGATCAAGCTGGTATTGGGTTCTTTGCTTGGGAGTTTTTATTATTTATTACTTGTTCTTTTTTGAGAACATGTATTGCTTTTGTAATTACTGTTGTCAACTAGAAATGCTTTTCACTTTGTTCCCTTTGACATTGTGCGGCAGTGCTTTCCCTCTTTGTGTTTGTGTTCCATTTACGTGGAGTAATTTCCAGTTAACAGATGATAACTATGTTTGCATGGTTATAAAGATGATTATTTTTTACTAGGTGCCAACAGGCAGTCTCCATGAACTGCTTTTGTAGGATGACTCCTGCTACCATTCTGATGTCTGATACCAAATTCTGGAAGGCAGATCCTCTGAGGAGTGGCTGAGGGCTTTGTGATTATCTAGTTTGGAGAAAAGGAGGCTGAGTGACAACCTTGTTGCTCTCTGCAGCTTCCCAAGAGGGGACGTGGAGAGGGAGATGGTGATCTCTTCTGCCTGGAATCCAGGGGCAGGACATATGGAAATGATTCAAAGCTGCACCAGGGGAGGTTCAGACTGAACATCAGTAAGCATTTCTTTAGTTGAGAGGCTGGTCAAGTACTGGAACAGGCTTCCTAGGGAGATGGTTGGTGCCTCATGCCTGCCAGTGTTTAAGAGCCTTTGAACAATGTCCTTAATAGCATGCTTTAAGTTCTGGTCATCCCTGAAGTGGTCAGGCAGTGAGACTAGATGATCATTGTATGCCCCTTCCAACTGGAACTATTCTGTTCTAAATTTATTAAAAAAAAAAAAACTCCAAACCCTACTAGTTACTTCCATTGGTTCTAACCAAGTTTCTCAGCGCCCAGGTGGGGCCCTAGTGCATTTTAATTGTTTTCACTGAGCCACTTGTCCAGCTAATTTAAGCTTAAGAAGCAACAGTTATCTTTTGGTAGAGTGCTGAAGTATGTTTTCTTAAAAGCATGTTGCAGATCTCAGTTCATGATTCATTGGTATTAGGAAAACCATAATCAACTAATGAAAATAGTAAGTAAATGGTTTTTGAAATCAGCTAAGCCAGTTGACTTGTAGAGTCCAGAATGGCCAAATTAGGGCTGATAAGAAGCATATCTAGCTCAGTATTTTTCCTTCCACTGGAAAAATCAGTAAGAATAACGGTCATCAGTGGTTGCTCACGTGGTTATTTTTGTATTTGCTGAAAGCAATGTAAACAGTCAGTAACTTTCTGTGCTTAAGAGTCTCAATGACTTTCTTGTGAGTTGGGTAACTACTACTGAGACTGAACTTACGGGCACTTTAACTGCATTACATGCATATTACTAACAGCAATATAAAATTCGCATTTTGCTTTCAGGTGATGTTGCTTCTGTGGCATAGATAACAAAATTTCACAAATGCTACTAAAATAATGGCTATAAGGTTTGCTTCTGTGCTTGGTTTTGATGGTGGTATTTTTGCGGTTTTTTTCCAGTTGTTTTTGCACTGTCTTCAGTTTTTCTTCAGAGAGTGCTACGTATCTAAATGGGTTTGTCAAATTGGCAAAGAAGAACAGACAACCTCTGGTGGTATGTATGTTTTCATCCTGATTTGCTTCTGGCTGCATGAGAAGGAGATCTACTGCAGTGTGCCCATGAACCTTCCGTGCAAACAGATAAGGTGTTTTCTTAGTTTTGATTTTTAGCACTGTTTGCATAATGCATCATTTTAATGATTAACCTGAGCAAGTTGAAAGAAATTGTAAGAATCAAAAGCTGTGAAAAGAAGTTGTATGTCATCTTTTTACCTTTTGTTGCCAACATACTGGACCTTTGATAATTTTTAGAATTTCAAAAATTTATTTTTAATGTTGCTGGCATGAAATGTTGCAAGTCCTGGGGAGTATTGTTTTTAATATCTTTCTCTGTGTTGTCTGACAGCCTCTTTGTACCATAGGCTTAGTATTAGCTCCTGTGTTACTTTGTGTGCAGAGTGAGGCTTTCTGCAGGTGGGGAAGCACTTCAGATGACCAAGTGGACTTGACTTAAAAGGATAATTGCTCCCTATGACTTTCATCAAGGTAGCAAAACAAGTGGATGTGTAGAGGAGTATTTTTAATAGATGTGAATCCTGGAGAAATCTTTGCACATAGGAAGAAGCAGTGCATTTTAATGCTTGTGTTATAGTTGAAACATTTGCAGGGGGGCTGTAAGGGGAAGGGAATCTGTTTTGATCCTATCTAGAATGAACGTTTCTAGCCCTGCAAGATTTATGTATGTGCTGAATGTTGAAAGGCGAAAGTATATTAGTGCTTTTGGGTTTAGGTATTAAAGCAATTTTGTCTCACTTTGATATAATTCAAACATTGGTGTAAAACTGAACTTGGGCATGATACAAGTTCACATATGGGATTTTTCTTTCCCCTTTCACAGCATTATTGATTCCTTATGCCCTGGAGAGCCTATTCAGAAAGGCAGGGATGGAGGACACAGTATTTTTGTGGCCTTAATGTAAATGCTACACATTAAAGAAATTACATCTACAGAATTACTTTCCACTTCAGTATTGTAAGGACTGTTAAGAAGAGCAACTCCAGGCCTAGAAATACTTAACAGTCTGTTAGTGCTCAAAATATGAGTTAATTTTATCAGGAGACAAGATAAAAGAAATTGAATCTTGCCTTGTTTAGCAGAGAAGATTTTGGCATTATTTGAAGCAAAATTAGTGACTTATTTCATGTGAGATCCTGGGGAGAATTGTTTGTAGGAATGAGAAGTGAAGACCTCGTCTTTCTAAAGAGAGTAAAATAAGAGGTTATTTTTATTTTTAACTGTTTGCTTTTTCAGAATTTTTCTGTTGGTGTGGTCAGTGTTGTGGGAGGGAGCACAAGGACACAGAGGGAGATGTGGCAGTATCCCTAGCTGCACATATGAGCAACTACAGATTTTGCTGAAAGAGTCCATGTACAAGGAATCAGTGGCAGTGCTTGCCATGGGCTCATCCCTGTGTGCTGTGGGGAATGATGACACAACCGTGTTGTTTGTTTTCTCAGTTAAAGAGAATCAGAGCTTGAGCTGACTTGCTGGTTCTGTAAGCAGTTTGTGGTAGCCTGCAGTTTCTGGGACTTTGTCCTGCCTAGGAGGGACTTTTATATAAAACCTAATTCCGCATAAATGACAGATAATGCATTTTTTTCCCCTGCATTCCTTGAGTTGAGTGGAAGTAAGGGTAAGGACTTGGCATAGCTTTAGCAATATTCAATTGCACTCCTTCACAGCTGGTACCTTGAAAAAAAAAGAGCATCTATCTCCTAAGATAATCCTTAGATGTTTCCTAAGTCTTTTGCTCCGAGAAAGAAAAATGAAATCTCTTGTATTGCTGGGTTATTTTCTGTGTGCGTTTTGGTTTTTTATAGATTTTATTTATTCCACAAATGATTTGCTTTGCAGGAATTTCAGTTTTCTGTTTTCAACCAGTGCTGGCTGAGCTGAAACTTCCTGCATTTTGTGGAGAGCATGTATAAAAGGAATGACCTCATGGCCAATGTGATGGTCACCTCCGCCACTCCAGAGGTACAGTTCCTTGGGTTTTATTAGCTCCTGTATCAAAACGGAAATTTTGGCTTGTTTCAGCGTTCACAGAAGCCCTTTCCACTAGTAGTCAAATATCACACCATTTGTAAGAAAAAGAACTAACATGGCAGGAGAGTAATTGTAGAATATTCCATGGTTCTTGGTGTTCACAGCCATGTTTTTTTGTTGTTGCAATTGATGATTACTCATTTTGTTTAGTTTTAAATAGCATTTTTGACCTGTAATTTAGAGCAGCCATGTATTATTAGTGAATTCAGAGCAATGTAATATACCATCAAAATGGAGTCAGTCAGAAGTAGAACCCAGAAATATCCAGCTGCATTTTTTCCTTTTTTTTTTCTTTTTAATTTACTGGTCTGCTAGTGAGAAAGTGCTCTAAGATTTTGTTCATTTTAATATTTGTATCCTTTGGAGACCAGGCAGCTCTTTTGTGCTACTTCCAAAAATGTTCGATGTTGAACTGCTGTGCACAGCTAACAGCCTGTTGCTCCATGACAGCCAACAGAACACTGCTTGGGAATTAGCTGCCTGAGTTTTTCTAGTTTTTTGCTTTCATCTAATATTATGATGAAATAATCAGCTGTAGTAAAGCTTGTTCTGTAAAGCACACATTTTAAATGTGGGATCGGAGAAACTTTTTCAGCTTTATGATGGAGACTTAATACTGCATATTTATTCCAGAGTTGGGTGCAATGTGGATTTATAAATGACCATATTAATAATCTGTTACATATTTTCTCTTTTCCAGACTTAATCAAATCTTGTGAAGACCCTTTTCAGTTTTTCATTGCCAGGTTTTTTGTTTTGCCACATTAAATTAATAAAATCAAGATCCATAGTTTTCAAATAAGTCTACAGGGTTTTCTAGATTGTTGAATATATAATAAACATCACTTACCTATACATAATTCTCTTCAGATTCACATATTTTCAGTGCTTGTAACAACTGCCTTGTAACTAATTATTTATCCTTGCAAAGACAGTTTCTGTGCTAGGGCTTAATGTCTTTGGAGTGAGAAATAACATCAAAAATCTTCTGGAAGTCCAACAAGACTGTATTAACCTCGATCCTTCACTCACTACCTTCAGTAAATATGAGGCAGTGCTTCTCTTTCTGAATGCTGACTTGGTACTTTCCTGATACAGCATAACTGTTTGCATTTCTACGAATTCCCCTGTATTCTCTTCTTGGGTTTGACCACTACAAATGTCAGGCTTTCCTAATCAGTAGTGTGCAGGTTAAATTTCAGAATGTGTCAATTTTCCCTTTGTTATAATGTTATGGATAGAACAGCCTGACTTGGATCTACCCACTCTTTATTTTGCACATTTAATTTCAAAAATCCTATGGAATATGAATCTTCAAAGTCTCAACAATTTTTTTTTTGTGTGACAGCTCTTTCATTTAGTCTATGATTTTAAAAATGGCTTGCTAAAGCTAAAAATTTCATAGAGCTAAAGTTTTATGTCACTGTAGTTTTGCAGAAGGAAGTTGGAAACGCTTGTGAACAATGCAAAACTAAATTTGGTAATTTGGTGTCTGAAACTTTTTGAAGTTCATGCATTTTCTTGTCATTGCTTAGTATTTTTACACATATTTATTTCCTGAATTTGAGATGAAATTCATCGTTCTGCAGGTAAGCCTACTATTTTTTCTTTGTAGGGCAGTAGCAGCTCAGATTCTCTGGAAGGGCGAAGTTCAGATTATGCCAATAAAAGCTACGATGCAGTTGTATTTGATGTATTGAAAGTAACTCCTGAGGAGTTTGCTGTAAGTAGAAATGTTATCTTTGCATTTAAGCTTGTATAATATTCTGGGCTTGTAGAGTACTAAAAAATACATGAAATCTTTTTTCTTAAAAAAATATCTTTTAAATAAACTTCCAGTGTTCTTTAAAACAAATTTCTGATTTTATCAGGTTCAATAAAATAAGCCTGTCTTGGGATTTAATCATTTAGTACTGACCTGACACAGCATATTTGTTTTACTGTATAAAGTCATTCGCATTTTTTTAAGTCTTTTAGGAGACCCTAGCATGGGTTTGAAGATATTACTTACAGGATCATAGAATCCTAAAGGTTGGAAAAGCCCTGTAATATCAAGTCCCGCCTTGGCCGCTAAACACAGTCTGATTAATTTTCTTTTTAATTGACACATACTCAGCTTCTCTCCTGAAACAACAGTTTCTTAAAAGCACAGAAGAAGCTTACAGAGAGGAAAAAATTTCCTTTCTTTGATCACAATTTTTCAGTGTTAAACTGAAAGCAGAATTGCAGTTTTGACAAACATCCAATGCAATTCTTGTCCTTGCTCCTTGTTTTTAATTTGCATGTTAACTTGCTGGGGTACTGGAAGGAGTGAGGATGAAAGCTGCTGCACATAAAGTTGAATGTTTTCTTTAATAATTCTGAGCATCAAAATGATGTGTCATTTTTTATATAAGTTTGCTTAATACCTGTTCGCCAAAAAAGAAATCTTGGAGATAGGCCTACCTTATTCCTTTACGTTCGTCACTTTGGAACCTTTTTGAAACTTTGAGCCTTTTTTAACACTAATACAGAACACACAGATGAGAGCTGTTGTTAGGTAAAATTATAAAAATACTTGGATGGCAAATCTGCATCGACTCAGTTAAAAAATCCCAAGGCTTTTGCTCCTAGTTATCCAGGTTCACATGATCCATGGTCGAGGACTGGATTCAGAAATGAATAGACACAAGTGAGACAGGACTGTAAAATCATGTGAAAATAGGTATGTCTGATTTCATCAGCATAGAAATCTTAAGTCCAAAGACAGCCCAGAACACAGAGTATAGTCTACATTTGTGGTTATCTTGGAACTGTATTTATAAAATGATGAAGTCAAGATAAAGTTGCTTGTAAGCTTAAACTCATCAGTTTTCTATTCCTGTTGCTTTTGGTTTGAGATGGAAGCATGTTGATTGCGGGTCTTGATTTAGTGCTGCGCTTTAAAACCACAGATGTATGCAGCCATACACCCTTATATCATTGTACATTATTTAACTCAATTCCAAACTTCTGTAAGCTGCTTTTTTCTCTCCAATTCCATTTGCCACCTGTAGCCGTGAGGAAAACAAGCAAAAACCCCACTAACATGCAGAGAAACAAAAACTGAAATGTGTGTCTGTGGGACTGAAAATCTGTGTATGACCCCTTTGAAGCATATTCCAGTCATAACTAATTAACATACAATAATTTATCGCCTTTCAACCCAGTGAACGTAAAATTTATGCTGCTTTCTGTGTGAAAGGCATGTAATTCTTCCCACCATTACTCTCTCAGGCATTTATTGGATAATAGGAAGACTCTCAAGCACAGGTATTTCCCTTTAGACTGGTACAGGTACTGAAAGTCTTTACCTGGGGACAGCCGAGGAATGAGATGGTGTCACTCAGGATGGGGCACTTCTGCTTGTGGTGTGTCACCCTGGACAGGCAAGGCCAAAGTCAGGGCTGGTTAGTTCTGGTCGTTGAGGAATATGTGTATGGTTTGTAGGTACTGAAGGGCAGATGGAAATATGTCACTGTTAGCTCTTCATATTACGTGATGTAAAATTCTGTCTTCATTGCAGAGCCAGATAACATTGATGGATATGCCAGTATTTAAAGCTATACAGCCTGAGGTAGGTTTTCTTAAACCATCTGCTTACATCTTCGGAATTCAGTGCCTGAGGAAATATCACGATTTAAATAGTGCTTTTTTGTTCAAAAATGCTCACCTTTGTGTGCTGCACTAATATTTTTCTAGGCATATTCCTTGTTAGCACTGTGAATATGTAATCCAGCATGAGTTACTTTGATTTGTCATCTCTTGCCAAAGGAGATGACTTTGCTTTTCTGGAAGTCTTGTCTTGCTTTTAGTGGAGTGTTTCTTCAGGATAAGTTTATCAAGCGTAAAAATTCTCTATTCTCCCTTCTGCTGCTGATTTTCAATTCATATCTGATTTCAGAGTTTGACTCGTGCCTCTGGCCATAATGTGTATTTTAGGCAGCATCAGCTGCTTGATAAGCTTTTTAATTTGTATGATCATTTTTAAGATTCAAAATAATAAATGCTGGGAATAAATTAGCTCAAACCCTTATAAGTTAGTGTATTAATGTCTTTTAAGATTTTAACCTTTTAAGAAAGACTCAGAATGGAACTCAAGGCCTTTTGAGGAAAAGCTGTTAAAGTTAACGTAGACATTTGAAAATCAGTAATAAGAACCTGAGAAATGAAGATCAGAATATGACAAATTTGCAGAAAAATATGATAAATTTGTTACTGCAAAAGGTACAGGAATCACATGACTCCTGCTTCAGGTGTTTTAATATAAGAACATGTATTTACATCCATTATGGCTTGTTGTCTTCTTCTCCTAAGGTTGGAATATCATGATTATATAAAAGGCAGCCCCTGCCCCGCCATAATGTCAGCAGAACTGAAGTTCTGATGGCATAAGTAGGGGCGGTCAAGTTTAGAAAGGTTTGTAGTGGAGGCTCTATCCACCTAATTTGGTCACTAACAAAACATGTCATTGTTTATTACAATGGTTCTGAGAGATTAGCAGACTTCTATTTTGAGAAAGACAAATTTTTATTTTCCATCATATCCTATCTGCTATGTGTCCTTCCTGACAGATAATTTTTTTCCCCCCCCCAAGAACACCAAGACAGTTTTATAACTGAAAACACTTTCATGCTTCTGAAATTACATGTGTGCTCCAGGCAGTTGGAGAGTCTTTTCTTTTCTGTGGGGAAAAAAATGGCAAATGAATAATGCCGTAAGAAATTAGCAATATCCATAGAAAAATCTGCTAACAAAAAATTTTCAGTATGTACAAATTGATACATAGATATTCTTTCATGAGGAAGTTTTGTTTAGACAAATGTTGGAACAAAGTGGAAGGGGTTTTATATTCTACCTACCTTTGCCAAAAGCAGAGGTAGTGTCATACTCCGAGGAGATGAATGACTAAAAAAATAAAATACAAAACTGTAGGTGTTCATTTTTAAAGTGAATTTTGCATTTATTTTAGTTGCTATGAAACCTGTGCCATAGAATTTTATAGCAAAAAATATCCCAAACCAGTTGATTTGCTGTCCTTCTTTTCTTTTGTCATTGCTTCATTTTGCCTTTTGGAAATGAAATTCCCTGAAGTGCTACTCTGGCAAATAGATGTAACTCAGTGAGGAGTGATCAGAAAGAAAACTGTTGTATTTTCAGCTTCTGCTAGAATACAGATCTTTGAATACGTAGCAGTTACCAGGAACTATTAGTTGTTAATTGTACTTTCTGATTTTCATCTTATTGGAATTGTCAGTATAGTTTGTTTGTCAAAAATAATCAACTGTTTCTATCCTGAAATTCTGCCAACTGTACGACTAGGTTTTAAGGCAAGAAATAGTCTGTGTATTTGTCATGAACCTGCCCCTTGTTATTAGGTAAGTCATTAGACTAAGAAGGTTAACATTTTCTGGTTGAAGATTAAGGTTTTAGTCTTTTAATGTGACCTTATGCATGGATGGAAATACCTAAGATTTTAGATTTTAGAGTTTTGGTTGCTAAGTCTTATCTCAAACACAGGAACACCCTTTAAATGTGGTATTTGCTGAGGCTTTTTCCTGCTTTTCAACAGCTATTACTAAAAAACACATCTGCATTTTACTTTGCAGAGTTTAGTAAGAGGATGTCTAGTTAACAATTCTTTGTTCTCCAGCAGAAATAATTATGCTTACATTCTGGATTTCTATGTAACTTTATTTAGATTTTTTTCCAAGTCCTGAAATTGCTATCTCCACAAATTTCAGGGTTTTGCACACTTGATGGGAAAGTGTCCTGTGACTGTGCACATTGAGGAAACTGCCAGCATCCTTCCATACGAAAAAAAAAAAAGAGATTAAGTGTAATTCTAGAACATGGTATATTGTAGCAGAGTAAAAAAAATCAGCAGGGGTATTTTGAATCACTCACTTTTATCAACCCTCCTATTCAGTCTGAATTTTAAACCTAGTCAAATGATTTTGCCATACACAGGATTTTCCATTGTTACTCACTAGCCCTCTTGCAACCGCTTAGTATCCTTAGGTTGCTGACCTCTTCCACTTTTCTGACAAAGGTAAATTTTGCTGTCCCTAGTAGAGTCTGGGATTTTTTTCCACATAAACATGTGATTTCCAGTATCATAAGAGCAGGCATGGACTGTTCATGTGGAGAATCTGTGTCCTGACAGATGCAAATTGGCATTTTTATCTGCAGAAAGTTTAAGTGCTGGAGATTGGGATTCAAAATATGTTTGGAACTGGTAGAGCTTTTCCTGCTGCTCACACAGGCATGTACAGACCTCTAGAGTGTGTTCCATTTATCAGCATTACAAAGTGCTTTTCAGAGGCAGAATTCTCTTTGGCTGACTCTGCCTTTTCTTGTGAAGGTGTCTAAAGTTAGTAGCGTACATTTGGAAAGTTGAACAACATTTTGATTGAAACTGAGACTTGTGGTTCTAAAAACAGAAGAGTGATTTAGAACTAGTGTTAAGGACAACAAATTTCTCTTTTTTAAGGCAATTTTTAAATGTGTTTCCTAGGAACTAGCCAGCTGTGGATGGAATAAGAAAGAAAAACACACCCTCGCTCCAAATATTGTTGCCTTTACTAGGAGGTTTAACCAGGTAAGTAATTTGATTACTGTTATGAGCAGGTACTGTTTGACAGTTGTCTTTGAGTATAAAGTTAAACGGAACTACTCATGTGAATTAAAACCTGTTTTTCCAAATGAGGATTAGGATTTTTAAATGACAGCCTCTGTTTTCAATTGCTTTGTCCACATTTTCATGTTGTTCCTCTAGGCCATTTGTTCCTGATATGTTTTGCTATGGTGCAACATGAGCAACTTTATTCCTTTTTTTCTTTGTTTCACTTGCTCATTCAGTTATCTTGGTGTTGTCTCACTTCTCTAACTCTTCTTGTGGTAATGCTTCAGGGCAGTTGCAGTGATACAGATGAGAATTCATGGGATCAGAACTTTTTTCTTTCCTTATCCTGTTTTCTTCCTGGAGCATTGTGAGAGTTTGCAAACGTTTCATCTAATGGACTAATAAAGCCCATTTTTTTGTAATGAAGTTCTATGTGTTTACTTTATAGGTCAGTTTTTGGGTTGTACGAGAAATATTAACAGCACAGACCTTAAAAATAAGGGCAGAAATACTGAGCCACTTTGTGAAAATAGCTAAAGTAAGTGCAAATTTCTTACACTATCATTCAAAACCTTAATTGCTTCTTGTTTGTTTCTGGACTACTCCTGTGAGTCGTTGTTGGATTGCAGAGGGTAACAGTTCTGTATTAGCACATCTATTATGTTGTACCACATGAATAAGATAAAGGCATGAGAACTGTTCTTTTCTGCTTGGTTAGATGAAACTACTCAGTTCAGTGTGACTCACCTTGTACCTCTGCCTACCAAGTTTAAAAGTGATTTGGATTGTTGGTGGCCAGTTGTGTGTTGACAACATCAAGTGGGGTTGTAAATTGTTCTGGATTTGTCTCCCACCATTTTCAAACTTAAACTTTTATGAAAAGAAATTTCTTGCTTCTAAAATAGCTGTCGTGAGACTTGTATTCCTGCTTGTGATACGTAGTTGCTGGTATAAAGCACTGCTGTTAAAGCTCAGTTATTTTAATGAGTTTGAGCACTGCATTTTACTCAACTTTAAAATGAACAAACAAAAAAATGTAAAAATATTTATCTCTTCCACAACCTGTGGTCATTTGTTTTATATTACCCTGAGTGACACAGCACTTGGGTCAAAGTCCTGAGTGCTAATTATGTGTGAAATTGTGTATGTGTGTAGGTAATTAAAATAATATTTTCCATGTAGTACAAAACCATTTTTGTATTGCACATATTTCCAATCAATTTACTTAGCATTTTTGTGCTTATAGAAGAAAATTTATCTGTGTAAGTTACTGGCACAAAAAAGTAGTCCAAGTAATAGGAGAATGTTCGACTTGGAGGTCCTAGGTTGCTCTTAGAAATAAGAGTTGTAGTGTTTGGGGTTTTTTTAGCCTGCACAAGGGGGAACACTTCCCTCTTTCCTTCTCTGGCTTTTTTACTTTTCCTGCTTTTCCCTCCATGAAGTCCAGATCTTCCTTAAATGCTTCTGAGCAGTGAGTAAATGGATCACTCAAGGATGAATCCAGTCTCTTTTTAAGCTTTACAAAGAAGCTACGTGACAGCAATTCTCATTTTTCTATTTTACATTTTTATTCTTGTTGTAGCAGGCATTATCATCTTGACAGCTTTATTCCAAAGTATTGTCTGCCTGAGCTCAGTGTGTTTTGAGTAATTGTCAGCACACAGAGTAAATTTAAAGTACATTGAAGTGAGGTAAATTTTTCCTATAAAACAGATTACAAAGGCAAAAGTTGTGTTAATTCTGAGAGGATTGTCAGCATATTTGTGTAATGTTTTTGCTTGATTAAATCTTTAATTTCCAAAAGAATTTTCAAGATCAATGCATCAAATACTTCTTTCCTATTTTCTGTTCCTGAGGGAACAGCCTTAGAAAATAACAAATTGAAATCAAGTACAGTTTGTATTCTCTAAACTGAAATGCCTATTATATTGATGGGTATGCTTGTACAATTGACAACTTTTAAAGTAGTCTTAAGAATCTTGCACATGGCAGCATTGGATAATATTGTTATCTGCAGTTGTAGATGAAAACTTTGTATTTTATTAATGAAAAAATAATGGTTTATTAATGCAGCTTTGACATTAATTAATCCTGCTTCCATTTTCAATGTGTTAAAAGCTATTATTCCCTTTTTTCAGAAGCTTCTGGAACTGAATAATCTTCATTCTCTTATGTCTGTGGTGTCAGCACTGCAAAGCGCACCTATCTTCAGGCTGACCAAAACTTGGGCTGTAAGTGTTGCCCTGACCATTGTCCCTTCTGTCTTGTTTGAATTCTGAGTTTCTTTGGAATCTGTCGTATTGTAAACTCTGGAGGAAGATGCTTTTATGTTTTTGTGGTACTGTGGTAGCAGAAGTAGTAGCCTGTTACATGTTTTGTGAAAAGTAGAGTTTTGGCTGCGTATTTGTAAACAATCTATTTTCCTGTAAATTTCCTGTTTTCCTGTGTGTTCTACAAGCCACTGGTTATATGCTCAAGAAGACTTCCGTTGATAAGGAATCTTAGAACACTCTTGTACAGAATGCGTATCAGTGTCCCCTTATCCAAAACACAGTGTGTCATTTAATACGTTACCTAAAAGGAAGGAAAAAGGCATGTTACAAATATACAAGCGTTAATTTTGTGATTATTGTGTGATGCATTTCAATTTTTATTTATTTTAGAAATTAAAAACACTGATAATTCTGTTTTCAGAAACTCTGTCCCTGGAAGGCAGAATTTCTTAGCAAAACTTAAAGTAAATCTAAATATTTCTTTAAAGAGGAATACACAGTTACAGGTTATTTCTACTGTATGTAATATTTAACTATACAAAGGATTGAGTAATTCTCATCAATTAAGTATTCCACACACCATGGATCACATTGGCTGTTCAGAGCTTATAAATAAAGATGGCTATACTTAAGTCTTAGATAAGTTTATCAAGCTTTTTAAATGCTTGCAACTATTTTGTGATTTAATTGCTCAGAATAAGGTTATAGTCTAATAAAAAGGTGCCTGATGTTTTGAGCAGCTTGATAAAGCTGGAACTTAAACAGGGAAAATTGCTCCTGTATGAAATTAAATATGTGACTAATGTGACTTAGACCTAAAGAGGTGCCAGGCTCTTTGTAGGCACAGTAGTTCAAAAATACAATACATTGCAATGGCAGGGCCTCTAGCAATTATCAGTGCTGATTAAAAGAAAACAGCAAAATTATTCTGATATATTCATTTTTATTCTTTTTATGTTATTTTTTTATTAACAGCGAGACTTAAAAGCTAAGTAGTACAAGAACTGGAATTTTCCAGAGGAAAAGGTGTTTGAAGGAATGTGCTATGGAGCAGCTGTCTGTTGTCAGAAAGGACACATGCAGGAAGCCAGAGTACAGTGCCATAATTCTCCACTCACTCCAGCTCAATTGGCTTTTAAAACAATCCTGAAAATATTGCTGGGGTTTCTTAAACCTGAAACAGGGAGTGTGTTTTTATAGCTACAGTTGCATATTTTATGTTTACTTTTCAGCCTCCTGTCACTAGGATTTTTTCATTCCTAAATGTTTTCCTAGTTGTCTGTAATAAGTCTAAGAAATAGAAAATGTGGATTTAATATCACAATGGTTTACTTTCCTCCAAATAGTTTTGTCATACCTTTGATAAGGTACTGTTGAAAGGGCACAATTTGCATTTATTTAGAGCATTTTCCATTGCTGTTTATACTTTTAAATTCAGAGGATTTTTAGCAACTCTGCTAAGAGAATGTTGGTGACTGTATTATAACATACTTTTTCTCTGAAAGTTTAATATTGCTGAGGTTATTCAAAACTGATGTAGCGATATGAGAATCCTTGACAAATTAGTCAGAAATAATGGTCATATTTTTTCATAGCTTAAGACTTACGCTGAATTGCCTTTTTTTTTTAACAGCACGTTTTCAAACATTGTGCTGCTTTGGGTGATGTTGATAAAGTTAATCATAATTAGACTATGCTTTCCTTTACTCTGGGCAATTCAGCAAGTTATTGATTGTTGGGTTTGTGTGGATTTGTCTTTGAAAATTTTATGATCTCCATTTTCTCTGTAGCTTTTGAATCGGAAAGACAAGACCACCTTTGAGAAGTTAGACTATTTACTGTCTAAAGAAGATAATTATAAAAGGACGCGAGAGTACATCAGAAGCTTAAAAATGGTTCCTACGATTCCATATTTAGGTGAGTGTGAACAATTACCTTATTTATCTGTAGCTCATTGACAGACAAGTGCTAATGTACCATGTTGTGCACCTGAAGAACATTGTATGTAGAAGATACGGTTCACTCCGTTTCGTATTTAGAAAAATTAGGTCAGATTGAGATTTTTAGGCTATACATGCTTTTGGAAGGAGTTTTTCTCTCAGGTGCTGAATAAATACACGTGTAACTCAATGTGAAGGTGTATTAAAAGGGAGACCTACAGTTAAAATGCTGTCCAGTCTCGATATTGTCTCCTTTTCATTTGTGATACGCACCAAGTAGCCATTTGATGAATTGGTTTTTTGGTCAGTATTTTACCTGGGAATATTTCTGCACAGAGGTTGTTGTTAATGAAAGTAGTCCAATATAATGTACTATTTTCTGGCTTTGTTAGTGATTTAGTAAGATGCTAAACTGCAGGTAAAAAGGATTTATGTTTGCTTTTTTCTCCTTGGAATATAACAGTGAGACTAAATCTGAAAACTTTGAATGATAATAGAACAGTTTCAGGAAGGAATTCTTTGGAAATGTGTATACAAAAGAATAACTAGTTGTGTTCTGAGGTAACATCAATCTTGTGACAGCCTTTTGTCTAAATGCTGTAAGAGGAGCCACACTATTTCCTTCTGATACATAGATTATGTATTAGTTACACAGCATTTTCTTTACTCTTTTAAAAAAGGTAGAGATATTTCAAAAATTCAGAAGACCAACCTCAATTTCTACGAGTTTGCTGTTGCAGGACTATTCCTATGGCACTTATTGAAATGGAGGTTTACAGGAGAATTGAAGTTGTTAGAAATCTTCTCCACAGTGCTGCAATTCTCTCTTGTATAAGCTCATCTAAGGTGCTTTTGCTAATTATAGGAAAGTGTATTGTATGGAATTTTTAGACTGCAGTGTTGTCAAAGATGTACATTTGGGGAGCGATGAAATAATATAATTGAAACCTTTGGAAATAATTAGGGAAACAGCAAAAACTAAGGCCTTTCACAGTTTATAGTAATGTCATCTACTATAGTAGGTGGACTTAGTGTGAACTGAGTTCTGTTGTGTGAATTTTTTTAAAAATAAGCATAGTGAAATTTTGCAAATCTGTGATTCTACCAATATACTTGCCAATAACTTCACAATGTAAGTTCCAAATTTCTAATGTTTAATTGTTTCTGATGTGCCAGGCTGTGTGTTTAAAATTATTTTATGCAAATTTTATGTAAAAATGAAGTTCTGTTCTCAGACGCGGTATCTCCAGGTAATCATGAACAGACTTCTGTGCATTATCTTTTCTAATTACATGGATGAGTATCTAGGTAAATCACTTACCTTTTAGGTATAAAGGTTAAGAAATACGATTATTTTAACAAAAGACTGTCAACTTGAACATGGGTTTAAAGCTTATTATGAGTGTATACTATGAAGATGTATCTGCAGCCATATCTCCAGCTACAGAAGAGCAACGGTAATAGCTTTTCTAGGAAATGCCTCATTGTTGCGATCTGCACAATCGATACCTGGAGTTCTCTGCGTTCTTCTCTCAAGCCAAGCATGAAGTAGGCTTAATGCTACTAATTGTAAGAGCACTGCAGCCAGGCTTTAGGGCCATTGAATATGCTTAGGGGCATTTAATATTTCTTATCTAAAACTTAAATCTTTTCCAGAATTCAGGAGACAAACCCATGGAAGGTAAAGTTTGAATACCATTTGAAAATTTCAGGCATTCATTTCACATAACCTACAAAAAGTTGTTCCTCCTTGGGCTGTGTGGAAATTCTGTATTTTTCTCAGCTGAAAATTGTTTTGGTTTTTATGTTGCAATATTTAAACACTTCACACTTATGAACAGTGATTGCGTATCAGAGTTTGTCTGAATCAGAGGCAGACTGATGTGAAGTAATGTGAACTACAACAGGATGAAATCTGAACATGTCAAAATAACATCTGTTACTTTATTAAGGGATTACAATATTACAGGGGTAATCTAATATATTAAAAACCCTACCTTCAGTTATATACAACACATGCTAAATCACACATCATACTGTGGTAAAGATGTGATGAGGTAATAAGGGAAAAGTATGCAAACACACACAAACGCTCAGTGTCTTAAAGGCTGACCAAAAAATATGTTGAACTTCTGGAGGCTTTTACTCTGCCTCTTTTATGCATTCTTTAACTTGTAGTTGCTGTTTTGTAATGGGTGTGTTAACAATCTGTTACAGAAACCTATCTCAGAAGAATATTAGAATTATGCCAGTCTGTATTTCATAAGTGTGACTGACCTCTAAATATAAATTGAGTAAATCTATTTAATAATTTGACAGTAATGTTATAATTGTGAAATATGTTAAAAATAACTTCTCTTGGCTACTGATAAGTTCTCTATATAATTTTTATCTAAAGGCTAAGGATATTAAATAGCTTATAAATTGGTATCCATCATTTGCCTGCAAAGTTGGATAGACCTTTTAATTTATATCCAGCCATTTCTGATTACAGAGGCTACACAGCAGGTAATCACTGAAGTCAGGTACAAAATACTGTAACAGTTGTGCAGTATAATATGTTGGCTATATAGCACATAATACCTGTTATAAATCTGGATTAATTTCCATATGCAAGTAATTACTTCATTTTGGTAAGAAAAATAATTTGTGTTTTTTATCTAAAATACTTCAATTAATGGTGAATTTTTATAGGAGCAGATTACTTAAATGCTCTTAGTGAAGGGAAAAGGCCAGATTTATCAGGACAGTAACAGTTCGAGTATCTGCTTTCAAAACAGAATTATATACTGCTAACGTTATTCATGGTAGTTAACAAAAAGTACATAATCATCACACTAATGTACATATACCAGCTACATAGTTCAAAGGATTTGATTCCTGTGTCAAATGATTGCTTATAATAACAATAATAAAACTCTTGCTGTACAGTTTGTAATATTTCCTGTATTTGAGAATATTTATACATAACATACAAAAATACTTAAATGTGGTGGCAATATTTTTATCATCCAAACTTAATTTACAGGGAATAAAAACCAGGCAGTTTATCTACAGTTTTCATCTAAACTGTGAGTTCTAATAGTACCAAGAGGTGTTCTAAATGTTACTACAGTTCTTTTTTTTTTCCTTCAGCTCTTTTTCCTGGGATGATTCTTGAAAATATAATATACAAGCCCTCATATCTTATCAATAAATGTACAGTATCTTACATTCCTCATTTCTGAAAAGATAATTTCAGGTAATAACATCATAGCTTTATGTGATTTTTAGAACAATAAAGCAAACCAAGAGAAGAATTATTTCAGTGAAATGTGTTAGGGTTAGGTCTTATCATCATAACAACTTTCTTTAGTGAATATGATCCTCCCCGGAATTCAGCCCAGTAAACACCATCCTGGTATCGACTGCGGTAGTGTCCTCCACGATACCAGACTCCATTGAGATTTGAGTGAGCACATGCATTGTACCACCATCCTCCCTTCTGGTAATGAGCACAGTTACCTGCAAAAGAAAGCTGCAGTTCAGTCTGAGAAATAAACGAAAAATCTTAAAGCAAGCAAGCGATGTACAAAACTTTGTTGGTTGGTAGGTTGTTTTGGTTTGTTTTTGGGTTTTTTTTTTTTTTAGTAACTGTATGTTTAAGATGTAGATGTCCTGTGGTACAAGTTGAACTTAGGCTTGTTCAGGAACCAGCGAAGTAATTAGGTTCTACAGATAGAATCCTTCTTGTTACTCTATCTTGCCTGAAAATCAGTGTGTGTTACTGTCTCAAAAAACCCTCCATAGCGTCTTTTAGACCCTTGTCTAGTGTAAATGACTTTTAGTTTTGGTGTTAGTATGTGTAAGGGTTGACACATCAGTTTGTACTTCATAAGGTACTAATTGACAAATCCCTTTGTAAGTGCAATTTCTTCCTTTGTATGTATGACTGTAAGTATTTTTCCTTTCTCAAAAAAAAGATACCAAAAAGTGGGGGGGATGTAGATGCAAAAATGGCAAGGCAGCTGAGAGGGACCTCCTACCTGTATATACATCGTGGTCCCTGTCTAGCGTGGTGAACTGTTTGCCATTGTGCCAAGTGAAAGAATCTCCTGCGTTGCCGTTGTAGCGTCCCAGTCTCAGCTTGTAGTACTCACTCTCAGGCTCCAGTCTGAAGCTGGCATACTCAGCAAATACTTTTCGACCTGACCAGTCTTCCATTGTTATGAGCAGTTTGTAGTTGCCTTGATTTGTTAACCAATAAATATTTTCTAATCCAAGCCAATATTCTCCGTCTATATTACCAAATCCTTGCTGTAAAGGAAGCAAGAGAAGCATGTTAATATCCTGCATCTGTGTTAGTGGTAAATATGAGTGTATTCTTAAGTAGAAAACTGCAATAACTTATTTCATAGAGAATTCCTCTTCTGTAATTGTAAACACACAAGTTCTTTTTCAAGTAGGCTCTTGGCCAGATTCTAAAATCACCCTTTAAATTAACTTTACCAATAAGATTTAGAGGCCGGAAAACATTAATTGGCTCTCTTGTCCTAACCTTGTATGTCTCCCAGTTCCTGAAAAAGTTGACAGAGCCATCCAGACGTCTCTGAATGACGGTCCAGCCACCGGGGTCATGCCGTTGGTCACACCAGACCTGCATCAGCTGGTTTGTGTTTTCTGGTTTTACAAGATAGATGGAGCTTGTGTCATGGCCATCTTCTAATGCTTGTAGACAGTCTCTCCAGGGCCCTGTGTCAAAACAGAAGGGCTCTGCGTCAAACTGCCGTTGAGCATATCTTTAATGCAGGGCAGTATTTGAATTGGTAGCTTTTTATAGTAGTTTGGTTTCACTAAATAGCGTATTTGTTTTTCTTCTTATTGAAGGACGAGTATCCACCAAGTGTTTTCAGACACATGCATTTATTGTAATTTTATTTCTGGAACATTTCACAATGAATTACTGCTAAATGTAGATTTTTTTTTTTAATTATTTTTTTAAGGCAGCTGTACCGGTACTTTTACCATCGATTATATCTTCAAAGAAACTAAATATGAATGATTCCATAGATCAGTAAGAATTTCCTTCTAAGTTTGACCTTTATTCTGTCTTTGAGAAATTCCGCTTTTTAGATCCCCAAAAATGTCACTGGCACAGACATTAACAGTGGAAGCAACAACATAAATTCAGACTGTAGCTCTTACTGCTGCCTTAATAAATTACAATGTAACATAGAAATTAAGATTTTTTTTTAACATGGAGTGCTTGTGAGAGAAACTTTATATAAATGAGAAGACTCTTAAAATACTTTGCATTCACAGAAATTGCAGTTAACACAGTCTTGTTTTCAGAAGGAGAGAATGCATTTTTTCCTTCAGTTCAGTAGAGTCCATAAACAGCTTATGCTTTTTAAAGTATCTTATGTTCCTGATTTTTTAAGACATTTTCTCCAATGGTAAGATAGATTCCATTTTAATGAGTCTGAGAAATTCAGATATAAATGATTTAGCATCTGTGTTGATATCTGCAGCTTCTTGAGCAGAAGAGTGAAGCCAAAAAGAATCCTCAGGATTAGAGATTAGAGCCCCTGGATTGATTCTCCCTGCCCACGGAAGGACTAAGGCTTACTCACTGAAGGAGTAAGGCTTGTCAGATCTTCTCATTAGGAGCCTTATTGAAGCATATGCTGCTATCAAGAGTAATTTCTGTTTTAAATTATTTCAGTCCTATGCTTTTTTGTAATTCACCGTCCATCACTAGTAATGGCACTCAGCAAATGAGTTAGAAATAAATTAGTTTTATAGAAATGATCTCAGTATTTTGGAGATTAAAGGTTTTTTGGTCTTTTAAACTCTTTTAATCAGCAAGTCAGTGTACAAAGAAGCAATCCAAGTCTTTGTTCTGTGGCCAATGAATGCTGTGTTCTTGTTGCCTCAGTCACAATCAGAGACTGTACCTGGAGTTGTGCTTCTAAGCCCCTTCTCAATTTCTTTTGTGGCTAACTGTTTAGGTTTCTGGCAGTTAAAATGTAGATGCTGTGCTCTGTCACACAGTTGCATGGCTCATTATGAGAGGTGGGAAGAAAATGTTAATGAGTACTAATAATTTAAATTGCTCTGGTTTATTTTATTACAATGTGTATGTAGTGGCACTTACTAAAAATAAAAAAGAAAGTAATTATTGAAGAAACTCCTAAAATAGTCAAAGAACTTTGATCTTGTCTTCATAAAAATAAATATATAGCAGTGTGCAGTATAGTATTTACACCGTTCCAATCTTGCAGTTTCTTTTACGGCACATGACAGCAGTGCTCTACTGCACACGATTCTTTTTTCTGAAAGTGATTTAAGATGAACTTTTAGAAGTATGTCAAAGTAGAATTTGCTACTATTTTTCCATGATAAGTGGTTTTTTGTCAGACAGTAACTTTTCAAAATTTTGACTAAGGTATTTTCCCTTGAAAAAGCGAGAACACCCTGACTTTAAGATAGGTAGTTTTGATAAAATTGTGTCTAGGGAGTCATAGAATCACAGAAAGGCTTGGGTTGGAAAGGGTCTTAAAGCTCATCTCATTCCTCCTCCTTTCCACAGGCATGGACATCTTCCACTAGACCAGGTTGCTCCAAGCCCCATCCAGCCTGGTCTTGGACACTTCCAGGAATGGGGCACCTACCAAAAAAAAAGACAACAAAAAAAACCACAACCAGAAAACAAACAGTGTGGACAAAGTTTATAGTAAAGCTACTGAGTGTAGTAAGACTGTGGTAAAGAGAGAATATTGATCTACTACTTTTTGAGAAAGGAAGGCTGTCAACAGATTAATAAAATACATTCATTATCTTTCTTATATTTTGCTTTGGTTTTCATTGCACAGGTTGGCTGCTATCAGGTGGTTAGTGCAGCCAGGAGCTTTGGCTAAGGTTGAGAACTCAACACATAGTATGGAAAGGACTGGATAAAATATGGGTGGATTTTTTCCAGTGGCTGGGCAGTTGTGGTGGTGGGTTTTGTTTGGTTTGTAGGATGTTGCTTGTGGGTGTCTTTTTGCGGGTTTTTTCTAGTTCCCTCCAGACACCTGACTAAAGCATCTTTTATGGCATTAATTGTAAGGAGGAGTTTTGTTTGAGATGTGCTTTGTGAATGGAGAACATTCTGGAGGATGAGGAAAAGGTATTAAATGTTTCTTGACTGAAAAGAAATGTGAGTAGAGGGGAAGGAGGATACCCTGGAAATAAAAGCTTAATTAGTTCAACTTTAGTTGTTGGAAACTTGCTTGAACAAATAAAAAGCTGCAAGTGAGAAAATGAGAGAATATTATAATCAGCTTGTGCAGAAGAAATGCGAAACTTCTTTTTCTGATAAGTTACATAATCCAGGGAGAAGGAGCAGATGTCAAATCTTATCTTAGAATTGTGGACTGCCAAAGGGACCTCTGGAGATCAATGTGAAAAATTGCTGGATAATCAGCACTTCCTCAGGTGAAGATCTCGGGGTTCTACAGGGTTGCAAACTGGTTCCAAATTAGCATTTTACTTTCCAAAAGCAGCAAAATGTATGAGGATAGATCAGCAGAAGTACTGTGTACCTGAAGTAACTTTTCTGTTCTGCTGTTTGATAGTGAATCCTCAGCTCCAGTTTAAGGACTTGAAAGCACAAGGAGGATGTGCACCAGTTAACAAGTTTTCAAAGAGTGTAAGGGAATGAAGGGGAAAGGTATTTCACTTCCAGAAAGATGGGGGAATACTGTTCAAAGCTTGAACCTACTTTGAGATTGAAGTAAAAATGTAATTATTAAAGAGGCCATAGTGTATTGCTCCGAAGGAGTTGTAGTAGACCTGATTTTCTTCTGACAATTTTTCCTTATATAATATATCAGAATAATCATATTTCTGGCAGAGGTTCTGCATGCCACAATGCAGGCTTTGGTGAGCTCATCTTTGGCAATTCTGTGAAAATGCTGCTTTGTAGCAAAATGTTTTTAGAGACTTAAAGACTTAAAAGAGACTCAGTGCTTTCGACTGAGGGACCTTGCTCAAGTTTTTTTCATTGTGAGTATTTCCATGGAGAAACAAGCTGAGGGTCTTTTGGTTTGGTTTGGTTTTTAACATGCGGCAGTTGCATCATTTGATAATCCTAAAAAGTTTGTTGATGTCCTTTGGAGTATGTTGCAAATAGCCGTGAAATACACTGAGTGCAGTTCCCCTGCACTACTCTGTTTCAGTTAGCTCTGAGTTCAGAGATCTGTGACTCCCTATCTTTTTTCTGAAGAAGGTATGTGTTGTCCACACAGTGAAGAGCAGATCTTTCTTGTATGGAACACATACCTGACCTGTTTTGGGTATGGTTTTTTTTCAGATGTGGGACCATAGGTGAAACTGAATCCTTTACCTGTTACTTTTGTTACCACGGAGATCAGTTGTTCTCTAATGTGATTTCACATAATGTAATCTTGCTTGTGGCAGAACTCCTAAGACTCTTAATAAGGTCTGTATAATATCCCTTACTATTCCACCACTTGCTTCCTTTTGCTCCTGTCTAGAGCACGAGTGCCCCATATAAGATACACAGCAGCTATGTATTCCTTTTTTCATTACACAAGCACATTATCGTATGCTAGATCAAAAAATTTATAATAACTTCATAAATGTTTACACAGTGTCAAACTCCTTCAGATGTCATGAATTGTAGCAGTTCAGTCTTGAGCAAAGGTAAATAAAATTTAGATGACTTGATTAATAAGATTTTTCTGAAAGTCCTTTATCTCGTACATGTAATAAAAATGATGGGTTTGTCTTGGCAAAGTAACATGAGAAAAATCTGTGGGGCTAGTGCGTCTGAATCTTAGACATTCACAGTTCATTTTTTTGCTTTCTTTCTGTTTGTACTACAGCATGTATGTAAAATTCACTAGCTAAATAAATTCTGACTGCATTTTTGATATTACAGTTAAAATGTTGCCCACTGCATATTAGCATAAACTGATATAAATGTATCAATAATATTACTTACCAGATGGTTTATCAGTTGAAGTTGGAATACTAGTAACTGCAGGCATGGTTGGTAAGGTAGGTGGCAGAACCTTTAAGTTCTGATCACTTTGAATCTCATTAGTAGATATCTGGTTATTAATGCGATTATAAGTAGGAGGCTGGTACACTTTAATTGGTGGTTGTGGAGTTTGTGGCAGTGGCTTTATGGATGGCATTCTTTGACAGTGTTCTTCCAGCTGGGCAATTATTACTGTCTGGTTATTGGCAATTGACATCAAATGTTGATACTTGTGCTCTAAGTCTTTGTATTTGTTTGCAAGCTGCAACATATCTGCAGTTTGGTTCAAAATCTTATTTTCAAGTTGAGAAAGTTCTAAGGCGTTATCACGTTTTCGGATAATTTCATGTAATAGCTGCATGTAGAGTTGTGTGACACGAGAATTCATATTTCTGCTCTCTTTTCGTAAGAGTTTAACTTCATTAACGATTCCACCATCCACCTCTACCAGTTGCTGGAGAGTTTCTATTTGTCTCTTTTGTTTAAGAAGTTCATTGTTAAGTAACTGTAATTCTTGTTTATTTACCCTGTTTTCAAGCAAAACTTCAGGCTCCTTAGAATTAACACAAATGGCACCTGTCACTCTCTGCTGAGGTACAATAAAGGTGTAAGTGCATTTGTCCTGTGTGTCACTGGAACGCTTATATCTGTTCATATAAATGAATTCTTGATCTTTTTCCTTGTCATTGCCTTCAAATTCCTGTGTTTCACTTGTAGTAACTCCCACAACAGTTACTAGCATTAAACAGATGAATCTTCTCGTCATCATGATCCTCTAGTTCTGGTCAAATATTCTTCTGCAAAGAACTTCCTAAAATCTGTTTTAAAATAAATTTGACAGTAAGTACAGAGTAGGAAATCAGTGTGGATTTACAAATGATAATCTCTTCTAAAACTCATAAAATAGTACATAGTAACTATGTGTACAAATTAGGTATTTTTCTTGTCCAGCATCAACTTCTGTTGACTAAAGTGGACATCACGGGGAGTAGTTGTATCTTTCTATGGTCAGAACTGTAGTTACTAGTTGCTAGTTCATCTAAAGCCTGCCAAGAGCCATAAGAAAGTAAGCAATAAATACAAGGATTTGAAGAGTCCTTTCTTCCAGGCAAGTACCACAAAAGTTTCCAAGACTGGTGTTTTCATTTAAATATTAATTACACTTTCCATTTCTTACAGTTACAAATACAACCTTTAAATGTAAACAGAATGTAAGTTAATATGCGTATTAATGCTGCAAAAAGTTCTAAAAATATCCAATAGTTAATTTGCAGTATTTTGTAACTGCATATATATTGCAAGAGATATAGCTTAGGTGACATGTAACAATTTTACTTTATTCAGCATTATTGAACCTCCATTGCTAAAATAAATAAAAGAGGAAAAACTTATTTAACATTAGTCCTTAATAATTGTTAGTTAAAAACTCTACTACTCAGATATTATAGGCAGTAAAATCTGTTATTTTTCCAGACTAGTAGAATTTACAACCGAAACATTTACTGTGACTCTCACTGGATACACTGTCTCTACACTCAGCCTAGTCATCTCACTTCAGAGTTCCTTCTTGAAAGGGGAAAAATAGCTGCACATGTATATGGTGGACAGTGATGATGCACAGCGATCTAAATCAGCTGGTACTGTCTACAGGCATACTGCAACAGTTCCCCTTTGGTGAAATTACCCAACTTAGTTCTCCACGCAGATTCATATTCAACGTGGAAAGCTGAGGCCTTCACAGCCTCTTAAAAAATAAGTCAATACCAGAACTTTGTAGGCAACAGTAGACTTGGAAACATGGGCTTAGCATTGTCACTGCTGCCAGAAATACCCATTTCACAAACCACTCTCTGATCAGCCACTTGAACAGCACTTTGGTGTCATGTATTTCTAAAGCATTTTTGTTGTTGAATTTTAATACTCATATGTATAAGCAACCTAGTTTTCTTAAATAAAATTAATGAAAAATGCAGTGTAGAGTTTTTTCAGTGTATAAAAAGACTGATACTTTTTAACCAAGGTGGCGTTGCCATCCTGTTTTTCTTCACTTGTAAAACATTTCACATGGAATAACCATTCAGTATTTAAATATCTATCACCTTGCATCTTTAGTACCATAAATTTTTTTTAAATTACATGAAATGGTGATAGTAACAGCTGTGAGAAAGTGGAGTGAGTCCAGCTGCATACACCCAGCATGGATTGCTGGAGGCTGGCAGACATGATGTATGAAGAGTAGCAGGAAGAGCGAGGTTTGTGTAACCTCCAGAAGAGAAGTTAAAAAAAGACATCTTACTGCTCTCTTCAACTACTTAATGGGTGTTCGTAAAGAAGATGAATTTCCTCTTGGAAGTGCACAATGAAAGTATATGGTGGATACAAATTACCTCAGGACAAAATTGGGTTTTATTTAAAAATGAGCTTCACTGTGAGGGTGACTGAGGACTGAAGCAGTCACCCAAATAAGTGGTAGAATCTCCACTCCTGGAAATATATGAAGTTTTGATTTAGGTAAGGCTATGAGCAGTCTGATCTAATGTTGAAACTAGACTTGCTTTGTGTGACAAAGATAAGGTCCCATCCAATCTAAACTGTTTTATGATTTTAGGCAGCTGCTGACTTTTAGGAGTTTTTTTTTTTTTTTAATTTCAAGCTAATAATGGATATGCATCCTTAATTATTCATACTGAGAAGAGATATGGTTGTCATTCATATTTTTTCTGTTTTTGTGAAGTAAACCATAGATGTTTCTGTAAAAGATTCAAACAAACTGACCAGGACTTGATCCTTCTTAAAATTTTGGGATATATCCTTTTGCCTCAGTTTCTTATTTGGAATAAACTGATTTTCATTTTGCAAGTAGAAAGGAATTGTGCTGTACAGAACTTTTCAAAAATCTTGAAAACATGTCAGATGAAAATCTGGAGTTTGACATGGTTTCTGTATGTAAAGCAATGCCATTTGGAGCTCTGGAAAATAGGGAACGTAAATTCACCCCAGGCAGCTTTAACTTGCATAATCAGCATTTGCACAGCAGGTCACACTTGGAAAACCTGGCAGTTTTCCAAGCCTCATGTTCCTGCACAGATGACTGGTTTTGCAAATGTCTCTTGCATATAGGTGTAAAATAGTTTTATTTCACTGTTGGAATTTTAATATCCTTTTTTCCCCCCTCTAAACCTGTACTTATTGTGACCACTGAAAAGAAACTAATTTTTTCCTCAGAGTTCACTTCTGTTACAGCTCAGATGTTGCAGCATCTCATATCTTTAATTGAGCATGGCTTTGGAGTGCCCATACTTTTCTGAGCTGAAGAAAGGGCAACATCTAACAGATTTTTCCTCCCAATTTTTTTTAAGAACTGTGTAAGAAAATAATGGGACAGAGTTCATCAGCCTCATTATAACATATCATCTTAATGATCATCTAGTCCCACTGCCTGATCATGTGGGTGACCCCTCTCTAGGAAGCCTATTCTAGGGTTTGACCACTGGTTGCAGACGGCAGGCCACCAGTGAATGACATCAGCATGATTAGACCATGCTGAAATGTTTCTCTGTCATGATCTTGCCTGCATGTCAGCTTTTCTACGATGTTCTTCGTACAAGAAAAATCAGTGGAAGGAAAATGACATTGGTAAGAGAATGCCCCAGTACAAGCAGAAACAAGAACCATACTGTCATCAGCTGTTCTTCTTGCAGTCTGTTTAGGATATTTCCTAAGTCTCTTATTGTCTGTACTTGTTTGGTTTAAAAAAAAAGTGTTTAGAATGAGGCCTATTTGTTGCATATTGTGAAGGACTACATGAATAAATGGCATTCCTTCCTTTCTGCAGTTGGATTAAAATGAAGTTCACAACATGGTCATTTGAACAACTCTCAATGATTAATCTTCCAGGGACAAAAAAGCTTCCTGGAATGGAGGAGCTAGGGACGGAAGCCAGAGAAACAATTTTAAGGAAGGATTTAATGCTTTTTTAATACCTTCCTCTTTGAGTAGAAGAACATCAGATTCTTAGGACATTAGGATTCCTTTCCAGGTGAGAGGAAGATTGTATCTGATGTTTAGGACATTAGCTTTTGGTTTTCTCCTGTGCCCAGTAATTGCTGATGCTCCTTGTACTTGACTGCTGCCATTGCTTGCTGATCACTCAGTTCTTCCAGTTTCTCTGGCTCCCTTCCTCTCACCCTCTGCTAGTAGATCTTCTGCAGTGGACTGGGAAGAAACTATCTTACTAGGGCCATATTTGTTCCCAGTGCAAAATTCCACTAAGGCAGCTGTAGACTTTTCAACCTAAAAGCACACTTGCTGGTCTGGGGCAAATTTTCTTAATTACTGGAAATACAGCATGTCTGTCTCTTATCCTCATGCATACTGACAAAACTTTAACATACAAGCATAGTGACAAAACACAGGTGAATGAAGCACACTTAAAAAGAAATTATTTTGATTAAACAGCAAACGGAGCTTGTAATCAGACTGAAGTAGTGTCATTATTCCATTTCTAGATTCTAGCTGTTCAAGACGCGTACTCGTAAAAGCACTTTTCATGACAATTAAGTTGGGACAAACTTGCCCTAGTGCAGATGCACCAAACCCCAGTTCTGTGTATGCCTATTCTACTTGGCAGTATATTTCACTTTTTATTCAGGCAAAATGCTTTTTTTTCCTGTTTGTCTTTTGCCAGTATAACTGCATTTGTATGAAAATGTTTGGCAGCATTGTTGTGCGGTGTATAATTGTACCAGCTTTATACTCCTAGCCAGCACAAGTGCTTTGGTTAAAATTTCAGCTTGTATACCAGATGTTTGCCAGTTATATATCTGTGTATATAACTGGAAGTAGGTGGTTTGCTCATTCATTGTTTACCCAAGTCAGGATGTTCTCATGATCTGGTGACAAAAGGGGAAATAAACTGACAGGGATATCGGATGTTTCAGCATTTGATTGCTTTTTCTGTCTTTTAGAGAGAGAAAAAGTAAATAAAATCTTACTTTGGCTTTCCTTTGAAACATTTTTCTGTCCTGTATTCTGTCTTGCTTGTATGCACCTTTTCATTAGCTAAAATGTGTTACCTTTTGATTTTTATGAATATCATGAAATTTATATATTTCAAGAAGATTTTAGTATTTTACAATATAAAATTATATAGATGTTTCATAACCTGTTGTTTAATCATTATCATGATCCTGAAATTATAAAGGTAAAAATATTTCTACATGCAAAAATATTACTGTTTGGCAAATGTTCACTTCTGTTTTCAGTCAGCTTGCCTTAAGAAGGAGCATTAAAGGTAGCAATGTCAGCTCTATGGTCTTTTTGGGTTTCAGCTACTTACAATATGCATCATATTGGATAATCTAAACTGTATATCTTTTTTCATTATCTGCTGGTTTTGATGTCATGCCCCGGAGGATCTCATTTTTACTAAAGAGACTGGTTAACTGTCTCTTTCAGCTTTTATGAAATATTTTGCCTGTGAGATTTCTGTGTACAAGTGAAGGTCCGTCTCCATCAGATGAAAAATATTACTTATAATAACAATCATAAAATCATTAAGCTTATCTGAAAATTCTGCCAGTAGGTTTTCAATGCTATGGCTGTTTTTTGTTGAATGAAATTTGTTCATAAAAGAGACACTTGCATTATTACTCTGGCAAGAAATGTGTATATGAAAGCCTGAGCGTATATTGTCAACACTCTTGCAATGTTGAGTCTTTCAACCATTGAGAGATTGGGATTTGTGCCTAGGAGTTTATACTGTGTCCTTCTTACACCTGTGCTTTTCAGGGTCCTGCAAAAAGTAGAGCTAAAACAGCAGGAAGACTACTGGATGGTGGCTGAGCACTGAACTTTATTATGTGTTGCTTAACATTACAAGTCAGTTTAAGGAGGAAGGGGTTTGATACTTAAAACATCACCTGTACTATAGCATTTTGGAAAAGTACGCAAGCAAAATAATGATCTGTGTGAGTCTTGTGTGGAATACCTTAACTAAGACAAATGGGAAAAATAATTGCCTGGATTTTATACCAGAATAGAAGTTTTGTATCTTAAATTGCATTATTACGGGTTATTTCTACAGATAAGGAACATAACAGATCCCAGTAGGTAAAAGCAGTAGAATTGCTTCTTGCTGCTGCTCTTCTATTTATGTATAGTAAACTGCTACAAAGCCCGAGAAACGTAGGTGTGACAGTATGATGCATTCATGGAAAGGCAGCTGTTGAACACATGATATGTGACACTCTCACTACCCTTGGAGATTCCTTTACAGAGAAGGCAGTTTTCTGTGCTAAAACTCAGATATTACACAAGAGCATTTCTGGGGACTTGAGAAGCTATTTGGGTTGCAGTATAGGTGAGTTTACTGGAAAGATAAGAAAAAACACTACCAGTATGGTTTGTGGAACTGATAGTCAGAAGCTGGTATATGATGCAGACAGCAGCAAATCTCACTTGTAACAAGTTAGAAAAGATTTTTAATGGCTTGTATGCTGCAGCTGAGGAACTAAGGAGGCATTACTAGTTTACTGGGCTATGGTAATTTTTGTAAACAAGGTGATGCAGTAGGTTTGCTACATGACTTAGACTTAAGCAGGAGTGCTCAGAAGCTGTCAAAATAAAATAGGATTCTCCATTTAAGTCATTGTATCTTTGGGATAACAACTGTTGTTTTTACAATAATCATTGTCACTGAGCCTCCCTAAAAAGACTCCCAGAGTATTACATACCTTAGAAGTTAATTTCAGGATTGCGGGGGTTAATTTTTTTTATTATTTCACTCCATTTTCTGTATAGAGTTTTATTTTTGTGGTGTGGGTTGGGATTTTTTGGGGGGAGTTGGGTTTTTTTGTAATAGGTGACTTTCATTTAATTAAAGAGTGGATAGGCAAGGTCCAACACTCAGCATTTATTTCCATCTCTACAAATTGCTCTGACTCAAGAAGGGCTTACAGTCTAGAGGCTGGATTGCTAAGTGTGTGTAGGTCCAGCGTGCCAGAACTGAATGCATTGTAATTACTCTCACACATCAAAGCCTTTTAGAAATACCCAGATAGATGAAAAACACACATATAAAAAGGATGACATACACACTTTTGCATAACACTCATATTTTCTGAAAAGGTTGCTTTGACTATGAAGAAAAAATGATACCGTACATACAGATGAGCTCATTCAGCTACGCTAAACCACTGTTACAAAATTCAGCTCTGTGGGTTAATCAGCTCTTTTGTGCTGGTCATATTTAATAAAACGAGGCTAGGACTCCTTTTGATGGGCTGGCTTTTCCTCCATACCTCTGATATGCCATCTTTTGTGCAGCGTCCTCAAGCACTGAGGCATATAAAGGAAGGCATGTTCACAAAAGGCATAGTGTTAGCTATGACAGCATTTATTCTCGGAAAGATAAACTGCTGTATTTTGTTGTGAAGTCATACATAACTTGATAACTGTGCATTCTGAAGAAGAAGCATGAACAGCTAGCAACACATCTTCACTGTTTAATACTTTTGTCTTTGATACTAAAAGGTATTTTTAGATTAATGCAGTTTTACATTTTTATTGCATTATAAAAGCAAATGAAGCAAGGGTGTTGAAAATGTAAAGTCCTGCTATGCAAAGATCAGAGGGCTTGGTTTTGCATTTTTTTTAACAAATCTTAGGTTTTTGCTTCTGCAGAATCCTTTGATAGCCAGTGTTTGTGGACTTACAGTTAGCTGGCATGTTCCAGGCACCAAGCCAGTAATATGATCTGGATTTCACAACACCATTGTGATAAGACAGACAAGCATGAATTTTTTGCATTTGCTTGCTTTCCTACTCCCTGCCCCTCATCTTAGAGCTCATGCTCCGTTTTTACTCCTTCTCACATTTTCTTCCATGGAATTATATTAATTTATTCTCTCAGTTTTTACCTCTCAAAGGTAATCTTCAGACTTAATGTGAAGTTTGCTCTTTTCTAAGGAGAGGGACTTCCACTGCTGCAGGGTTTCTTTTAGAATAAACTCACATCTTGACTTTTAGATGAAAAGTATTGCTGTGAAATACCTAGATACTGATTTTTGTTTTCAGTTTTGTAAAAGTAAACAGCAGTTCACAGTGGAAATACAGCACAGTAATATGTACACCACATGTATTGAAAAAACTTTAAAGTTGGGCTTGAAGTTTTAAAGTAAATACATAGGAAAGGGCTGACACATAGCAGCATGCAGTTTTAGTTACAAAAACATGATACTAAACTGAATTGAAAAATTTAATTCCAAATTTTTGGAGGGAATAACTTTTGGGGTTTTGCCAGTAGTTACTTGCTTCCATTGTAAAAAGTGCCACACTGGCATTAACCAATTAATTCCTGTAAGATACTTGTGTTAGAATACATTCTCTTGACAGATTTTCTGCCCACTTAGAACTAATGAAATTTTGATTCAAGCACCAGTTCCGTTTTCTTAAAAGGTAATACTTTTTCTAATGAGGTGAAAGGATGACTAAAGCAGCACTTCAGAATGAGAGTGTCTTCATGAGCCCTTGGAGAACTTTTGTTTTGAAATACTGTCAGTTGCTGCAAGAAACTGCAGAAGATTATGTATCTTTTGTTGCCATGTAACTTTCTTCAAGTTTTGACAAAAGCTTTTTTTAGTTACAAGAAGTACAAATTTTCTTCCTGATTACCGAGAATTTTAGTTGTTTCGTTTGTGGATTGTTCTTTGTGCTTTACTGAAGTTCTGTCATAGATGTGGAATGTAATTACTGAAAGGGAGCCTGCTTTTGTTGTTGCTTCCCTTAACAGCGGCCTCACCTTATTTTCATTTAATCCAATCACTACCAGAAAGTGCTCATACTGTGTGTGCTCATATGTGTGCATGCACATTGTCCATAACAGCCTTTAAGCAGATTCATATTTTAATAAATGTGACTCATTTTACCCGTGAAAAATAGCAGTTAGATCGTGTAATAGTTTGATGCCTACATTAATGTACTCATAAATGCTAGTTTCTTTTTTAAATTAAGTTTTTGTGAAATACTTCAAGTATTTGCTTTATAGACTGTTAAAGTATCAGAAACTTTTGTAGCTCCCTAATCAGACTTGAGTGTAAAAAAGACTGAGTGGAGATTTTGTAGTTTTTAATACAGATACTCCTTTAGGAAATAGTATGTTCTAGAAAAATTATTGGAAGGCAGGTTTAAGGAAATGTGAAGATCAAAGTTACGTGCAAAAATAAATAAGATTTTTTAAAAAATAAAATCGTATTCTTGAAACTAATATCAGGGCTTTCACTGCCTGGCATGTAATGTCTCAGCTATCTTTACAACTTTTATTTCAATATGTGACAGATTTTTCCTTTGGGCTTGGGGGTATTTTTTGTTGGAGTTAATACTCAACAGAACAGGCTTGCTGCTTTATCTTAGGGAGCAGTCCTACTCTGATAAGCGTACATTAGCTGGGTGGCTCCGTACAGCGGGAGCTCCTTCGAACCATGCGTACGGAGCCAGCCGCACACGTCCAGCAACCCACCGGCACTGCCCGTCCTTACCCCGTCTCCTCGGCTTTCTCCCTCCGCTCCTCGGCCGCTCCCGTCAGCAGCTGCCGGCGCGGCCCGACCGCGGTGACATCGCCTCGGCGACCCGCAGTCCGCGTGTGCCGCGCTGGGACTAGATGGGACGTACTTGGGACAGAGGCGCAATTCTTTTCCTCTTCTGCGTTTTTCTTGCTCAAGACCGTTCTGGGCTCGGCAGCAGTGGGCTGAGCCCTCCGTCCGAACCGGTACCTTCCCGCGGCGTACGCGGCGCTCCCGGCCGTCCCTTCAAGCGGCCCGAAGCAGCCTCATTTGAACCCCTGCTCTTTGTGGCAGTCTTATCCTGGCCGGGAAAGGGGGAGAGAAGGCAAAGCAGCGGCGAGCTGCCGGGCGCTGGTTGGACGGGCGAGCTGCCTCCGCCCCCGGGCCGCCGCAGCAGTGGGGCTGCCGGGAGGAGCTTCGTTCTTCGGCCACCCCGGCTGAGCCCTCCCCGCCCAGGGTGCGGGACCCGGCCTTGGGGGCAGGCGAATCTCAGCCGTGAGACAGCGCTAATGCCGGGGTTAAGGGGAAATTCGGGAGACCGCGAGGAACGCGGCCCCGGTTTGTTAGATCAAGTGAGAGTGAGGGTGTGTAACTGCACGGGACTCGGCCCCAAAATGTCGGGGAGGGGGGGCCACTTCCTGCCTTAAAATCTCGTCACAGCGTGCTCAGGGATGCAGAGATGGATGTTCATCCCAGGCATTCGGGCGGGCGCGAGCCGAGCCAGCAGACGCATTCACTGTAGCGCTGAGGGACTCCTTTCTTAGTACTTCCTAGGTCATCTCTGTCAGCAAACAGCTCGATACCAGAAATAAAGCAAAATAAAATTGTCCAAATTCAAGCAAGCTCTTAAAACACTCTAATGCAGATTGAGAATTCATTTTTTGGCTGAACCTCAGTGCATTTTGTAATGATTCTTGCTACTTGTCCGGGTAATCTAAAGGCTCTTTCTCATCTGAATGCTGGGAATTCTTGCAATTTTCCTAGAACCTTTCTAAAAATTTGCTAATATGGAACTCTCTGTGTGTTGAATGTTATTAGCTATCACCTCCGGGTTTAAAAAAGATTTGTCAAATGAATGAATGTAAAATCTGCCTTTATAAGTTGCTGGGAATCCGGCAAAGAAATTAGCAAAATTAAAGGTGAAACTTTGCAACATTAAAATGTTATTTTTTGTTACAGTTTAGGAAGCCAAATGGTTGCTTCAGTCACTGTGTGTCACTGACATCATAAGAATGCTATATCATACTGTTATAATGGGTTTGTTTGAAATTTGTCAGTCAGTTTTGAAGATCTTTGGGTTTTGTAGAATTGCAGGAAACCAATATGAGAACGCTTGAATTAACCAAAGGACAAATAAAGAGGTTTAAAAACAGTGTATTAAAACTAGTTCTGTTCAAGTTAAAACATGAACAAATAGTTGCTATTATAATGATAAACTATTTCCATCATAAAAATGAATGTCAGAAAAAAACCCACATCTAACTATATTACACTAGCAATTCAGTACACCTTAGGCTTTTAAAGTTTTTTGTACCTTTCCTATATGGTCTGTGATTCCTTCAAGGAATATTAGTGCCTCTAATTATTTACTGTTGTTGTGTTACCATTATTTTCTATTTTAACTCAGAAGCTTATTCCTTTCTATTCTAAAGAGAGAACCACTGACTGGAGTGGCCATTTCAGTGCTAGTTAGTAGCATAGTCTGGATGCTTGGGATTAAAGCAGTCCAAAGCTTTTCCAGTGTACCAGTTTTATACTGAAAAAACTTGCTTAATAGAACCAGAAAGTGATAATTCTATTACTTTTTGACGGATTTAGCAATATTCCCATTAAACTTTCTTTCAACATGTGTATGATTCACACTCCTTCCTTCCCAAGATGCTTTTTCAGCCTAGGATACACAGAGCTGCTCAAGGGAGGGAAGTGGGAGCAGGAAGAGCGAAGGGAGTGGGTTTCCATGAGTGTTTGCCAGGATGTTAGAGTGGTTGTTTCCTGTCGTCGTTTCCTGATCAGTTTCTCCAATTCCTAACTACTTGTAGAGCTAGATAGGTGATTCCCTATCTAGATTACTACTTGGGTGGAGTATTTAGTTTTCATTTTTAAATGATCAGTTTTAGATTAATGAACAGTTTTAGATTCTTTGCTTTTGTGGGAAAATACCGGTTTCTAACTTGCAGTTATGCCCCGCAGCACCAAGGTTCTTGAAAAAACTCTTTCCTGAGGATGAGGTTGTTTATTTAGAACCGTATTTATAAAGTATTCATAATCACTTTTAAGGTCTTTAACATATAGTTCAGGTCCATTGATTTTAGGGCACTTAAATAAGTGCAGTTAAACGCCTAAAATTTTTACTCAGTGAAGGAGCCTAGAGACTTCTCTTGCGGTGTATTTTTGAGTCATTAGTGGTCTCTTACAGGTAATTACATTATAAATAAAAATATTTGAAAAATCAAAAATAGCCAGAGAAACTCTTGTTTCTTTGACTGTCCTCTTTGCTGAACAAGAAACATGTTATTACACAGATCAGCCTTTTGATTAAGTACTGAGTGCTTTTTTGTCTCTGAAAAGCTGTCTAAATAACCTGTTCCTGTAAGCTTTTGTGTATGGGTTGTTCCAAATAGCATATGACAAAGCTTATTTCTTTAACCTGTTGCAGTTTTGTCTACAGGGAAAAAGAGAAGTTGTGCCAACTTGATAGACGACAGGGAGCTTTTATTTGGATATGCCAAGTGTTTGTAGGATATCTGAATTGTTTGGATAGCGTTAGGTGTTTGCTCTTTGGGGAGGACTGAAGAGAAAAATGGGATTTGCCTTTGTGTGTGCATTCTGCTTGGACCAAATGGGCATGCCTTTTCCTTGGATTTATAATACTGTGAAGTGCAGTTCATTGTTTTTTTAAAAGGCTTTAGGCTGAATGATGTGATTTGCAAAAGATGTCATAGTTGATTTGTCTTTCATACGGAGAATCTTGGAGATCAGCTTGCATTGAAGTCTATGACTAGAGAATAAAACATCCTACTAGCAGAAAGGTACTAACATCCAGTTATTTCTGCCTGTGAAATCTGACAGTTGTCTTCAGCAGTGTAATGCAGTTGTTAATGAGTGGTTTGAAAGACTTGGCTTTGAGAATGAGTGAAAATACTATAAAACATCTTTGTAAAAATTAACTTTGAATCAACAATCAGAAATTCAAGGTAAGCAGAAAGAGGTAAGAATGTGCCATTATTAAAAAGGTAAACTTTGAGAAATGAAACAGATTGTTTTTCCAGACAGGGTGCAGTTCAATTGCTGGATTCATTTGCCACAAGATCTTTCAAACCCAAAAATTTAAAAAAGGAAAGTGTTTTTGTAGGAATAGCAGGAAAAAGAAAAAATGGATGGATCCAGAGAAAAAACGTTGTAAAGAAAAATTACCACCCAGACTTAAACCCAAAAGTGTTTATATAAGATCTATCTCAGGAAGTCCCTAACCACCACTTGCTGCTGACAGGAAGCAACATCTGGAAAACAGCTATTGTACCTTTGCCTTTTTCCTGTAGTCTTTTTTGAAGCATTTTCTGCTTTCTGACACTGGATAGCATGTGTTTAAAAACGTTAAAATGCATCACTCTTAAAACATTTAATCTTCTGTAATGTATTTTTCCTGATGCATGGGAAAAGCATTAGGAAATAGCTGGGTTTTGGGGACAAATGAAAAAAGAATTGGCAGTATTCTGGAGAAGATCTGATTTTTTTTAGGGAGAAAGCTTTGGTAGAAGGTTCCAGACCACTTCAGAATTTTTTAGCCTATTTCAGTGGATAACAAAATGATTTTCACCAGTCAGAGATTATTTGGAGTACAACTTCTTGACTGTAATTCCAGCTGAGTTCTTCGTAACATTTTCTTTCACACTGATATCTTAGTTTGAAAGTTGCTTGGGTTTTGCTGCACTTGCTGGTCTGTTTTTCTATATTAGGCTTCATTGCTGCGGTGACAAATGTGGGATGATTAATTCCAGTGATTCAATAGGGTGAGGTTATTCAGGAAAGACCATGGGATCAACATCAAATTTTAATTTTGTTCGTTGATGTTGCTGAGGCTGATTGAGCCAAAATAAGGTGGTCTCTCTAGCTCTACATTTTTGTAAGGTAAATTTTGCTTATATCTCATGATACAAGAGATTGCTTGAAGTACTTGCTTTATGCACAGTTAAAATCAGAGTCCATTGTCTGCTTGTACACACAGAACCTTCCTGCTGCAGCAAATTAGTTCATATAACTGCTATACTCCAAACTCCCCTACAATAATAGATATGCAGGTATCGGCTAGCACATTTATCAAACTTGTCATAGAACAATAGAGTTGTGGCTGGAAGAGACCCCTGGATATCATCTGGTCTACCTTCTGTAGAAAGCAGGGCCATAAATTACATTGTCCAGGGTCCAGTCAAGCCATATCTTGAATATTTCCAGCAAGGGAAATTGCTCTCCTGCTCTGGGAAACCTACTTCAGTATTTAAGTGTATTCGCAGAGAAGAAATTTGCTTATATGCGGATAGAATGTCCCCTATCACTTCTTGACCTGTTGCTACCACTCTGGAGAGAGTATTTCCATCTTCCCTGTGACTGCTTTGTAGGTACTGGAAGAGCAATTAGGTTCCCTTCCTGCCCCTTCACTTCTCTAAGCTGAACAAACCTTTAAGCTGAACAAACCCAATTCCTTTAGCCTTTTCTCCTACGACAAACTTTCCAATCCTGTAATCACCTTGACTGCCATCCATGGGACCATGTTGTAATTGTGTAATGTCTCTCTTGAGACATTTGTAATGAATACGTTTCTGTATGTTACAAATCACGTGGTGTTGCCTTAGCAAAGGTTTGTCTTCAGTTTTTTTTAGAGTATTCTGAATCCTACCAAGGTTAACCAGTATATACGTTTGGTTTTGTAGAAAATTTTTCCAGCCCTTAATCCATGGAAAATATCCAGTCGTCTTGAAACCAGCGATACCACAAGACAGTTGGCTTTTTTGCCTATGAGCTAATCTCCTAACAATGGTGTCTTTGGTTTTACAAACTGCTGACTGTAGTAATTTGGACCTTCTACCACATAGTTAATTGATAAGTTACTGTCCCTCTGTCCTCTGCTTTGTTTAGTGCAATACAACCACACTACTGTATGTAGGAAAATGCTTTCATAAATGTAGTTGACTGCAAATTGGAAACATATCGTTGTCTCTTCTGGCTCTCCTATCAAACCAGTGTCGTCATTCAATTTGTGAGGAGCAAAAATGGAAAATAATTACTTTCCATAGATTCTCTTCTGTTATGTGTGCCAGTTACTGCCTGTCTTGCAGACTGTGCTTCCTGTACTGAAGGAATGCTCTACGCCCAGGCATCCGTGTTACACAGCAGCATATGTGCATTCAGGGGCTGTGAATATCTTTAGAAGTGTACGTGATTGTAAGTAGGGAACTAAACTGTTCATCAAAACATTTAGCTTTTTTTAACCTCCTTTTACAGCATTTTTTACTTCCTTTTATGGTTCGTGGTTTTCACAGTAATAGTACATATATATTTACCAAATAAATGCGGTAGTTTGTTATAGTACTCGATCAAAATGTTACCTTAGGAATAATAAATTGAAGTCCCCAGGCTAGTGTGAAATACTTCTCCATCAGCTAATTATTCTTTGTTGCAAAACAGTGAATGTCTGACTGACAAAAATATCATACAGCAGCTGTTTCCCAGCTTACTTGCATTTGCAGAATTGCACAGACCCTAGCAGAGCACTATACGCAAAAGTATATATCAAGTATACAGTAGTGGTGTGGTTTAACCACCTAATTTTTGGTTTGTTAACCCTACTATTTTACAGTATAGTTTTATATTCATTACAAAAAAAGTTTTAAAAAATAAAAAGTAAAAAAGACACAGTTGAGAATGATGCAAGTTTTTGGTCTTTATCGGAACAGATTTTTTTATGATCAGTTTTGCAACAATGTATATTTCTGAAACAGTTTTAGGTACTGTAAGTTTTGGATTACACCTTGTGCCTGCGAATTGTCATAAACCCCCAAAGAGATTTAAAATTCTGAAGTGTTAAGAATAAATGGTGCTGCTCAGGTCAAAAAAATCTGTGACAGAACAGAAAACTTGAACCCAGGCTTTCTAACTTGCAGGCAAATGCCTTAAAAAACAGATTTCTCTTTATTTCTGTTACTGCTGTTTAAAGTAATACCTGCCCAGCTTTTCTCATTAGTATAACTTTGTACGTGTGATTTACTGGGCTGAAAGTGTTTTGTCTTTCATAGCATGTTTTGTTAGTCTTTCTTAACGAGGAGCAAATTACGCACTGTAGTTGTTTGTGACCATTTCAAAGCTTACATGCTCCAGCTCAGGTTCTTCAGAACTGGGTGAAGCTGAATAACCACTGATTTTCGAAGGCTTGGGAATATTTTTCTTAAGACCTCTTTGTTAGTACCCATCAACTCCAAAATATGCTTATTTATTATCTGTCTCAGTGCTACTTTCTCAGAAGGCCTGAGTATTGAATAAACAAAATAATAGGAGAAGCTTAACTGTGAATCAAGACACAAATACACAGACTTAGGTTTGCATCCTGCTGAACACTGCAGTTCTCCATAAATATTTCTTTCAGTAAAATTTAGCCTTGGAAGTTGTTGTCTGGTGGATGGAGCACTAAAAATGTACTATCTCAGTGGCATTGACTACTACATTTCAAGTTCATTTTTCTGTCATATGAATGTTTTCCTGTCTTTAAACTGTTACTGATATTACTGCTTTGTTTGATCTCTCTAGCAGAAGTTTAAAAGCTTGGTGTTAGAGTGTTACAGGTTTGGGTTTTTTTTCTTTTGCCAACTTAAAGATAATTGGTCCTCTTTACACAGAGTGATTTTCATTATTAAATTTAGTCCTGGATTATTTGGCCATGCTTTTCCTTTGTATGTGTTGTTACTTCCATGATACCATAAGCTAATGAACACTGTTGTTTGCATACAATATCCAGCTGCAAAATTAGTTCTGATGACAATGGAGAAAAGTGAGTATCACGGGAAAATGATACTTGCCTGTGGAAGAAACTGCCCATGAGGTCACCCTCTGGAAAATATCCCGATGGCTTCACATCTTAGCTTTTTTCAGTGCACAGTAGCACATATGTGAGCCAAAGTTTGAAAAGCTAGTGCTGTGTGTTTGCTTTGGCATGGGGCAGCCCTGAGGCTTTCCTTTGAGAAACGGGTCTTGAAGTCTTTTGCTGAAGGGAATAATTTTGTCATTCCTCTGTGCAAAATAAACTGATTCTTATCTATACCTATTATCACATCATATATATAGAAGAGTTTAAAATATCACTGCCCAGATTTAAAGAAAAAAAATCATAAAAACCTAATTATCCTTCTTGCTTTAAAGGAAGGGACGGAGCAGAACAATATGAGAAAGGTGTAGCTTGGCATGTAATTACAAAGAGTATGTTCTTCTATATTCTAGCATATTACATTCAGTTTAATTTTTTTGACATCTATCAGTTGGATTTTTTCTTCCTGCACCCCACTACCTACCAAAAGCCCATTTCCTTACACTTTTATTTGGAATTTACAGGGCCTAGGCTAACACCCTTTCATCCTTTTTGATGCTTGTATGTCTTGTTGATCCTCATCTGTATGTTGTCCTGAAAAATAGATTCTTTGTCCTGACAAAAGGCTTACAACCACTTCTACAGAGTGGAAGTTTGTTTATACCTATGATATCAATGAGAATAGCTGCAGACTTGCTCAAAATAGCCAGAAAGCAGCCTTGACCCTGGCTGCCATAAGGCATGTTGGAGTGTAGAGACTATGAGCAAACAGAATTTTTACAGCTATAACTCTAACTACGTTTTGATGTGCCACTTGACAAGCGGGGACAGCGAAGAGCTGCTGTATGGAACCTCAGTGTAGGTAGGATTTCTAGGCCGTTGCAAAACCTTGGGGACTCAGGATTTGCTCAACACTGAACTGCTACAGAGCCACTCTAAAACTAGGGAAATTGGAGTTCTTCCCTCATTCTGAGGTGTAAGGTGCCTGGTCCATGTTGGCCATGTGGAAGTGTTAGGATCTCTTGAGTGTGTGGGATGATGGCTGAAGCAGCTCCCAGTGTGGTTGAACTCCTTGTAATGGATAAGTTCAGAAAAGCTGAAGATAATAATTGGGGTTGTTTTTTCCCCTCTAAAGTCGAAGTAAGACTGAGATGTGGAAACAAAGCAGGACAAAAGTGCTGTTTATGTTTCTCTAGTATGATATGTGAAATTTAGTATGAGATGTAATAAATTGGTATGACTAATATCTTACCTTCACAAGAGTGAAAAAGGACAAAGAGCGAGCAGGTATTGCTGCCCTGGGCAAAGTTGTAGGAAATTGTCTTCTAATCAGATAAAGTCATGCTCTTTTTTTCTTTTTGCCTCTCTGCTTTTGTGTATATTTTGATGATCTAGGAAAGCAAACCCCGATTACTCCCTCTTCCTTTAAACTCACTCATCCTTTGGCTTGGGGTATTACTGTAGCTGAGAGAAGTTAGAAGCACATCGGCATACTTAATCAGTCGGTCCAGATCTGCAAACTACTAATATAAATTACAAAAACATAGGGGTTTTTGTTTCATTTAGTTTTAAGAAAAGAGAGCAAATAACAACTACTGAAAATACTCATAGCTTTTGATGATACAGCATTCTGTCTTTCTAGAGATAGAAATGTGTAGAGGTAGAAATGCGTAGAGATAGAAATGAAGATAAGTTGAGAATGGTTTTTAGAAGGTACTTTTTGGGAGAAAGCAATAAATACCCCAAGTTACTCTTAAGATAAAGCTGTTAAGGGAGTCTGAGTCACATGAAACTCTGCTTTGTAAACTGTACTCATATTTATGAGATATATTACTTCAAGAGAGGATTTTTAATATGGGAAGAAAATTTTTGAAGGACTGATCTGTGTCATTGCAGGAAGTTAAACTAGACTGTAAAACTTGACCTGATTTCTAAGCATCTTTTTGTTTTAACTCCGGCGTTACTGGAAATTCCAGTTGGTTTGTATGTTGTTCAGTTGTTACTCCAGCTCTGTTACACTCATTTACAAGGTCTTAATGTCCCGTTCGGTTTTGGTGGGATTATTAAATTAACTTTGGTCACTGGAGCCCTCTCCTATATATCATGTCAGTGGGTCTAATGGGCATATGGTTCTTTCATAGTCCAAATTCACAGATTGCTGGGGACTTGAGAGACAGTTTAGTTATGGCCTTATGGTTTCCAAGCAAAGCATTTAACAGTTCATAACAAACTGAGTTTGTTCTGGCTTGTTGCTGCCTCTTTGTCTGTTTCTTCAGTTTTCAGTGACAGGTCATATGATTTCTTCATTCATTCCTCCCTAAGCAGTGTAAGGCTTTTCCAGAATGCATCAATGAATAAGATAAAAACCTAAAGAAATTAGGTATTGCAGCCTGGCTAACACTGGACATAACACAGTGTGATGCAATGAGCAACATACTGGTCAAGGTGGCAGAGATCTGAAGAAACAGATACGTTTGAATGAGAAAATGTCTTACAAGGGATTTCTGTAAAGTATTCCTAAGTCTCAGGGCAGAAAAGTTAATGGAGGTCTTCCAGACTGGTGGCAGACCCAGAAAGCATTGCAGTGGGCTCTGGTCATGGGGGCCAGCAGCATTGTGTCCCCCCACTGTCAGCTCCACCAGCTGGGGCAGCTCTCACTCTTATTTTAGTGTCCTTGTTATGGTCCTGCAAATTGCTTGTAGTAGGCAGTAGCCTAAGTGCAAAAAAACTTTTCTGTCTTTTTAAGAGGTGTCATAGAACTCAAGCAGTAATTGTGGAATGTGTTCAAATGCAAATCCCAAGCTCTCCTTTGTTTAATGGGCCCAGACCACAGTGCGGGTAAACTACTTCTGGTTGCTATATTCATTAAAAATCATGCAACTATTTCTGTTTGAAACACTAGAACAATTGGTTGATCGATTTGTTTGTTTCAGGAATTTATCTCTTGGATTTAATCTACATTGATTCTGCATATCCTGCTTCAGACAGCATAATGGAGAATGAACAAAGATCCAATCAAATGAACAATATTCTCCGAATAATAGCTGATCTGCAAGTATCCTGCAACTATGGTTGGTAAATTTTGTTATGCCTATCAAGCCTTAACTAAGATTTCTTGAGTGCAAAATTGTGGAAGCAGATTTTGGCCCTGAGGGAACACAAGAGGCTAACATTGGTAGAGTTGAACACTAGTAAGTGATGTAGCTTCCACTTCTGTGTAGCTTCAGTCTTGCCAGTAAATTGGGCAGATAAGCACGTATTCTGAATTGTAAGAGCTATAACAGAGGGTGTGTAGAGTTTACTGCTATATGCGGGCTACAAATGACATGCTTTCAAGTGCAGCTATTGCATTTGGCTTATATTGTTTCCACCAGAGGCAATCAGAATTATCTTAATATCTTCCCTTTTCTTTGCAGTAGATACGATGTCTAGAGTGTGGAATGTGTTCATTTGGTTATCATTTTGTTGTTAGCATCCTGGTGATACGTTTACAAAATGAAATACAAATATTTCAGTCTATACAGCAGTTGTTCAACTGTGCTAAGCTTTTCCACGTATGTCGCTCCTGGATGAAGTCAGGAAAATGAGGGTTTGTTTCTTTTTGTGAGCAGGATTTTACTCTAAAAATAATTTCTGCAATTTTAGCCTGCTAGTGAAGCTGTATATCAAGAAATGTGCTGGTTTTGCTGTCTTAATGAATACTGAGTGTACTCTTGGTGACTTAGCATGACTTTTCATTGCTTAAACATGTAACGAGCTGAAAAGCCTTGAGTGCAGCTAAACAATCAAATAAATTCAGAAAATTTGAAAGCTGCGGTTTTGGAGAGCTTAAAAAAAAGAAAAAAGATTGTTAGATTGTGAAAAAACAAGGTGAGATGTTAACTGTGTATGCTTAAGTATCCAGCCGTATCCAGCCCTTGTCCTTTTTTGTCAGCTTCGGTATTTCAAAGTATTTAGAGGTAGGAACTAGGCATAATAACATAGGATTCTGAATAGCTAGATTATTCAGGTGTCATTTTCTTATTGTAAGTTTCACTTTGTCTCTGAATACTTTGGATGACAAGGAAACCTTGTTATTTCATTGACCTTTCCTTTTTAAAGTTTTACAGGTAGCTTCCTGCAGGGCTATGCATTAATTTTGAGTGCTTTTGTTAAAATCAGGACGAAAATTAAAATATGGCCTTGAAACAATACTCTGGGATAATGGGTGCCTTTAAAACAGTTATCTTTACAAGAGCACAAAAGTTAAGTTAGGTACTACAAGGCACGTTCCTGTCCATGCACCATGTGTCAAGAGGTTTTTCTGTCATTCTGAACTTACTGTCTTTCATTCTTGGTATTCAGCACTGTAATTATTAATTAGTTATTTAATAACTTTTAAGTCTCCTCAGTTCTTGGACATCTGAGAACCAATAATAATAGCTATGGCTATTATATTGTAATATATAGGTATAGATATATAAAATAGCTATAGCTATTATATTATAATATAGCTATAACTAATAGGTATGGCTGCAGGCTTTGATTTTCCCCAGAACAATGAACACAAAATTCAAGCAGGTTTTGCAACAGATAATTTTTTTCCACCAGTGAGATAGCATCTAATAAAATTAATGAGCTTTCATGATGATGAAATGTATCTGTATTTTCTTTAACAACTGAGAGCATCACTTTCGCTCTATCAAGTCTTTTAACACCTTTTTAGAGTCAAAGTAGTATTTCTGCCTGATTTATTCTTTAGGGAAGTTCAAATTCTGTTTCCATGAAGGTATCGTAAGAACCAGAAAAAAACTCCTGAAATAATAATTAATTTTGGACAACATAAATGTTCGTGTTTTTTGTTTGTTTGTTCAAATGCTCCACAGATCATCTCACAACACTTCCCCATGTGCAAAAGTATTTGAAGTCTGTCCGTTACATTGAAGAACTTCAGAAGTTTGTAGAAGATGACAATTACAAGTAAGTACTGTTCCTTTCTTCAGGCATTGGGAAATTAAACAGAAAGATTACTTAGTCAATAGTTTAATTAAGAGGTGAACAAAAAGCCCTTGGCTTAGGGTGTTTTAGGGTGTTTCTGCTAAGTAAAATCCAGAATGACAGTCTTTCTTTGTGACTGTAAGCAGATTAACAAAGTGAAGTATAACAGTGAAAAGTAACAGTTAACAGTTCAGAGTAGATGAAAATCTACTCTTTATTCTATTACATGATGATTGTGTTCTGGGAATTTTGTTCAATAACCCTAAAGTCACCTTCAAGATGTCCAGCATTGACTCTATGGCATTATAAATAATACATGAAGAACATCTACCACTTTCAAGTTACTATTTTTAATAAGTCGGTACTTACGGTTTGGGGGTTTAAGTTTTGGGGGTTTAAACATGTTAAAGCAATGTTTACAAAAGACCTGGAGAAGAGTTTACCCACGCAGAGGTTTGAAGCAGCCGCCAGAGAGCACATCGGTCAATATGTGAATGTACTCCAGTTAAAGGAAGTGATAATCCCTGGCCAGTAATTCTGAAAGAACTAGCAAATTAAGTCATAGGCCTAGCAGCCAAGGTTTTAAATAGTTCAACCAAGGCAGATGCAGTGCTATACACTTAGCTATTGACAAATAGAGTAACTGTTTAGGTGAGCAGAGTTTGAAGTATTCAAGGCAAACATGTTCAGTAATACGATGCTAGTATAAAATATTTTAGCATGTGTTTTAGAGAGCAAAGTTGGTAATGAACTTCTTTAAAACTAGTCTTGTCACCAGTTTTGTTAAATACTTCAGTTAAGAACTTGTCTCAGAATTTGTGTGTACTTAGACCGTATGCTAATAAAACAGTGATGGAAGGGTTCATTGAAATAGAACATGGTTTGGATATCACAAAGGAAGAATCTGATGACCTGATGACTAAAGTGATAGTGACACAAACCCCAAAATGTTATATAATTATTCTAACATTAGTTTATGGTGTTGATCAGTAGATAGCAGTCACAAGTTAGATACAGCCATGAAAGGACTAATTCATCCCTACTCTCTATCAAATACAGTGTTTCTATGAAAAAATAGAGTTGTATGTAATGCTTCAGAAGGAGCTGATGGGAGCTTACATGGGGCATTGTATGCATTTCTGGCCATCCGTGCTTGCATGCTTGAAGGTTTAAATAAATGGTGGTGCAATCAGATGAATAAAATCTATCTTGTGACACCAGATGTCAAGAACTGGGTTGGGCCTTAGCCTAGGAAAGGAGAAGTTTAGGTAAGAGAACCACTACGTATAAACACAGCTGGAAGAAAATGGGGAGGGTAAAAAGCAATTTAAATGAAATTTTAATGGTAGCACAAGGATAAAACACATAGAAAAGTTTAGAAGTTAAATGTTGAAATACAGTGTGTAACTACCAGAGTAATGGAATTCTGGAACCTCTTCTTATTCAGAGTAGTGAGACAAATAATCAAATAATTTTAAGTTGAAACCTGATCAGTTAGTGAAGTGAAGGCTACCAGTTAATGTTTGTGAAAAGAAAAGAGCATATTCAGTAATCAGAAGACTGTGCATTACCATTGTGGGTCATGTACATAAGCATATGAAGAGTGACCTGCACCAACCATTTACGTTTTGCTGCAATTCGTGCTGACACTGCTGGCATACAGATGAGAAGGGAAAAAAGGTGTCATCATAACAGAGACAACCCATGTTTTAGCATAACATGGGTCAGACAATTTGTTTTTTCGATTTTGAATATAGCTGAGTTGCTGGTAACTCCAGCTGTTCCTCTGAGCTCTGGCTCCAGCCACGGGGCATGCAGGACTATACCGTGACCAGATCTGTCAATAGGAATTCTTGTGATGAATGCATGTGGAACTTCGCTTTCCCTGAGAGAATAGTTCTAAAAGTAAAAGCATTCAGACACAGTGTTATTTTGGAACTTCTCAAAGTACTATCAGGGCATGCTTCAAACAGAGATAAATGGTCTAAAATGTGTCCCTTTGCTTAGGGTAAACTTCCGCAAAAGAAGCTGAATGAGCACCGGGTCATTCACTGCAAAAGCTTGTGCTTGGTGGTGGTTTGAGATCTTTGTGCCTTTGTGTCTGGTTGATCACAGATACTAAGAATAGTGATGTTTCTGTAGGAAAATAATTTGGGAAAAAAAAGGAATGTGTTTAATGTTTTCATATCAAAAGTTATCTGCTCCATGGAATTAGAATTCCTTCGAGAGTACTGATGGTAGAATATGTAAATTCTTCCTTTATTTAGTCTCATGACATTGTATATGTTTCGCACACAGACACATTGTGCAAGAGATGCACATCAACCATGAGCAGTGCACAGAGCCTTTGAAAAGGTCATGCAGTCCAAGACTTTTGTTAAGGGTAGTCTGAGATACAAATCTCTGTGTTAAAATTTAACAAATGGTCATTATTTACTGATTTCCCACATACTTCCATGCTTCATTAAAGTTGTGAAGACAGAGAAAAATTAAACTGAGTAGTCACTGCTAAAGGTGAAGAATTGTAGTTAGTAGAGGCTTTACAACTCCTGGACTGCATTAAAGAAACTGCTTGTATTATTCAATTTGATTTTCAGATGGAGTTTCCTGATGATACAACAGTGTTAACACCATGTATACAACAGCTTTCATGAACTGTACTATTTCAGAAAAAATTAATTAAAGTGTTTTCCATAGGCAAATGGTACCATAGCATCATATTTGTAAAAACTAGAAGTAATTCCATTTTAAATTCGAATATTAATGTGACTTTAGTAGCAACCTTGCTGATTATGCTTGAAGGTATTTGATATATCTTAAACATAATTTAATACTTTTTCTTTGGATTTAGTTATTTGTGAGATTAATCCAATCAAGTTTAGTGGTTTTCTTTCTGGGCTTCACCATGGCAAGGAAAAACTGGACTAAAGTCACAACAGGTATTAAAAAGAGGGAAAGATTTGATTCTTACCACAGAAAAGTTGCTACAGCTTATATACACTGGAGAATTTTGATCTTTTTCAACCATGTTTGTTTCATCAGAATAAAACTTTAATTTCTTTTTTTAATTAATTAATTTAAATTCATCAAAACATGTCACATCTACCCTTAAAGAAAACTCTTGTTCTTCTTCCATTTTTGCACTTGGTAAGAAGTGTTTGGATTTTGTTTTGAATATTTGATTTCACATTTTCCTCTCGGTTTCCCTTAATGGATCTTTAGTTTCATAGTATTTTCTGGTCCCATGCCAGAAGAAACCGTAAGCCTTAAAAATGCAGAGGTAGGAATCTCTCTTCCCTCTTTTTCTTTGCAGTGACTGCTCTTCTTGAGCTAGGGACAGCATAAGTGTTCTCTGCAGAGAGGTATGTGTGACCTTTGGCATGAAGAACAGAATTATCTCAGTACCAGGTTGTCAGGGAGAGACGCTTAGATAGTTGTCCTGAAATATATTGGCAGAATCCCAACACACGTTTTGGCAAATGAGAATGTCAATTACACTGGAAAGGAAAATGTGGCAGCCACTTTATATAAACAAAGCTTTTCTCTACAATTTTTTGCACCAGTCCAATTGCTTCCTTTAGGTTCATGCTTGTCAGCAAGTAGGAATGCTCCAAAAAACCCCTGACAATGATGTCATATCCTAAAAATAACAGATCTTTTTTGCTCAGCCCGTATACTGTTTTCTGCAGAAGCTGCTCAGTTTTAGCAGTATATAACATTGTGGTGCAATGCCACATCCTCTCCTAACCAGACATGTCCTGCAGCCATTCCTACAAATTTTTTTGCTGGCCTTTTGTCATTGTTAGGTCAGGCCTTGTATTCTCACAGTTGTTTTTTGAATGAAACCTGTTTGAAGACTGTTATTTGTATTACAATATTATCTGTCTGGACAGGACAGGACAGGACAATCAGGCTGCTATCTATGCCTGTAATTCGCTTCTTTAGAGCATATTAGGCAATATAGTAGTAAGATGACTTACAGAAAAATCAGTTCAAATTTAGGTTCAGATAGGGAAGATGCTATGGGAAAACATTCAAGAGATGTTAATAGGCAATTGAAAGGTTATACTGACTCCTAGCAGTTCTGGTGCTATAGAAGTGCTAGCTGTACCGCATTAGTTCCAGTCCTATGGGAACAGGAATTAAATGGCAGGTGCTTAGTACTTATATTAAGTATTAGTACTTACATTAGTACTTGTAACAGTGAAGCTTGGTTCCAGTTCATCTTCAATAAGCCTCCCAGGCATCTATATTCCCTGGACCTTTTCCACCAAGAATTGTGGTGAAAGGCAGGGCAGAAGAAAACCTTCACTGTTAGTGTGAGATTCATAGTGATCCAGTGGCCATATGGTTCAGTAGCTGTAGTTGTGGCTTGACTGCCTCTTCCACAGGACACAAAATAGAATCATAGAAGCATGGAATCACTAAGGTTGGAAAAGACCTCCAAGATCATCAAGTTCAACCTTTGACCGATCACCACCTTGTCAACTAGACTAGGTAAAATGAATGCCACATCCAGTTGTTTCTTGAACACTTCCAGGGATGATGATTTCACTACCTCCCTGGTCCCTCCCAATGCCTGACAATCCCTTTTGTGGAGAAGTTCTTCCTGATGTCCAGCCTGAACCTCCCCTGTCACAGTTTGAGTCCATTCCCTCTTGACCTGTTACTGGTTGCCTGAGAGAAGAGGCCGACCCCCCAGCTGGCTGTCCCTTCCAGTCAGGGAGTTGTAGAGAAGGTCCCCCTTGAGCCTCCTTTTCTCCAGGCAGCCCAAAATGTTCCAGATACGCCAGACCCATCTTGTTTGGTACACAAATAATGGTCAGAAATGACCTGAGGGACAGCTTTGATGACTGCACTGCTTTGTTGTGACTAACATCATCCTTGTTTCATCAAAGATGAGTAAGTTTTGTTCAGCCTCCTCATGGAGCAGCTAGACTTCTGTGTAAGACGATTCTTTGTCTTCGTTCACTTGCTTTATGTAAGAAAAATTGAGTAACAGTGGCTTTAGTGTCCTAGCAGTGGTTCCATCCTGTACTGGAGAGCATACCACCATGAAAGAGAGCTATGTTCAAGACTGACTCCCTATTTTATTTTCTGCATTGTTAGGTTCCTCTTTTCCTGCTTACCAGGAGGGTTACTCTAAAAATGAGCTGTATGGCCCAGTAGCAGAGTGTTATTTAAGACTGGGTTGAAATATATATGTCCGTCCAGCTTACTTTCCAGAGCATAGCAGCCCTAACACATTCCAGAAAATACTTTGAGCATCAGGCTTAAAAAATTCCAGAAATTGTTCAGTCATCTTTCTAATATGCAAGAGTAAAGCTTTCATATACTCTTCCTGTGCCTATTCTGTAGAAGCTTTGTCTTAATTCCCAGTGGTAGATTGGTGTTTGTTAATTCAGTGAATCTCCATGCTGATTTTTCTTCCTAGAGATTTTACTTGTAATTTTTGTTTCACCTTAGATTGTTAATACTAACACCTCAGTTTTGAAATTTCAGTTTCTAGTGGGCAGTTTCTGAGGCTGATACCTACGATTTATCCTGACGTCTCTCTTAGCTGAACTCTTGCAGTATATTTTTGGAATGTTGAAATTTCATACGTCAGCATTTAGACCATGCACTAAAACTAGGCTTCCTTACCATGGTAAAGCAAAGACTTGTTTTTTGAAAAGAATTCCTGAAACAAAAAAGAAATCCTACCAGTACTGTGATATTGGATGAATATAGTGACTTCCAAAATGAATTTCTGATGATGCACAGGAGCCCACACATAAAAGAGTGTCTTTATGAGTTATGAGTGGTTTATTATGCATGCTGGAACCAAGGTAGTTTTAAGTAATGCTAGTGAATGACATTGGGCAGTCAGCTGTGAGAATGGCATTAGATGTGTGAGGATATGGATGATGCATGTTGGTGGTGAGCACATCAGGTCTCAAAGTCTGCACTGATCTATTGAAAGTACCACACTAAGCCTCTCAGGGGCCACAGACTCTGGCTCCAGGAGTCCTGTTTAGGAGACACTGAGCATGTGTGTGCATGTGTGGAACTTGTTCTGCTCCATGGAAAATGGAGTGTCAGAGGAATTGCAAAATTGAATTTGGGTGGTGACAAACAAGCCAGGACTGGTTGAAACTGACTGTCAGTATCTCTTCTTTGAAATGAAGAATGTTTTTGATTGTTTCCAGCCTTCTGGAGGAGAGGGGAAATAGAAGAGAAGGTGGCTCGGGAATGGCATCTCGTTGTCAGAATATATTCCCTTTTCTCAACAGTTTATTTTAAATATAAACATGTCAGCATGAGTATTTTATATTTACCAAAATATATCTAGGCTCACATTTATTTGTTCTTTTAATACATCCTGTATTTTCCTGGGTTGAAAATAGCTAAATTGCATTCTAGTTTTTGTGGAAACATTGCAGAATTCTGGCATCATGGAAGTCAATGTCCAAACTGTCAGAGACTTAAAAAGGGCTAAGAATTAGACTGTAGTTTAACATAACCAAACAGATAACCCACATTATCTAACTTCATATATTCTGGGGAGATGAGCGGTGGAGAGTGATGTAATCTCGTTTTATAGCACTGAAGACTCAGTTGTTGCTCTGTTAGTGAATTTCTAAGGGCAGCACACAACACAGGTGCTTTCTAGATGATACAATCATAGCATGCCTCTTCCTAAAACCTTGTTAAAAGTGTAAAGGTGTTAGGTCTTTCTTCCTGCTGTTACATTCCCCTTTTCTTCTTTACAAGAATAATTTTAGACAGAAAGAGAGAAATAGTATAGTGCAAGTAGTTGCATGGAAGTTGATCTCACTTGCTTTTGTCACTAAAGAAGATCTAAGAATGCGCTTGCCTTAAATCTGTTAGCAGGTCATAGCACTTCCCCTAATGTACATATTCATGGGCAGTATTTCACCTGTGCTGTTTTTCAAACATGTAAGGGTTGTATTGGGTCCGGGAGCTTGATACACAGTAAGCTGATGAAGTTGGTAAAAATTGTGATGTTAGACAAGTGATTTCTGGTCTTACCAGGTATGTGAGGTAGTCCTGCCATTCTTGCTATGAAAAATACGTGATTCTGTAACTAGTTATATTAACTGAAATTATAGACTAGACCTGCTTAATGAGTGCAATTCAGTTCAGCATGCTTAAGAATAAATATGGTCTCTAATCTTTACATGCAGATTTAAATTTATTTTATTCTAACCAAGCAAAAAATTTTCAGGAGGAATGCATTACAAATCACATCACTGTAAAAAGAAGCAGCTATTTGCTTGTGTGGACTGAACTGCAATCATATCTTTTAGCAGTGGGCTTATTAGATGAATGTTTCCACAGTGACCAAATAAACTGTGGCTATTGCCACAGAGGAAGTAATAAAACTGAGTAACTTCTTTGATACAGGGTAAGGAAAGAGCTTCAGAGATGAGTTCCTCAAAACTGGCAGAAACTAAAAATGCCATTTTCCTGGCATGTGGGAAAGGACCAGTAACATCTCCCTTGCACAGACAGACATAGAAGAAATTAGCAATTGTGGAACAGTGATGGGTTATCAGGAGGAGGGATGTCTGCTTCCATTTGGAGAAAAACTGTGAAACAATTTGAAATGCCTGCTTTGCCTGAGGACTTTGGTCTGTCAAATATAAGCTAACCCAGTAAAATGAGCTTAGTACCCAAATTTCTGAATAGCATCCATGGCAGTTTCTGCAGAAGATTATTAAAACAAAACAAAAAAATTAAAAAGCTTTCTTTGCAAAAATCAAGCTCACAGCATGGCAGCAATGAAACTTGAATATAGTGAGGAACAGATCAGCCTTAAAAATTAACAAAAGAGTAACTACTGTTCAAAGGATGCAACTGAACATTTCTACAGACATGGAAGATAAATTCACACAGTAGGGCCTTATTTACAGAAAAGGACTTCATTAAGTTCTTTTGCCTTTTTTCCATACTGAAAGAAATTCCTATGTGATCAACAATTGATGCATGTACTGACTTGTATTATTGTAACTCTCTAGGGGAGTTATGTTACTGCTTCCTGGTCACAGAAATCAAGTTGACAGAAAGAAAAGTAGCCTGGAAAGGAATGATTCATCACCTACTTGAAATACATTACTTTGGGTAGTTAAAAGAATCTAGTACTGTCAGAAGAATAGAAATTTGAAAACATGAAATGGACCGTAGCTTTGTTAACTGACTTCACACTAAAACATAGTTGACAGTGTTGGAATATTGTGGAGAAGGAACTGAAAGGTATTCCCAATAAAGAGTAATAAGGAAAGTGATGGCTGAGCCATATGTGATATTTTGAAGTGCTGTCATAGGTTTCTCCCTCCTCCCCTTCCCATGTTTTTATCTGAAGTCAGAAAGCCTTCCCTTGGGGTGCACAGCAGGGTGCTGCAGCTTGAAACCTTCGAGCTTTTGTGTGTGTCCACTGCTGTGCAATGACAGCAGTTATTTCCTTTGGATTTATGCCTATTCCATTAAAATTTACTTAACATTGTAGTCCTTCATACCTTTTTGTCAGACTGGTACAGAGGAAAGGACCCATGAATGTCAAGTGAAGACTGCCTAAACTTGAGAAATGGCAGAAGTGATATGCATTGGGAGATTGAGATTTGTTGGAGTGCTGAGAACACAAGAGTGAGTGAGTACATAATAAAACACGTGGAGTGAGGCAGCATGGCATATAATACTTTCTTCTAATTACCTTCTTTTACTATTAAATGTTGGTCACTTTGCCCTCTTAAGCTTCTTTTCTGTAAGTCATAGTAACTAAATAGCTATTTCTCTGTGCACATTTCGACATGGTAACAGTAAATTCACTTTCATGTTTAGAGGGAATAAAATGTTAGGTTTGTATCTAAATTACTGACTTTTTGAGGTTTTTTTTCCAAGGCGAAAGACTACATGAACTTATGTTTTTAAACTGAGAGGGAGGATTAAATAACGATTTCTCTTTCTGCTTTCATAGACTTTCCTCACAGTTTCTTTCTTGCTTCTGACAGGTAGTGATTGACTTCAAAAAATTGTTGTTTTGTTACATCACAAAATAAATAACTACACTTCCAAGAAAGTAAAATTCCTAGTTAGCGCTGCCAAAATAATTACTTTCTTCAATTTCTTTCAACTTCTATTGAGATTTTTTTTTTGTTAATTTCTCTAAAAACTTGTTTTTCCAGATTATCTTTAAGAATTGAGCCAGGTAACAGCTCTCCTCGACTGGTTTCCTCCAAAGAAGATCTTGCAGGTATAAAACATCATTTGAAAATTTGAGTAAGGAAATAATTTTAATTACAGAAATCCTCCACTGAAGTATGTGGGAAAATCCAGAGGTACATCAGTAGCATGAGTCAACAAGAAGGATTGCTGACTTGTATAAAAACAGTTCCAATTCAAGGGATGTCCCAGGGTATTTGCTAGCATTGAAACAGATGTCAGATTGTGGGATTTTTACAAGTGCTTGCATTTTCATCATTATTTAATAAGTGAAGAAAAAAGAGCCCTCTTTCGGTACAAAAGAACCAGTGCAGTGAATAACACAGGAAATTCTCCTTTCAGGTTTCCGTGTGATCACATAAATTTGAGACAGTTTCATTGTGGAAAGCAGGAGGACAAAAGATCCGTAATAGCTTCTAGGAACATCTGAAAAACTAGAGTACCACCCATAAGTTGACAAAAACTAATCTGTTGTTTATTGCTATGACCAGACTATGTGAAAGGTACATCAGGCTATGTGAAAGGTACTTCCTGCTATAGGAGCCATTATATCGAAAGCTGTTCTGTTTTGATCTCTTGAACCTGAACGGCCAATTTTCTGTCTCATTATGTAAAACCATGTGTGAATGTAAAAACCCCAAGGAGTCCAGACCACATCTGACATGCAGTTTCAATTGGCATTCAAAATGTCTTTTTTTCTCACCAATGAAAGGCAAAGTAAGTGAGAGAAAGAAAAAGGGAGATGCTAAATATTAAACGAAGAAAAATCCCATGTGTTATTCCTCTACCTCCCAGCTCTTCATGTTGGCTGCTGTAAAATGACCAGTTGTTTATAGGGAACCTCCTAATATTGTGATTGCTATTCCCAGAGTCAGATAAACATTTGACCTGGTCTTCAGTTTCTTTAGGAAGGTGCTTTCCCTTTCCCTGCTTGATGCTCAGTGGTATTGCTGTGTACAACATAAAGAAATAGTTCACAGGATAATTTTTTTTAAATTAGATAAGTTCAAAAGTAGTTCTTAATGAACACTTTCTTCATACAGAAATGCATTTGGAAGTTAACTTCCCTACAGGAGCCATCACAGTGTTGTACTCTGAATCTGTGTCTGGAAAGGTGTTGTACCAGGCTTCTGCTAAGCAGTGCCCACTGCATCAAGGCCATCTCTCCAAACCCAACCCCCTGCCAAAAAGGCCAGTAGGCTGGGGATGGGCAAGGGGTTGGGATAGTACATACCCAGGACAGCTGATTTAAGCTGCCCAAAGAGATATTCTGTACCATATGACACGCTCATCAAGAAAAGCTAAGAGAAAGCAGGGAGCGAGGCATTTATTATTAAGATGTTCGTCTTCCTAAGCATCCACTGCGATGCTTGGGCTAGGCCATGACTGCTCATTGCCCACTGATGGGAAGTAGAGGATAAATTCTTCTTTTGATTCCTTCTGCTTCTGCACACAGTCATTGCTTTTTAAAATTAAATTGCCTTTATCTTGGTATCTTATTTTCTTCACCCTGCCCTGTGATGGGTGGGGAGTAATAGAGCAGCTCAGTGAGGACCTGACAGCCTGTAAAGGTCAACTTACCACATCATGTCCCATTTTCTTTTGCTTTTGTGAGAATTTGGTTTTTCATACTTGAGACTTGAAACTAAGTAATTGCTTCTTATATGATTACATCTTTCTTACGTATGTAAAGCAGACATACAAGTAAACTTTTTTGTTTTCTGGCTTTTGCTTTGTATTGCTCACGTCTACATGCTCAGCTCTTGGGCTTTGATGTTAACGCTTCATTTGTGTGATTATGGAATATAGCTTCAGTCATAGCAGCATAGTATGTGATCGTCGCCAGTACTCTGCAAGTCTTAATCAAGGGCTGAGGACTCTATTAGACCTGTATTAGAACTCTAGTGGAAGGCAAGTAATACAGCATGATACTGCAATGAGCTCAGCTGGAGTCCACAAAAAATTATTGGGACTATGTTCAGTAGTACCTGCTTCATTGAATATGTGATCCTATAGTATCTGGCAGTATTGGGAGGGTGAATTTTCCCTTTTGAATCTTCAGTGCCCCTATGTGCTCTGTAAGATTGCTTTATTCAGAGTGAGAATTAATGTGATGACAAGAAACCAAGTGCTGAGTCATTCCTATTGCTCCATTCTTCTGTTAGTATTTCCTTCGAAAGCTTGACCCATTTGTGGACTGCTGTATTTCTTGCTCAGCTAGAGAGTTCTCACTTACTGCCAGTTAGACAATGAATGCCATCAGCATTTTGTAATACCCACAGGAATTTTTCAGTGAGCTGCACCTGTGTGGCTGCAAAAATGCTACTAAATGGAATCCAGTACATTTTACTGAAAAGAAACCTTAGTGAAAACTGTATTCCTGGAGAAGGTTCGTTAAGTAAGTTAGCATGAATTCAAATTTAAATTTAACTTAAGCATGAAGGCAATAACTTACTGTTTATTTCACAACATTAATAAATAGGAGTATAGCCATATGTTAGTCTTGAATAATTCTGAACTAAAATACTCGAATATCAGTAATGAGATATTTGAACATGGAAAATTAAAAATAGCACATTTGCAGGTATTGCTGTCAATTTTATTTGGATTCAAATTATACCTTGATATTAATTCCACTTCAGACATTGTGTGCCAGAAATAAGTCCTTTGCAGTCGGTAAGATACAATGATAATAGATGATCTCAAAATACTTTGGGCAGTAATTTAATGTTCCAGTCAATAGTTTAAGGACTAGGAGTCTGATAATAGTGATTTTAAGTTAAAATAAAGGTTCTTAGCCCATAAGGGCATTCATCAGTTCAGTTGTCTCAATAGTCCAAAAGTTAATACATTACTAATAGCAATAAGTCTAGTTCTGCCTGTGAGATGCTGCCTCCTTGGAGATCAGTGTGTGTTTCCAGAGACAGAAAAAAAGCTCAATGTCATTGGTAATAATTCCAAAGTCTATAATGGGATTAAGTGCAGGGAATAGTGTCATCTTTGTGTTCTAAAATACAATTGCATGTGTGGATGATGGAAATGGATTTTACTTGCCAGCACTGTGAATTTATCTTCTACCCAGTTTTCTCTCTTTCAAAAGAATATTGACAGTTTACTCTAGCCAGGGACATTGTGGGTTTCTTTTTTTCCCCTTGAAGTATCTTTATGAGTGTGAGGCTCAATAAAAACAGTTAAATCCTCCAGCATTTCTATTTGCAAAGTGCTGGAGAAAACCATGTGTCCATTTTCCACTTCTTTTGCCAACTAGTTTTCCAGTAAATTCAAACAGGAGGCAGGCATCTGATTAAAGGGACTGTCTCACAACAAGCTATGTTTTGTGTATTAGTGGCTAAGAGGGTCTCATTTAATTACCAAATGCATATATAACTGTGAATAGTGCTTTCACAGGAAAATTTCATGTCTTCCATAACACTGCAGAGATTCTTGTCTCTCGCATGTAGCATTTAAGAAGGAGCTTTAAGCAGTTTAGTTGAATGCTTTCAGGAACTCTGTGATTCACACAACTTCCTTGGCAGCAGCTTAAGTCTGTTCATTCTGCCTTGCTGTGGTTTGAGAGAGAGAGAGAGAATGTAGCTGGAGAGCTTATAGTGTGCGAACTGTTCACAGTTTCCAGTTGAATTAGCTGTAAAAGACATCTGTGTTCCTGCAGTGTTGGCTGAAAGGTGCTTGTCATTTATGGTATGGCTGTTGGGTTATTTTGGAAGGTATAACTCAATACATTTTCCCAGAACAAAGGAAAAGATTTAATGCAATATATGGTAAATGCAAGCCTTCTAAGCAACTGAAGTTTCTCAGAATTTGCACATCGTGTAGCTCAGTAGAGAAATGTTCTGTTATGCATATCCTTTCTCATCATGTTATTTGGAAAAGTTCAGGGTGCAGTGCTAATCAGAATATAGAAAGTGGTTACTCATTCTCTGAAATAGAGCATATTTATTCTGTCTTGAAAAACAATATAAAAAGTTAAAATAATGTTAAAATAATTACCATATCCAGAAAATTGTATCTAATACTAAGTATTAGTCTAATCAAAGACTGGTCTTAACAATTCTGTGATTTTTAATGAACCCCTTCATTAAAGTTAACATCTAGCATTCAATTTTAGCAACAGCCAGGCCTCTGCTGTGAGTAGCCCTCATTTTGGGGCTATCAGCTTCCATTGGTGTCTGCATTGTTATGCAGTAGTCAGGGAAGGACCCTCCCCCCCTCTTTTTTTTTTTTTCTTTCTTCTTTTTTTGTTTTTTTTTCCCCAAGTAGGTCTTGGTGTAATTCTTGAGAGGAGAACAATTAGACCAGAGGTTTTGTTACCATCATACCAGGAAAGTGGAGTAATTAATCTGAAACAGGTATATTCTCTTCTTTGTTTTTGGGGTAAAATTCAGCCCATTGTGTCAAGTCCATTCAGCTTTGAGAGCTAGCTCATAAATAACTTAGAATATATATTTTAATTAATTAGAAGAGGCCAATTATTGGATGTAGAGTATGTGATATATAGGAGTTTAAAACAAAGAAGGAAGAAAGACTGGGGATGTTCGTACATTTGTAACCCTCTGAAGTAGCTATACTACATTAGTGATATCTCTACAGCAGTTCCAGCATTTTAGAATAAAAAAACCCCCACACCATCATTTTCCATGTAAACACTGAGCTTGACATTTAGTTTTGCCATTTGTTTTACTGGTTGCTTTGGCAACTAATAAATAGTTTGTGTTAAGTGCTTTAGCAGCCAGTCATTCTGTGGAAATGAGGATTGTCTAATCCTTGTGCAAGTTCTTGGTCATTGCTTCATGTGTACTATGTCTGCTTTTCTTACACAGGACTTAAGGTAGAAATGGAAGAACTAAGTTTTCTTCACATAAATTTAGAGACCATCCAGAAAACTTTACTCTTTGGTTTCAAGTCCCTTCCTCTGTGATACTTTCCTGAGAAACTTTTACAACTCACTGGAGTATTTTTGAAACAAATCAATACCAGACAAATTTGTGGATTCACATGTTATCAACCACTAAATCCAGCTGGAATTAGTGTACTGTGGGTTTTTTCTTAACGTACCAAAGCTTCACAAAAATCGTAGAAAAATATTCTATCAAAACAAATACAAAGTTTCCAGAAAGAGAATGATTGTGCTCAGCTTTTAACTTTATTGCTTTCTATTACTTTCTGTGACTTCCTTACCAAACAAGTCTAATGTCCTAGTTCATTGATGCTTGTTTTAACTACCAAGCTATTATCCTGAGGAATGTTACAAATATAAACCAGCCAGAGGACAAAGGGAATTTCTGCCTTGTTTTTTGGAGGTTCAGTTGGTTTTGGTTGTTTGTTTTTGATTCTTTTTTCACAGCTGTCACCTGAAATAGTTTCTTTTAAAAGTTGGGGATTTTTTTTGATGGATTGGTTAATGTATTTGGTTGAACCCAAACTTCAGAGTTTCCCTGCAGCTGTACTCTCATGATGGATATGTCTTCATTGCCAATCTAGATGTCACCCAAGCCGATATAGTGCCTTGCAGATCCAACTGCAAAAACTTCAGCATTTTTGCTGAAGTGTAAGTCTGGATTTTGTGCATTCCACTGGTGCAGAGTAAGTAACACAAATGCTGACAATTAGTGATTCCCTAAAAGTGACACTTGAAATTGAAAATATCACTTCTATCCAGGAAGCATTTGAAGGAAATACACTCAGGTGTGCCTACTGTGCAGTCAGAAGTGTGTGTGTGTGTGTGTGTGTGTATTTGTGTGTGAGAGTGACAGCTTTTGGGGAGCTTGGAGGAGCATGGGGAAGTGCAGTCAGCGACTCAGATTCTTGTTTTTAGTTTGCTCTTATCTTAAAAGCAGCCGTAATGTACGTCTCTTACATGTTGTATGCATTAGTAGGCTTTTGTTGAATTGTAAAGCAGTACTCTGAAAATTAAAACTGTTCTTTTACAATAGCCATTATTCTAGATGTACTTTTTTTGTGTCATTCTTGATTCTATGCACAAAATTCATCTAAAGTTATTTATTGTGCGTTTTGTAAGTAAGTCTTTCTCTTTGAAAGTTTTAATTGTCATACACTGGTTACAATGAAAACAGAGTAGTAAAAATTTACAGTGAAGATTTAACAAGAGAGTCTGTGGCTTGGAATGTCTTTATTAAGTTTTAGAGCTGGTAAATATCTGATTTACTTCTTAACTGCTCACCAAAAAATAGTGAATAGTTGAGACTGTTCTGCCTTCCTGAAAAATCACTCAGTTCTTCATCACATTATATACAGCTCATTTTAAATTTTTAGTTTGCATATCTAGTACTGGTTTATTGATAGGTTTTTAGTGGAGAAAAATTGTGAACTGTAACTCCCTCACCCTCTTGCTTTTTTTAAAAGCTCTGGAGACTGTAAATGTTCACATGTTTTACTGAAGGATTGCAAAAGTAACATTCATTTATAACATTTGAAGGATTATTCATGGAAAAATTATGCAAAGGAAAAAACAGTGAGATCCTTTGGGATATGTGTAAACTTTTCCAAATGTTCTTGCCACAGATCTCTGAACAGCACTCGGCTCGCTCTGATTAAGTTGTCTCACATTCCCTAACGCAAACAAATTTTTAATAACATTTTAATATTTTTATACCTCATTCCTGTGCATGTCAGCATAATCTTGAAAATGATGCTGAGAAATAATGAAAACCAAACTAACCCTTGTTCATGCCAGCTGACTGGAAAATCCTGCTAAGAGTGCTTTGTCTCCATGAAAGGCAAAATAACAGAATAGCAATCATGGTAACAGTATGCACTAGGAGTGGAGCCAGAAGAGTAAAGACAAGAGTTAGCAGTAGCAGATGACTTCACTTATTGGAAAAAAGGGGCAAAATAACTCAATCCCAAATGAATTTAAATATTGGAATTTTGTTATCAGCAGTATCAGGCATAACTTCCCCAGCTAATTGCTCAGCAGTCTGGTATGTCCATAAACATCCCTTGGTCTGTGCAGTTTTCATCAGTATCTCACTGCTTACTCTCTTTGGCATCCTTCTTGGCATGGGCTCTCTTTGTCTTTTACTCCTTTACAGAAATGAGGTCATCTGCCCTCTGCCCCATAACTCGTGCTGACACTCACTGCACCCCAGATTTCTTGCTGAACTAAGTATAGTTGGCTGAGGAGAACTCTATAAACTTCACCATTCTTTTTCATAGACATTTGGCAGTGGAGCAGATGCAAAGACTTTGTAAAGGTGTTTGAGTTCAAATTCTTTTCACCTTAGCACAGGGCTAACAGAGCTAAACTGTATAGATTTCCTTCTCTTGCCTTGGAGATGAGGAGGATGCAGAACTACACTGAAAATAGTCGCTCCAGACATAATGATACCTGCACAGTTGATATTTCTGTTTTCATCTGATCCCACAAAGCATTCTGTTTTCTGCCATCAGGATCTTCAGTAAAGACACCTAACTAGGAATTTGAGTAAGTCACAAAATCACAGCATAGTTGGAAGAGACCATAGTGGGTCATCTAGTCTAAGCTCCCTGCTCAGGTAGGGTCATCCTACAGCACATGGCACAGGATTGTGTCCAGATGGCTCTGGAATACCTCCAGTGAAGGAAATTCCACAGGCTCTCTAGGCAGCCTGTTCCAGTGGTCTGTCAACCCAGGTCCATTTCCTTCTTTCACAGGACTGGTGCAAGCAATTGTGATTGCCATATATGAATAGCAAGGAAGCCAACCTGGACTGTTGTCTTAAGTTGTAAGACTCTTACACCTATTTCCACAAATTCTGTTACCCTTGACACATCACACCTTAAGCCTGGCAATATTTTTATGTGAACTGAAATTTAATTCCCTAATATTATTTTCATATTATTCATAATATTCCCTAATATTATATTATAATCTGAGATGTGGAGTCCTTTTAGACATACTTCATCATTTGTTTCAGGGGGAGGGGGGCGTTTTAACAAACTTTTTCTGTTCTGAAGCTGTCCAGGTAATAAAAGCTCTTGTTTAAATCAAGCAATTATCATCTTTATAATGATCAATCTTTAAATAGTTTCATGTTGCAATCATATTAGTGTAAATTTCAGTCCATGCTCTCTAAAGGAAGGGAGAAAAAAAGGGAGCGTAGAGTGAAAAGTCTCTAACTGTTTTTTCTTGTTAGATAATATCTCTTAATCTTTGTCGGTTTTGATGGTAACATTTGAGCCTACCTGGAGTCAAATCCAGCCAACTCTGATTTTGTAATGGCTTGATTGTGTCAGCACTGGACTTGTTATTTTGCTGTTCTTTCTGATAAAGTAATACTGGTGCAGTCTCATGCTTTTATTTTGTTGCGTATCAATGTTTTGGAATGAAATTAATCGAACTGCTTTCAGGCCTCTGATTCTCCACAGTGAGAAACTTAAACCTTTAAACTATTATGTGTTACAAAATTTAACAGTTATTTTTACATGTGGCACAATGTCTGTGAAAAAGCACTGCACTGTACTGATAATCCTTTAGGACTGTGCCTTGAGATAGCTACTCTTTCACAGGCTGTGGTTTCAGTAGCTTATTAAAAATAATACTTCAGTAGCATTCAGTGAATTTAAAAGAACTTAATGTCATCACTTGAAAAAAACTTAATGTAAATCAGGATTGAGAACTAGCACCAGAAAGACCTGAATGACACAGCAGGAAGCAATATAAAAATGAACAAATCCTGCAGCCAAATTAAGGGACAAGCTTCAGAGTGGGCACGTTAACACTGAAGTTTATGCTGTTTCAGATGAAACTCTTGCTGATAAATGCTCATAATTTTCAGGCAAATTCTCTTTTAGCTGCCCCTATCTTTATACTGGGTTTCAGTTCCAATATATTTTAGGCTTCTTAGCAGGTAATAAACACCTCAATAGTCCTAAGTATTTTCCTGTTAAAAAGCTGAAAACTATCTGATGGAAAGGCACTACAAACAAAGCTTGTAGAGCAAACTCCTTTTTTTGGGAACCTAGTCCATCAGAAGAACGGGAGGTTTTCAAACTAAAGAACTTGTAATCATTTCTGAAATTCTGAATGCATTTGTTTTGTCCCTGCATATATTTTAATTTGTAATGAAAACCCGTGGTAAAAGACTTTAGTGAAATGTATATTCTTGCTACTAATGCAGCAGATAAGATTTTTTAGGCCTAATGGTGAAATATGAATCCATACAGTTTTTACATTAAACTAGGCAACACATAATTGTGCTCATAGTCATACTTTTTCTGTCCTAATTTGTGCTTTGCCTCCATGGCAGAAATGGAAGATAAACTGCTTTGGTTTTAGGGAAGAAGCTTCCAGTGTTGTGTTACAGCCAAAACACATCAAAATTTTGGTTGTATGTGCAGCAAGAACATTGTACTTGGCAGTCTCCAGCCTCCCAGATGTGTGTCTCTGGGTGAATCTCTAGATGAAGCAATGACTGAAAGTGCATTTTTTAAAACTGCATGTGGCCATTAAGTATAAGACGTTCTCTGAAGCTGCATATGCCAGTGACTGATGCTGTGACTGTTGTGTTTCACAAATTCTCAATTGTGTGATGGTAGCAAAGACAGGCAGGCAAAAATGCTGTCCTGATGGTATATATGGATGAGGGAGAAAACAGGCTTAAAAACGGTTGTTTCTTTGTTCTCCTTCTAAATTAATGATCTGATGAATAATACTACTGATGATTCCTCTAACAAACTTCCTCCCTCCTCTCTGTATTGCTAAAAGAAGTTTTGTCTTTTTGCTTGTCTTGGGGCTCCCTTCATTATTAATTAAGCAGCATAATGAACTGTTTGCTTAAATGTGGAGAACACTCGGTGGATTAAATCTTTCCACTTAACTGTTAGGGAAAACCCTTTGCAATATTTCCTAGTTACAACCCAGTTCACAGTGAAATCCCAGAGTCTGGGCTATGGGGAAATAAAAATACAAGTAATTTGGAATTTATTTTTGTGTTTCATACAACTTGATATAAGTCTATATTGCAGAGTGAGTATGGACAGTAAAGCATCTTGCATTTATTTGTATTTTTTTCTTTTGCCTCTTACTGGGACAAACTCATTACTGCTTCTCTTATTTCTTCTTGTGTCTCATGAATACTCAGTTCAAGGCAGAAGAAGTTGATATCTTCTCTGCTTCAGGATAGAGAGAGTAGCATATATAACAAATAGAAAAAGAATGTCTCAAGTAGGGAGAGACCCACAAGGATCATTGAGTCCAACTTCCTGTTCCTTGCAGGGCTACATAAAACTAAATTATATCACTAAGAGTGTTGTCCAGACTCACCTTCTACTCTGACAGGCTTGCTGCCATGACCACTTCCCTGGGAGTCTTGTCTCTCAGAACCATTTCTGTTAAAAGTTCATGTTCATGTCCTGTTGTCAAACTGTGCCATGGAATGTTGATGTTTTGGATTGGTTTTGAGGTTTTTTTCTGTTTCAGTTTATTACTTATTTGATGCAGACACTTTTGTAAAGATTCTGATGATGATTGTACATGGCTTTTCACATCACAAAGTTTCTTCTTGTGTCACCGTCTTAACGGGTGAGTTGTGGTTAGAGTCCAGAAGCTGACTAAGCTGAGGTTGCTGGATCCTCCAGGAAGTGGTTCTTGTAATGTAGAGGGAGGTCTGTTCTGCTGGTGCCTGGACTGTCCCAAGGAGAAAGATATGGGGCAGATGGTGACTTTCATGACCACTGTTCCCACTCTCATCACAAGCACCAATGCCACAGCTAGATGTTTAAAAGTGAAATCTCAATTTTTTCCTGTGAGGCCAAGAGTAGCTTGGCATTTACTGTGGATGATGATAGGCCTTGTTTTCAACTCTATTGCAAAGTTCACTTCCTGCTTTTTGCGATTAGCATCAAAGAGCTGGAACAAAACCAGTTTGTCCATGTTTTCTTTGAGGCCTCATAAAATCTGTAAATTGAGAGGGAGAATGATTGCAGTGAGACATCTCTAGAGCTCATAGATGTTTGAGAAGTAATGCATCCATCTGGCCATTAGGTATATGAAAAGCCCCTGCTTTCTCTTACATGCTCAAGCTGTGAGTCACTATGAGCAGATTGTTTACAGTTAATTCTCAACATGAAGCTGTGAGCAAAATTCAAAACATGTGTGAACGTTACTGTTCACACCTGAAGTGCAAACTGACTTTATGGCTCTGCATATTACACTTTGGCACATCCAGCTGTTGTAAGGATGCCAAGAGTTTTTGTAGTTCATTGGTAAAAGTATGACCAAAACCATTTTAAAAATTATTTCCAGGGAGTTCAAGATTATGGAGATGAATTTATAACAAAAGTGGATGGTGTAACCCTAATGTGCAAGAAACAGTGCTTCAGAAATGGTGCCTTTTGGTTATGTGTAAAAATTCATTTTAATCAGTGCCTAAACCCACCAGCCAATGAAAATTCTGGGATTTGCATCAGTTCAGTGTTAAATAATCTCTGTTTTTTAGGTCCATCTGACTTGTCAGCAATTATGAAATTCAGCAGGAGACCCACATGTCCTGATGCCTCAGTAGCAGCAAGTCTATCTACACCTCCTGTACCAAGGCACCGGAAGAGTCACAGCCTGGGAAACAAGTGCGTAATCCCAGCTGTCTCATGCTCAGGCAGTTACATGTGTCATAAAAATATAAGATAGCAGCAGAACATGGTAGTATTTGTCCTTTCCATTTCTTGTATTGCAAGAGTGTTTCAGGCTTTACTATCTATTGTCTAGGTTTTCTCTTGACACTTTTGTTACTTTTGCTGACTATTCTCTGCTAGTGCCAGGCATTGGCAATACTTGAAAGCTGCTTATCCACTTTGGTCTGTGGATTCCTGGTGTGTCTCCTTTCTCTGGGTTTCTGCTTTTGCTGCCACCAAGAGTGTTCAGGTTTTGTATGGAGAGGAGTCAAAACATTTACAACTTCCCAGCTGCAGAAATTTAATAACTGTTGCTGACAAAGAGAAGTAAAATCTGAAACTTGTTTTGGTAGTAAAGGAGCATATGTACAGTAAGTGGTAGTGTATAATTGCCTGCTCCTTAATAACCTGATGATGAGGCAGAGGCTGAGTGGAAATAATGTGAGCCAAGGGTTGCTGTTAGATGACATAAGAGGGGTTTAATGTTTTTCTCTTCTTCCATGTTCCAGTATGATGTGTCAGTTGAGCGTCGTGGAGAGCAAAAGCGCCACCTTTCCGACGGAGCGGCCACGGCACCTGCTGGATGACAGTGTCCTGGAGTGTCACAGCCCAGCGCGTGGCCACGCACCCAGCACGCGCCTTGCCAACGGCCTCTCCATAGGTATCGTCTGCGTGGGGTAACATCCCTGCTCCTGTCCCAGGGCGCTGCAGACTCACAGATATCTGAAAGTAGGGAATTAGGAACATCATTAGTTCCCGTGCAAAGACTGATTGTTTTCATGGAAGAAAGTAGACCAGAACTGCTACCTGGTCAACGTTACCTCAGCTTTCCTCAGTTATCCACTGATGCTTTTGGTAAAAGTGGCGTGAAGGAAGATCGGTTTTGTAGATGCTCGGTGTGTGACACAAAGTGTTTGTCAGCTTTCACTAGGGGAAAAGTGGATATATATTTTAAAAGCTACATTTACACAAAGAAAACTTTAATTTTAACTATATGTTTTAAAAGGTGGGAGAATTATTTGGCTGTACTCTCTGAGACTTAAAAAGAAACGTAAAATGAACACAATATGGTATTATAATTAATAAAATAATCATTATAATATCAAAAAAAGTGATCAAGAATGTGTGTTCTAAGCAAGACAAAGCCACCTTTTAAGAGACTCAGGCTATTTCTAGAATAGGAAATTGACTGTGAAAGATAGCACATTCCTTGAATTAGAGTTAGACACTGAGACGATCTTTGGACTTCTGGAAATACAGGCACAGCTCACTGTGTTAAAATTGAGCATTAGAAGATCAGTCCTGGGCAAGTTAAAACTGTGAGCTAAATAGTTGGGCCAGAAAAGGAGGGACAAATTGGTGATGGTCTTGGAGGAGAAATAGGAACTTCAGTTATGAATACCATCGTATGTATTTTCAATAACTGCTAGCAGCAGCATACAGCTGACATATCCTTTATTAGAGGTGTGTTTGCGTCTTGAAAATAAACCATGACACCATACCTAATAACTTCAATCGACTTACGGATATTGTGGTACAAATATTGTCTTACAAAGGAGCTGGATTTTATGTTCCTGAAGTGCTCAGCTTCTGAAGTAAAAGCATGATGAAAATTAAAGTAATGGTATTAAAACACAGCAGTAACATGAGTTAAGAGTGAGATACTATAAATGAAGCGACTCATGTAAGCCTCTTCCAACTAAAGATTTTACCATGAACTCTAAACACTTCAAAACATGATTTGAGTAAACGGTGTCCATGTTACTATATAAAAAGAGTACTCTGGTGATCCACATACACTGGCTTTGTATTTTCCCATGGGTGGTTTTCTTACTCCTTCTCTGTACTACTCTCTTTCTAGATAGCAGTGAAAGCTCAGAATTTAGTGAGGAGCTGCCGTCAGGGCTTGAAAGGTGAGTTAGTCTTCATATACACTCACTGAGCACTCTACAGACTTAGCTAAGAAATTCACAAATGATCCCTAACATAGGTAAGCCCTAAATCAATAGTTATTTTTATCAAATTATTGATTAGTTAGGGAAAAAATGGCAAACATTTTGAAATAAAGCACCGTAAAGGTATTAGACCTGAAAAGATTGGGAACTGTCTCTGTCATTTGTACCAAACCTTAACTGTTGAAGTCTTAAACTAGAATTTCCTTCATCAGATATTTGCATTCACAAACAGGGGTCGTTTATATGCCACGCTGGGGCCTAACTGGAGGGTACCAATCCGGAATTCTCCTAGAAGTCGAAGCTGTGTCTACAGGTACAGTTCAGGGTCTACCTCTTTCATTCTATGGTGCTAAACTTCAATTTGGGTCTTTAAGCTTTCCTAGTGTAATGTATTTTGTGTCCAAATATCCTCGTATGACCATAACAATTCACAAAGTCTCCCCCTCCTGCTTGTAAAAACTCCTGTTAATGCTAAAGCAGGGTTATGGCCCATTCAGATGAAATTCAGTTTAGCTATTGATTTAACTAATGATGTCTGGCTTCCATTTTCCAGAAAACTAGTCTTTACTTAGGGTTTTATGAAACCTTTACAGAAGCAGGTTTGTCATGAAGGCCATCTTTGACTCCTGTGACAAGTAATGATGTTAGAAGGATATCTTCTTGACTCTTTCCCGCAATCTATTTCCTGATTTACAGGACAGCTACCCATAACATCTGTTCGTGTCAGAGAGCTATAGTATGGTGTGTTGATTTTGTTCAGTAAAAGGTTATTACCTTGGACTTCAAGTAAGAGAGGGAACATCTGCAAGCCATATGTTGGCAGGCACTCACAATGTTGCTAGTCACTAAGACGTGGACTTTCCAGAAGCAGGTAATCCATTTACAGACCACAGAGAGGTGACACAGGAAATTTTATGCAGTTTGAGGGATAAAAATCATTGCTTGCATGTATACCTGACCTGAACTTGATAAATTCTCTGATGCTGGCAAATGATGACGTATGTTTGAACAGTTAAGAAAATAGGGCCCTGCCTCAGTATTCTCAGTATTCTGCAACTACTGTGATTTAGTTGCAGTTTAAATCCAGTCAGATTTTATTTTGTTTAAATTAGTTTGCTTCAGCCATTGTAGAAGTATTGATATAATGTATAAATGTAATTACAGCTGCTTTACCTGTGCTGGTCACATCTGATAGCAGTACAAGTTAGAGGTTAGACAAGTGTAAAAATGCATACTTTATAAATTCATAAAGGAATACATTTTGGAACAGTATTTAAGCTATTGTACCTGCTCCTGGAAAATACTTTTTTAACATGATCATGGTAGATCTGTTTCAAAAACATGCACAAGCTAGAAATATAAAATGTAAGAAGATAAAAATGTGAAAAGCCTATTAAATCCACAAAGAAGAATTGCTCCCTAAAATACATTTCTTATGTTCATCCACTGTCAAGTAATTTTAATGCTTGTGGTCGTTCTTCCTTTTCTGAAACCTTCTACTGCCTCTGTCAAATACAGAATTGGCAAGAATGCACATTAGTAGAGACCAGGCAGGTGCATGCAGTGGAAGAAGACGCACCTGCCAGTTGGAAGAGCTGTTCTTCTCTAGATGTGGTAGTGCGTGTCACTTGGCACCAGAATGAGTTCATACTCGTTTGTAGACAGAATAGTGTTCCTTTCACAACTGAAAGGTAGATCATACACATCCTTTTCCTTGTATTCATTATTAGACATGATTTAGTTGTCGCTGATAAACATTATTGGTCCATGTAAGAACATCAGGGTTGTGATCACATGGTAATGAAGAGAAGTTAGCGGCAGATAACCTACCAATCAATATTTGGTTGAGGCGTTATTAATGGCTGTTTGCATTTCTAACTTTGCTTGTACTTGGGCTCTATCACTTGTATCTCTTTCTCACTGTTGTATGTTGGAAGTTTTTTGTTCATTCTGGAAAAGGAAAAACTATTGTAATTTCTGTATAATAAGTTATTTAGCATTTTTATATAGTTTTCCCAATTCTTTTCCAATTAGGCAAGGCATTTTCATTTAACTTAAAATACATTTGTGGGAGCTCTTATTGCCAAAATTGTAAGCCATAAATTTCCAGAAATTCAGATAATTTCTGTAATTTACCAGAATAAAAAAGAAAATTGCCTATTTTCACTTTGACTTTGGGTTTCAGTATTTATTCCGTTTTATTTTTTCATGTCTAAGCCCCCAGAATAGAACCTTTTGTTGATTTGCTATTTTTGAAAGATCCCAGTTCCTATTTGATAGCTAGGTTAGGAAAATACATATTCTAGAGTCACATTTCAGATGATACAGTATACGTAAAGCAGTGTAGGATAGATATATTTAGAGCTAAATTATATTGCTTACTTATCGTCCTTATTTGTCCGCTCAAATATGTAGAGGAATGCTTTGTCTCTCCAGCCCAACGGGCACGTGTAGCTGCACAGCAGGTGGTTCCACAGGAGTTATTACCATGGAAGGGCCTTTAAGAAGAAAGACACTGCTCAAAGAAGGCAAGAAACCTACTGTAAGTGATTCTAACTATAATTATTCCTATGATCCTAATTCATTAGTGGCTGTTTTAATTTTCAGGATTAGATTAAACCTGCAGCTTGATACCACATGAAACAATGGTTTTATCAACTGTAATTTTCTGATCAAAGTTATAACAAGGTTGTAACCTTTGTGTGTCCTTTGATCTACAGCAGTTTTGCTTCTCCCTGCATTTGCAAGTCACGTTTCTAGCTGTAACAGCAGAGCAGGAGTGAAGCAATTGTGTAACCAGCAAGCAGTGTTGTGAGGGCAGAAATAAATCTTGTGGCACTGCCTGATGACCCAGAGCATCCTGATACTTTCCAGCTAAATAACCCTGACAAAGGTAGATATTGCAAGATGGACAATGTCTGCATTACATTTCTGTGACAGGAGGTAGATTAATAACTTTTAATGAGTTTGTAGATTACAGAACTTGCAGTGGCACTCATAAAAGACTGGAGAGGGAGATCTTCAATATAGAATTTTCAAGGGAGGGTACAAATTCAATTGAACATATTTCTACAATATATTTTGATGCTTTGGTGGTATCTCATTAAAATGAAAAGGCTGCAGGGCAGCCACCCATAGCACCAAAGTCACGGCAATTCGTAGGTAACCTGAATTCATGGGTTTCACGTGGTTCTAGTCCTATGCATTTGGTAATTTCTTTGTTTTCTGTAGAGTTGATTGATGTATTTCACATGCAACCCAGTTTAGTTCGGAGCTAAAAGATCTGAAGAATTGCAGAGTTGTTAACTCAATAATTTTTTTTTTATCAAAAGTCTAAGATCTGTCCAGCAGAAGGCAACACACTATTCTACTCTGAAACAATCAGTACTGACACTTTTATGAGATACCCAACTAAGAAGGATTGTATTCACAGCCAGCTGTCAAAATTTAGGTAGCTGGGCTGATTTACACCAGGAGACACTCTTTATCTCCATTCCTTGCTTCTGAAATTAACTTTGGTAGCACTTGGACTTGCCTGTGAATATATTTTTGAAATGTCAGAGATATGCAGAGTTTTTCCTAATTTTTTTCCTTTTTCATTCAGCTCTCCTCATGGACTAGATACTGGGTCATGCTTTCAGGATCAACTCTTCTGTATTTCGGAGCAAAAGCTTTAAGAGGCACTGAAAGAAAACATGTAAGCTTTAAATTTATTCTAAAAACAAAAACTGAATACTCATAAGTAGATCTGGAAGGGCATCCAAAGCATACTTTCTGTTCCAGGTTAAGCCATATTTCTGCACAACTTTTACAGTCAAAAGTTAATCTCTGCTACAGTCTCAGCTATGACTGACTTGTCTGTCTTTTCCAGTATAAATCTACACCTGGGAAAAAAGTCTCCATTGTGGGCTGGATGGTGGCACTGCCTGACGACCCAGAGCATCCTGATATTTTCCAGCTAAATAACCCTGACAAAGGTAGATATTGCAAGATGGACAATGTCTGCATTACATTTCTGTGACAGGAGGTAGATTAATAACTTTTAATGAGTTTGTAGATTACAGAACTTGCAGTGGCACTCATAAAAGACTGGAGAGGGAGATCTTCAATATAGAATTTTCAAGGGAAGGTACAAATTAAATGGAACGTATTTCTACAATATGCTGTGGTGCTTCTGTGGTGCCTACAGAGAGATTGCTTTATTTTGACAGTTACTGTAAGTTTTGCAGAAATTCCCCAGCCAATGAGATTGCAACATGTCCATGTGTCTCCATACATTGATCTCCAAGTCTCTGAATAGCTTCCTTAAAATCAGTTAGTATCAAATCTTGACTTACACTGAGGCCAGTTAAAATATCAAATCATTTACCAAAGTAAGTCTGCTAAGTAATTATTAAATACTTTTTTAGTAATTAATTTTGCAGTGCCATAACTCTTTTCCCTTGATTAAACTTCAAAAACTTCAAAAGATAAGAAAACTCCTGGAGTTATTTTGCACTTTGAGTGGTTGCTTACAGATTCTTGAGGCTTTCTTCACTTTTCATGTTTTCAGCTTTGGTGCTGGATATGGAGCTGCATCTACTGTGTGAAGTGCATCTTTTGGGTGTTTACTAAAATGCACAAAATATTTGATTGCGGGAAACAATTTGCACCAGGACATTGAAGAAAACTAAGCTTACAAATATGAAAAACTTCATCAGAAGCCTTGATGAGAAGAAAGCTAGGATTAAATTAGATCTGACCTACATGGTCTTTTCTGTGGCTGTAATTTGGCCTTTCTGCCTATGAGGCCACATACGTTCTCATACTTGCTTCACCCAGGGATTGCTGGGTAACATGCCTCACATGGGCTCTGTTACATTAGCAGCATCGTGTTTCAGCATTTAAGGTGCAAATTAATTTAAGAGTTTACTTCAGGACTTTGGCTTCTGCACAGAAGTCGGAGTCCTTTGAAACTACATGTGTATCTGCAAACTCAGAGTCTCATTTTCTTGTTTTTGTAGGCAATGTTTACAAGTTTCAGACTGGTTCAAGGTTTCATGCAATATTATGGCATAAACATCTGGATGATGCGTGCAAAAGCAACAAGCCTCAGGTAAGGTTATAAAAACTATTTCTACTGACTTCTTCCTGTTTTCCAGAAAATCCTTACTAGAAAAGGTTTCAGTCTGTGTGCACACACATTCTTGTAGGGACAGACATAATTCCTCATTCTGTATGTTGATCCATTTTTTCAATAGGAGAAAGAAAAATTATTTAAAATTAGAGAATTCCCATCAAATCAGGTTTTGTGCAGGTCTAGCTATTGGTTTGGTAACCTTAAGAGCATAAAACCTCTACTCTTAGTTGCTTCAAGCAAGATAACCTCCTCTCTTCTTCAGAAGGGACAGTCTTATGGAAAGTGAAAGCAACCATACTAGGATGGACTCGATGATCTTAGAGATCTTTCCTAAACGTAATGATTCTATGAGTAATTTACAATCTCTTCCAGGTACCTGCTAATCTAATGTCATTCGAATAATTTCCTCTCCTACCTGGTGTGACTTCAAGTGCCAAACTGAAGAAACAGGTTATTGTTCTCTAAGAAGGAAGAGGAGAATGGTTTTCCTGACATGAGCCAGCCACAGATATTTCAGCACTTTCCTATTAACTTGAAAGTGATTCTGACACAGCTTTTAAAAGCAGAAAGTGAATGTTGTCCCTAGGACCAGATTAAGTCTCATGCACTGAGTGAAATCAGACAAGTTAGATGGACAGAAGCTTAATCCTGACTCCTGCAGGATTCTAGAGCCCTCAGCTATTTGTGGTCAGAGACTGCATGGACTGATATTTGACCACAAACTGAGTATCGTATCTTCTGCCTATTCTTTTTTAAATGGTTCTTTTTATTGTTAAGCTGCTTTGTGTGACTGAAGAATATTTGGCCCATGTTGGGTTTCAATTCTTTCTAATGCACAGAATGATTGACAGTGTTAACTTGCTCCAAAGTGTCAATTAGAATAGAAAATTGTGGAACAACATTTTTATAATCTAAGTGCACTGAGTTGCTTGGCAATGTGGCTGCCTCAAATTTTCTATTAAATCTCTGGACAATTCTGCTCTTTATATTTGAGCTATTTGGGAAAAATGTATTTTGGCACAGGACAGTTGGTTTTCTTTTTCATTCAGCTGTTTTACTCAGGAGCACCCTAGTAATTGATTTAAGGCTGTTTAGATTTACGTTGTGCTGAAGTTTGTCTTTCATTCTTTTATCAGTGGCATAGTTGCTTATAAATTTGGTGTTTTGGTTCAGTCTGAATGTTGTTCATTTCAAATCCCTTAGTACAGGGAAGCAGGTAATCAGGTGTTATGTATCACATGATCCTGGCTCCTCAAAATGATTCCATATCATTGTTTCTGTTCTTTCTTTCTGTGGATGACATGGCTCCACTCAATTCCAGTATATGTTGCAACTTCTGGTCATTAGTACTGGTAGATGGTACTGCTATTATAAAATCATGATGGCGGTGAAAGACTGTCTAACAGTGGAGCAAGTACAAAGAAGCCTCCACACCAATATCCAGAGAACAAACAAACAAACAAACAAAAAATGTGTAACTGGGCCTTCTCCTCTGAAAGAACTCTCTCTATGCTGTATTCCTGCTGTGCCCTGGCACTCCTGCAGTCAGAATCTTTTTCTGTTTATATGTTAAATTCATCACTTTTTCTGTTTGAAACTCTCATCATATGGCATCATTATTCAGACTTCATCAATCACTGGAAAACCTCTTCTGACTTTCCTAAGATTGTGTAGAGGAGAAATTGGCAAGTCAGCCTCTGCAGACCAGGAGCACTGTGGAAGTCAGTTTAAGTGAACAGAACCTCTACTAGAACAAGCTCCCTGGCATTAGCAGTATGTATTCTGTGGACTTCCGTGATCTTCTACATTTTTATTTTGCGACTTCTCTAACAACAAGGAGAAAAAATACTTGTATTGTTAAATGGAGGTCAAAAGTGAATTTTTTGTTCTTTTAAGAGTTTTTCAGTTACAATCCTGAAAGCCTAATACATACCAGCTTTTCAAAAAAACCAGTTCCTGATGACAACTGCATTTATATCCTGGGACATGGGAAAGTGTATGTCAAGTTGGCAAAGTTTATTTGATAACTGAGGAAAAGAGTGGTAATGCAAAATATATTTATACTGGTTTTCTCTTTTTTTGCTAACTTAAGACAACTTTGAACTAGGAAAAGCAGCATTTTCTGCAAGGGCAGAGCATCTAACGCCATAAGAGATGGTGTAGAAGCTTTTGAATGTGGTAACCAGTCACCAGTAAATGACTTCAGACTGTTAGACTATGATATAGTCTGAATTATTCTGCACCTATGGACTTCTGTGATGAGTCATCAATGAGATTAAGCATCTTTTCAGTATAGCACAATTGTGAAATTGCTGCACAGTATCGAGAAATTCAGATTGACGGCAGTGTAAGAATGCTAGTAAAACATCTTAAACCAATTTTAAATTAGTCTTTAAATATCAAACAGTTCATAGCTGCTGATTAGATGTGTTATGATGCCATTTGGTACCATTTGCTATTATCTGGGTCTTCTATGGTTAATTGAAAGCTGCTATTGAAGTACAATATATTGCCTATTACTACTGATTGTTACAGCATTTTCACAAAAAATATCACAAACCATACAAGTTTTCCTCCATTAAAGAGAATAACTGCAATCGTTGTGTAAAAGTAAACATTATGTCAAAATTACTATTTTCAGAATTGTGAAGATACAAAAACTGTAGGTAATATTATTAGTTTATTAAATGTGCAATTTTGATGAAATTCAGTGCCAAAATGCATGGTTTTCCAAATAGCACTACAAGGAGGCAAAGAAAATAGTTTTCAAATGGAGACTGACTTGTCACATTATAATGTTAACCAGTTTCAACATTTTGGTTTGTTTTGTGTGGAAACTGTTGCACTATTTTTGGCTGTATTTTCCAGCAGTCCACTGCATGCCATTTGTGTAAAGGATTCTTTCTATAATTCTTGTGAACTGTCTCACCTGTAAGAACTCCGGCGTTGGAATCTAGGTTTCTGGCAAAGTATTTTGTTACCTCAGTCTTGTATCAAGTTGCTGCATTTTTCAGTTTGTTACATTGATAATAATGATTGTTTTGCTAATTAAATACTTTAATGTAAAAAAAAGTTTGTTTACTACAACAGTAATTGCATTTGGTTGTAAGTTTAAAAATGTGCAGGGTATGTATGCTGTTGACAATAAAATATTCTGAAAAAGAATAGTAGAGGCACATTAGGAATGTTTTAGCTCAAAGGCAGCATGCATGTTTTATTTGTGAACGAATCATAATACAGTTGAACAGACTTTGTAGAGCATAGTGTCTAGCCATTTAGTAGTATAAATACAACAGAATCAACATTTCTAGGATAAAATTGAAAAAGCCTCCAAATTTGCAGCTTTTTCAAGTGAGATTTGGAAAGTCCAGAGAAGTAGAGACAAACTTAAATTTCTTTGCACTTAAAATTTAACTCAGCAGGTTTGCAGATGACACCAAGCTGAGTGGTGCAGTTGCCACAGCTGAAGACTGCGGCCATCCAGAGGGGCCTGGACAAGCTTGATGAGTGGCTGGGGCTGACATATTTCTAATGAACAGATCAAGAGCAACTCTGCTGAGAAGGACTCAGGTGCTGGTGGATGAGAGGCTGGATATGTTCTGGGCTGCATCAAAAGCAGAGTGGGCAGCAGGTGACAGAGGTGATTCTGCCCCTCCACTCAGCTCTTGTGAGACCCAATGTGGAGTGCTTCATCCAGCTCTCGAGTCCTTGGTACAGGAAAGACATGAACCTGTTGCAGTGGGTCCAGAGAAGGGCCACAAAAATAATCAGAGAGCTGGAGCACCACAGTTATGAGGAAAGGCTGAGACAGATGGAATTGTTTAGCCTGGAGAAGAAAATGTGCCAAGGAGACATTATTGCCACCTTTCAGTACTTAAAGGGGACTTACAGAAGAGATGGGGACAGATTTTTTAGTAAGGCCTGTAGTGCTAAGAGAAGAGATAATAGTTTAAAACTAAAAGACGGTTGATTCATACTAGACACATGGAAGAAATTTTTTGCAGTGAGGGTAATGAAACACTGGGTTGGCCAGAGAGGCAGTGGGTGCCCCATCCCTGGAAGTGTTCAAGGTCAGGTGGACAGGGCTCTGAGCAACCTGGTTGAAGATGTCCCTGCTTATGGCAGGGGAATTGGACTATGTGATCCAGCTGAAACCATTCTATGATTCTATTTCTTATGCAAGGTAAATAGGCTCCAGATTATGACTGGCAATGAAGGTCCTTTAATTTCTGCAGAAACATAATTTCATGAGCAGTTGTCTCAGAGAAAAATTACATGTGAAAATGAGAATTGTCTGAGTGAAAAATTAATGTGAAGATGAGAGCAAAACAAGCTAATATAAAAAAAGTTACTTCTACAGCTGAACAGGAAAGCATTGTAAATATTTTATAAAGGAAGGATCTGTAAGGGTCTCTCATATCTATCAAGTGGTTCTTTTCACTAATAGCATCAGTTAAAATGGGAAAATTGACTGGAAATATTCTCTTTCCCATAGGTAACAAGATAGAAAATAAACAAAGTGAGCATGTTAGGAAGGAAAACCAACAATCACAATATCCCAGGTTGACACTGTTATGGAATCAAATTGCAGGGGGGGAGAGAGGACTACTTTCCGCATTGCCGTATTTCACTATAAGGTAACGTGCTTTTGTCGTACAACACCCAAAGATAAGTACTGAAGAGCTCATTAAATGCTCATTATATCCAAGCATCTTGTCTTGTAACCTGGGAGAGTAAAAACAAAATGAAAAATTAAATAACTTTGTTCCTACTGTGGATGCAAGGCTGTGCTAGGTGTGCAAGGGATGGCACTAGCACACTGCATTCGTTTTTCTTCTGAAATCATTAGTGGTTGATTGCGGTATTTCCATAGCTGTGATCCGTTACTCTGGAGATTTGTCCATCAAATTTGGAAAATACACCATATCTTGGCGCGTGTTTAAAGGGAAAAAAAAAGTCAACGTGTACAGGTCTCAGTAGACCCCAGAAGTAAGAGCATCTCAGATAATTACATTAGGAAGGATGGAAACACCCGTTTTGCATCAACTAAAACACAGTGGTCCACAAGGAAGTGCAGATAGTAATGAACTGGAGGAAGTATCCTTTGTATTTCTGGACTTTGTCTGTAGCCATGTTCTTTCTGCCAGAAATCAGCTTCAAGGAAGAACAGACTGTGGTGGGAGAAGTGTTGCAAATGAGTACTTGCTTCAGATGATCCATGTTGCGGGTTTGCAAGCATGATGTAACTGAATATAAAGCAAACAAGCAAGGTCAGAAAACAAATAGATTTGTTCTAGCATAGATATAGAGAAAAGTCCGTCAAATTCTGCAGAATAAAAATAGCGAACAACCAGCTAGATAAATTATTTTACATACAATTTTTTAATGATACCACTGTCTTAAGAAAATAAAAAAATATAATTTGCGAACACAAAGGAACACCCTAGAACACTTGGAAACACTGGAAGATAGTTGTAGTAAATGGTTACCATTTATTGTAATAATAGAAAACGATAAAATTGAACCAGACATGAACACAATGAATATATGTCTTGTCTTGTTGAAGGTAATGCCATACTCTCTCATGGGGCAAACACAAAAAAATAGAAAGCAAAGAGAAAGGGCAACTAGCTGGTGCAGAAGGTGAAGGTTTCAAAAAATCCCACCAAGCAACAATTCCTTTTAGATTACAAGATGCTCTTTGCTGCATTCAAGTACAGCATACTTGGAAGTCCAGCTAGTCCTGTCTGCATTGTTTAGCAGTGCAATTGTTTTAATTCTTTCAAAAGCTGGGGGAGGGGGAGGGAGTAGTTTTTATTCACATTTTTAACTGCTGAGGAGACTTGATCTTCAAATCCTGCTGTGATTTTTTACTGGCTTTTCCCCCCGTATATATTTACGGAAAGGAGAAGTGATGGGAGGCACACCTAGACCGTGAACGCAATTCACTGCTGGGCTTACATTGAACTGCCAGCCTTGGTATGCACTATGAGGGGTGTTGGGGTCTGAGACCACCAACTGATGATTGTATTTGAATTTAAAACTTTTCTAAATTTGCTGACTTTTTGGATTGAGAAAAGGGAGAACCAGAGAAGAAAGGGTCTTAAGGTGGTGGCGTGGGTGGGTGTTGCTGATGTTTTTATTTTTCCTTGCCTATGCTTTAAGGTGAATGGGCCAAATGATTCCTCTGTGTCTTTAAGTGAACTCTTTAGTCTCCCTTCTTACCTGTCTGAACTTCATTGTTTCTTTTGCTATTTACTAGACAGAGTAAACAGAAAGTGAACAAACAGTGAACTCTCTGTTTCCACAGAAACACTGGAAACTTGTCAGTGTATTTCAGGATGTTTTTTAATGTGGCCAAACATTCCCCTCACTCTAGTTAATTAACAATTAATGTAGCCACTAAGGAAAGCTGTGCCGGGAAAGAGAAACATATCAGTATGACACCTAATTGACAAGGACATAGGTGCTTCTGCCAGTTATTTCTACTGAGTCATAGTTAAGACTGAGAGACACACCTTCTTCTGACTCCCACTCTTCAGCTTAGTAATCTTCTGACATCATGGTAGGGGCTAGGAGACGAGACCACTTAGAATGGAGATTTCAGTGAAGAAACTGGAAATCAAAGGTGAGTATAGAAGTGAGGAGTCACTTCCATCTATGAGGTGACACAAGTTACTTTAGAAGAGGACTCCAGGCATGAGCACAAGCCCTCTGGAAAATCCACAGTCCCCAGGGCAAATTGATGCAGCTCTGGCATTGTGGAACAGGTTTATGAAAGTAAATGTGAAGTCTTAAAGGGAAAGACATTTTCTAATAATTTTTTGGTTTGTCATGGGGTTGGTGCAGTTTTGGTGGGTTTTTTTCCCCTAAGTAACTGGTCTATAAGCATGTATCTTGAGTTCTTGTACCTCAGTTAAAAAGGAAGTACCTTTTAAAAGCATTTTGTCAGGGCCCTGTGGGTACTAATGACCCTGACCAGCCCACCTGCCACCCCATCATGGGCTCAGGAGCCCATTTAAGCTCTGTTCTGGGCCCTCGGCCCCTGCCTGAACTCTGCCCTAGCAGGCTCAGGTCTGACAGACCCTGTAGTTCAGGCCCTGACTGCAGGTGGCCTCGGTTGCGGTCCAGCATTGTCCCCTTGGTACCCTGCAGCCACTGGACTTGTCCTGCTCTGCAGGTCAGTTTCCCTGCTCTCAGCTTTAAACCTGCCTCATCCCACATACCTGCTGGGTGGTCTCAGATTGCAGGGAGGAAGGGAGCTGACCCTGGCCATGGCCAGCCCTGCTTGACNAGTATAGAAGTGAGGAGTCACTTCCATCTATGAGGTGACACAAGTTACTTTAGAAGAGGACTCCAGGCATGAGCACAAGCCCTCTGGAAAATCCACAGTCCCCAGGGCAAATTGATGCAGCTCTGGCATTGTGGAACAGGTTTATGAAAGTAAATGTGAAGTCTTAAAGGGAAAGACATTTTCTAATAATTTTTTGGTTTGTCATGGGGTTGGTGCAGTTTTGGTGGGTTTTTTTCCCCTAAGTAACTGGTCTATAAGCATGTATCTTGAGTTCTTGTACCTCAGTTAAAAAGGAAGTACCTTTTAAAAGCATTTTGTCAGGGCCCTGTGGGTACTAATGACCCTGACCAGCCCACCTGCCACCCCATCATGGGCTCAGGAGCCCATTTAAGCTCTGTTCTGGGCCCTCGGCCCCTGCCTGAACTCTGCCCTAGCAGGCTCAGGTCTGACAGACCCTGTAGTTCAGGCCCTGACTGCAGGTGGCCTCGGTTGCGGTCCAGCATTGTCCCCTTGGTACCCTGCAGCCACTGGACTTGTCCTGCTCTGCAGGTCAGTTTCCCTGCTCTCAGCTTTAAACCTGCCTCATCCCACATACCTGCTGGGTGGTCTCAGATTGCAGGGAGGAAGGGAGCTGACCCTGGCCATGGCCAGCCCTGCTTGACTTGCCACAGTACTGAGGCACTGGGTCCTGGTTGCTGAGGCCTCTACCCCACTAGCTGTCTTCTTCCCCTCAAGTCCTAATAAGAGAAAGGGAGAACTTTTCTCTCTAAATAGTTCATAAAGCAGACAAATCTGGTTTGGATTTGCAAGAGCATAAAACATCTATGAATTGTATAGATGACTGTTAATTTTTCTGATACATTGTTGAATGTATGTTGACATTACATGGCTATCTCAAATCGTACTGCAAGCTAAAAAGTGAAGCCTCAGTTATAAGGAGGGAAAGTGGAGCACTACCTGTGTTGTGGGAAGACAGAAGATATAATTTGAAGATCACATTCAAATTATTTCCACACAAGTTTACATTTGGCAGAAATTTAGGACAGCAGCCCTTTTACATACTGCACAAGAATAAATGAGTAAATGCATTTGATTTGTGAACTGGATCCATGTATCTAGGAAAGAGACTTTCAAAATGGAAAAACTTATTTCGTCTACATAGGGTGGTTGAGGCCCCAGTCCACTATTTTCTACGGATATTTGCACATGGTTGGGAAGTGCCTAATAACACTGTTTACATGTCTTTGCAGGAAATTGGTGTGACATACCTCTTATCACGGATACATCCCTTTGGAGACACACAGCTTTGGCTCTGAAAGTGAACTGTCTTGGGTATGCTACAATTTGAAATGTAATAATGAAACATAATAACTGGAACAAAGGTCTGCAACTTATGGCCTTTCACATTAGAAAAGAAAATCCCACCTCAGAATTCCTACGAATGCCAACCTTGGATTTTATTGAAGAAATTATTCAGCTAACATGTCTGTCTCTAAAAGTAGATAGGACTCCTGTAAACTACTGAACTTCTATCGTTGTGTAATTATCAATTTCTCTGTACCTTTTTTTTAAATTGACTTGCATTTTGAGAATACAATGGCTAGCTTGTGTTTCTCCGTTTTGCATAAGTTAATTTGACAGCTAAGCGTCGGAATCGAATCCGGAGACCTCCTCGAGAACAGTGCACCACTGCTGAGGTCCTTCTTTTGCACTTGTGCTCTCTATGCCGTTCATTTCCAGGATGTGGTGTGTGGGAGCGTTTCCCCCGGAGCACAGGTGGTGGACCTGGGTAATCAGCACTCCGGAGCCGTTTGCGTCCGTGTCTGCGGCGGGGCGGGCAGGCCCTGCTCCCCAAAATGCGCCTCCGGGGCGGATCGGCGCCCCCGCCCCTGGCGCGCAAATAGCGTCCAGGGACCGGCCGCCGCGTTGCCCCATTCGCAGTCTTACATGGGGCCTCCCTGACCAATGCCTCGGGGGACCTGGGAAAGTGGCGGGACAGGCGAGAGGCTCGGTGGGGAAGGCCGCAGCCCGCCCCGGGGTTCCCTCCGTCCGCGGCCGACTCGCCGTCGCTCGCCGAACAAGACCCTTGGGGCCACGCTCCGGCGGGGCCGCTCGGCGACCGTCGGTGTCGATGCCGTGGACAGCAAGCCGCGCGGAAGCACCACTACGGCGCGAAGCGACCAGCAGCCGCCCCAAGCGCGAACGGCCCCACCCGGACCACGGCGAGCGGGGGCTCTGCCTGAAGTACAGCCGGGGCGGGCGGCTGCGGGGTCTCCGCGGCCATAGCCGTGACCGCCTTCCCCAGCGGGAGGTGAGGGGACCGAGCGCTTCCGCTGGCCCCGGGCCGCAAGGGCGTGTTGCGGTTGCTGCTGTCGGTGCCGCAGAGAGAGCCAGGGACGGGTCAGGAGGGCTCCGGTACCGCCATGACAGCTTCGCCCAGCTTCCGTGGCGGTAGCCGCACAGGACTCTGGTGGTGGCGACGGCGGCTCTGCCCGCCCCCCGCGCGGGGAAGGGTGGGTCGCGTGAGACAGGAAGCCGGGCGCGCTGCTCTCTGTGTGCAAGCGTGGTAAACCTGCCGGTACCATACTGAGGGTCAGGCAGCGGCACCTGCTCGGGGATAGTGTAAACGGCAGCGCTCGCAGGAGAGGCGCGACAGATTCGGGATTTTATTTCCACTCAAGAAATAGGAGGATGGTGGTCAGCTGTAGCATTATTTTTCGGTACTGGGGTTAACCGCTTGACGGTAAGTTAAAGGTACATATTAATTGTCCAAACCAGGTTTTCATGAGTCTCTGTCTGAATACGTACTAAGAGTGGCCTTTAACTTTAGATTTGAAGAATGCAAAACTCCTCCAAAACATAGTTCCAGTGTATGTTGTGGGTTAATCCTGGCAGGCAGCTGAGCCCTCACCCTTCCTCTTGCAGTGCGATGGAGATAGAATCAGAAGAGCAAACGTGGGAAATCCCATGGGTTTTCCATGAGATAAAGACTGCTTAAAAGGTAAAGCAAAGCTGCGTGCAAAACAAAATGTGGAATCTATTATGTCCCCTTAGAGGCACGTTTCTAGCCATTTCCAGGAAAGCAGGACTTCATCAGGTTTAGTAGTGACTTGGGAAGCCATTTACTGTCGTGTCACGTGTTTCCCCTTTTCTCCTTCTTCCCCCAGCTTTGATGGCTGAGCATGGCATCATATGATTTGGAATAGGCCTTTGGTTGGTTTGGTTCAGCAGTCCAGCTGTGTTCCATGCAAACTTGTGCCACCCAACTCCTGGGACGGGAGCCACAGGAGAAACAGAGACGGCCTTGACTCTGCTAAGTACTGTTCAGGGATAGCTAAACATCAGTGTGTTTGAAGCAGCGGCTTTGGTCACAAAACACAACACCCTGCTAGCTACTAGGAAGAAAATTAACTCGGTCCCAGCTAAAAAAGTACAGTGGGAAAGACAAAAAGTTGAAATAACAGTCTTTTAAGTGCCATGCAGTTTTTATTTTGCCCAAACTGTTTGATTTTTTCAAAGGACACGAAGTTTAATTGTTTACAATAGGAGGAATTTGGCTTAGGGATGTAGAGGGGATTATAATGGAGAAGTTTCTGCCTGTATACAGCAACGTGTGGGTTTGTCAGCTGTAATAGCACAAAATAAGTATATGGCAACACTGGATATTGGTCTGGCTTACTGTCTTTGTATTTAGAATAGAAATAGCCAGTTTTAATTTTTTTTAGAGTAGTATTTTTATTAGTGGAAAAATACTGCCTTCAGTTTAATCCTTCAAACAATATGCTTCTGACTTTGGATCTTATAAGAGAGGAAGGACACTGGTGTGTCAAAGAACCTTTCTGAAAAAAGTAAGCTATCAAAAGATTAGCAACAGGCAATCGAGATAAAGATGGTAAATGATTGTTAATATTTGGAATTCTTATTTAAGCACCAGTGATCTGTGGTTTTGCTTTTGACAAAAATCATAAACTAAAGGATAGAGCATAACTTTTTTTCAAAAATGTTGGGTTACTAAAGCTGTTTGTTAGTGGGGGGTTTTTAGTTAGACCCTGGATAAACAAGGATTAGGTTGTTTATTGTTCTTATACTGCTGAAGCTAATACTTCATATTAGCAACTGAAACTGCACTCACCTCTTGTCAGTTGCCCCCTATCCTTACCCTAGATTGGGAGATAAAGTAATAAGATTATAGTTGCAAAAAACTTGACTCATGTAGACATCGTCAAGATACTAAAATGAGCAGCATGAGAAGTCTTTATCCGTCTCCATGCGAACAAAACAAATTACAAAGGAAGGCCACAATGCAGGGAGCATGTGAGGGAGGTTAATTATTACCCAGGAATGACTTTTGAACTAAATTAGCAATTGGTACCAGCTTTTAATAAGGACAGTGCTAGTTGTGGAGGGTTTTAGAAAGATGTTGGAAAAGAAGCTCTGAAAATAGAAGTTGGACGGCAGAAGTAAAAACAACATCCAGTTGGAAGGTGATACAGAAAAAATACTGTTTCAAAATTCTAAAAAGACAAGCTATTGGAAGAACCTATAATGGGAGATTAATAAATGTGTTCTGAGCATAGTAGCACAATGTGGCTAAAGCATGAGTGATTCCTTGGTTTAGGATGGGGAAAAAAAGGTTATTTAAATATATGAAAATTTGTGAGTGCATTCTTGGTCCCATACAAGGTTTTAGAGTAAATTTTAGAAGAACAGTGACCAAAGAAATAAGGAGAAACATGATTCATTTGAGCAGCTCAATTTAGTGAAAGATGTCCCGTCTACAGCTAGGGGATTGGAACTAGATGATATTTAAAAGTCCTGTCCAACCCAAGCCATTCCATGATTCTAACCGTGACAAGAGCTCTTTATTGCTGCAGAAGAAAACACATTGTGTAACTGCACTTGCTTGACTGACTGGGCAGATGTATTAATTGTTGGCTGATGACAAGCTCAGATGTATCTGTGCAATATGTTGCATCTCCAAAAAATATAATCCTAGCATGCATTAAGAAAGAAAATTTCCAGTAATGATGAGGGCTTGTTACTTGCCACAAATGGATAAGGTACAGGTATTTCTAGTTTCCTGTACTAGTGAGTAATGGAAACTGGGCTAACTGCACAGAAACGATTGGTGAAGGAAGACTGTTTCTTATGAGATGGTTTTAGAACAGCCTTTCTTGTTTAATGAAAAGGTAACAAATACAAAGATGAGGAGGTGATATTACTGCAATCTGTCAGGGCAGTGGGGAGGAAGAAAGCCTGTTTACAGTTAAGGGGAGTACTGCAAAGTAGCCATTGATACCATTAGCTAAATTTAGTATTAAAGCAAATCTGCATAATTTGTATCATGTTTACTTGCATATGAATTGGAATTAAAAAAGGCAAAATCGAAATAAATTGTTACTATAAAAGAAACTCATTTAAATATACTGAAAGAGTACTTTTAAAGTTAAAACTTGCCATTTTACCCTCTCTATAGTGAGGAAATGTAAGTGTAGTGCTCTTAATTACACTGACTTTATGTATTCTATGACTACATATTTGTGCTGTTAATTTCAGGAGATCAAAATTTATGAGTCGTGTTGGGAAACCATGAATTTCACTTGTCAGATAATTATGTATTTCTTTTCTTTACGATTCAGTGTTCTGATGTGTCTCGAGGTCTTAATTTTGCTCTTTTTCTCAGCTTCTAGAACTTGCTGTTGTTTCAGCATTCTCTTACAGTTCCTCATCAGAATCTGTATCTACATGATCTAACTAGGCCTATAGCATGTTATGAAAAAAATGATTCTCCAAGAAATACAGATACATATTTTTCTAGTTCTTTTTAAGTACTTGTGCGAACTGGGTTTATATCAACATGCAAGATTAATTTTTAGAAGAAAACTTAAGTAGCCTTAAAAAAATCCGTGAAAAACGTTTGTTTTGCTTCAACAACTCCATACTCATTTGTAATTTAAATTAAGTTCTTGCGACACAACTGTGTGCTTTGCTCAAGAGAAGGAAAACTTGTTTTTCTGGTAGGCGTGGCTGCTGTTACTGACGTTAAAAGGGCAACAGCTATGTGAAATAAAATGTGCCAGGAAGGTATTGTGCCAGGAAGGTATTGTACCAGATTTTTTTCTCTCCGTATTGTTCTGTATTGAACAATTATTGCAGTTTACCTTAAAAGTATTTAAGTTTTTAACTGTTTAAAATAAAGTAGTAGATTATTTTAGCAAAATAACTTAGCAAAAAATAAATGGAGGACAGAACTTCACTCAGCTATCTGCTTTAAAAGGTACATTTTCCTTTCCAGTGTTCGCTGTTCAAAACACAGTTGAAACGATACATTTTTTTCTTGTTTGTTACTTATTGCTAACAAAAGCAGAAGAAAGAACAGGTAATAAATTGATTTTGTTATTTACTATTGACATGGTTTGATATTTCTTTAGTTAAAAAATATTTATTCTGTAAGACCGAACAATATTTTAAGCCATGAATAGATAAAACTAAGGGGAAGAATGTTAATTGTGACCTACTCTGTGTTGCAAGAATGCTAAAATATATAACATCCTTGGAATAAGAATGCTTTGGGGAAATCTATACTTTAGCATGTTTCATAAAAAGACTTAGAAAGTTTGAGTTGTAGCATGTTTCATAAAAAGTCCTAGAAAGTTTGAGTTGTTTTCAGTCACAAATCTCCAGCTGGAAGTCATATGACAGTAGCAGGCTCTTACTATGTATTTGCAGTTCTGCTCTTAATTTTAAGGACTTCTGAGGAGGACTGTCCATTTTAGAGATAGAAGAATCAATGCTTTTTGCTGCTCCTTTTCTGCTTTGAGCCTAGTGTGATGTAGTGAGATTTTTTGGTGCCCCTATGACTGTTCTGGTCTGAAAAGCAATTTCTTGGTAGCTAGCAAAGGCTGCTGTACATCACATCAGCCTTGGTATATGGGAGATTTTAAGGGATGTGTTGTGACTGTGGTTCTCCCTAGTTCACTTTTTCGTGAAAGAGCAATTGTAAAAATATTGTACATTATTTTGAAGGCATGGACAATTATTTTTGTCCTGCCTGCTAGAAAGATTTTTGTCATCTTGTGCAATCGCAGCAGTTCATTCCATGTCAGCATTTTACCCCACACTGCCTGCTGGTAGCTGGGGGAACTCTCTTCTTCCAATCCAGTTTTCTGATGTGAATTTGATTAATCTGAGACACCGTTTTCCCAAGAATCTCTGTGATACAAGCAATCATTTGAAGAGCTTTGCTGTCACTTTTCTGTTTATGGATCATACCTGAATGCCTAAAGATTAATTTGTAGAGAAAACTTTCATCTAGGCTTCACTTGTAGAAATTAGTGCTTGAGAATGCCATAAACTCCCACTCAGGCATTAACATTTGCTAGTACAAGTGCTGCTAGACTTCGGTTATCCAGGCCCTCAGGACTGCCTACCTGTTCCTGCAGCAGCAAGAGTTTTAAGACCTGACCCCCAAACCATGCCAGGAGCTGAGCCAGCATTAATGCAGTGTGAGGAGGCCCAGATCTCTAGCACGCATTAATATGAGATGACCTTTCCTGCAGCTTCTGCCTTGTATATGGCTACATAGGGTAGAGTAGCTAACTGAGTTTTATACCTACATAGATTTCACCTGTCTTCTGCTGGATTGTATGAATTGACCTTCCTCTGTACGTATGGTCTCATTTGTGGTGAACTGCAAGTTAGGGAATTCATAAATTAGTGATTATATCTGGACCATTGTGTGTAATCCCCAATTAGCATGTTTATTATGAACATGATTAATTCTATATATATTTAATTTATCTGCCTCTAACTTGTCTGTGAGAAGTCTGGTTGAGGGGATTTTTAACGTAATTTACATACACACTGTGTAGGGGTAAAAAAAAGAAAATTTTTGCTTTGCTTTAAGAATTAATGCCTAATTATTAAATTGAGTATTTTAAAATTTGGATTATAGAAAAAAAGAAAATTTCTCCTTGTATTGCTGTATATAGACCTCTGTTACATTCTTCTGCAGAACCCTCCATGTACAGAAACTGCTCCACACAAATAGAGGCGTTCAGAGTGTTGCACACAGTATCATACATATCATTAAAGGCATGTTCTGTGACTGGTTTTTCATAAAAGCACAGTAGCTGGGTCTCTGAGTAAGTCAGTGCACAATGATAGAGACCTGTCCCGTGTTGTTTGTGAAATTTTTGAGCAATGATCATGGGTCAGTATTACCTCATACTGTGTCTTTTCTTTTCTGCAGATGCGGCAGCATAAAGTACAAGGACAGAGGAATTTGCATCCACATTTAGATACGTACAAAATGTTGTGTGCTGGGAAAAAATCTTACTTTGCTGCTGCTGTGTGCATTATTACTGTAACTTCAATGCTTGCAGTTTCTTATCTGAGGTTACAGAGACTTTCTCATCAGCCAAAAGTAATTCAAGAAGGTAGAAGATGTCGAGGGAAAATTGCCAATAGCACAATAACAGCATTAAAAGATAACAAAACTTTTATTATATCCCCATACTTTGATGACAGAGAAAGCAAAGTTACTCGTCTGATTGGGATTGTTCACCATGAAGATGTAAAACAACTGTACTGCTGGTTCTGCTGTCAGCCCAATGGAAAGATATATGTATCAAAAGCAAAAATCGATGTTCACTCAGATAGATTTGGATTCCCTTATGGTGCAGCAGATATAGTTTGTTTGGAACCTGAAAATTGTGATCCAACACATGTATCAATTCATCAGTCTTCACATGGAAATATTGACCAGCTGCCAAGGTTTGAAATTAAAAACCGCAAGGCTGAGACCTTTTCTGTTGACTTCACTGTGTGCATTTCTGCCATGTTTGGAAACTACAACAACGTCTTGCAGTTTATACAGAGTATGGAAATGTACAAGATTCTTGGAGTACAGAAAGTGGTGATCTATAAGAACAACTGCAGCCATCTGATGGAGAAAGTCTTGAAGTTTTATGTAGAAGAAGGAACTGTTGAAATAATTCCCTGGCCAATAAACTCACACCTCAGGGTTTCTTCTGAATGGCACTTCATGCAAGATGGAACACACATTGGCTACTATGGACAAATCACAGCTCTAAATGACTGTATATACCGTAACATGGAAAGGAGCAAGTTTGTGGTCCTTAATGATGCTGATGAAATAATTCTTCCCCTTAAGCACCCAAACTGGAAAACAATGATGAACAGTCTTCAGGAACAAAACCCAGGGACTAGTGTTTTCCTCTTTGAGAACCATATCTTCCCAGAAACCGTATCTTCTCGCATGTTCAACATTTCGTCTTGGAATACTGTGCCAGGTGTTAACATATTACAGCATGTATACAGAGAGCCTGACAGGAAAGATGTGATCAATCCCAGGAAAATGATAGTTGATCCACGAAAGGTGATTCAGACTTCAGTCCATTCTGTCCTACATGCTTATGGGAACAGTGCAAATGTTCCCATGGATGTTGCTCTCATTTATCACTGTCGGAAGGCCCTTCAAAGAGACCTTCCCAGAGAATCCCTCATCAGGGATACAACACTGTGGAGATATAACTCATCATTAATCATGAATGTTAACAAGGTGCTATCTCAAACCATGCTGCAAGCTCAAAAGTGAAACCTCAGTTATAAGGAGGGAAAGTGGAGCAGTACCTGTATTGTGGGAAGACAGAAGATATCATTTAAAGATCACATTAAATTGATTTCCACATGGAGTTTACATTTTGCTGCAATTATTTAGGGTATCTATAGCAAAGCCATGAATCATTTAATGATATCAAGGGCCATTGCAGATTGCAGTATTTCTTCTGGGAAATGTTCAATTTGTTTTCAGTTAAAACAATAATAAAAATCAGTATTTGTCAACTGATTCAAATAATGCAAAACAGTTTTCAACCTATGTACAAAAAGTACAACTACGGTCATTAGTATTAAAGCTAGCATTGCTTAATTCTTGCAATTTGTATGTATCAATTTGAGTAAAAGGTTGGATTTTAATCCTGTATGTGATGGGTAAGTTGAATTATGTTGCTTCCTTGGGTAGGTGTAAGGGTACAGAAGCTGCATTTTTTCCAGCCTCTATCTGGAAATAGTGCTAAGTAGTGACTTTTGCTGAAGGATCAGATGGAAACCAAAGCAAACAAAAAAACCATTTGCTCACTTCATTTTCACAGTTCCAGTTTCACAATTTCAGTTTCTGTTTGATAAGCCCCCAGAACTACATGCATTGCATATGTTGTGGCAATATACTAGAACCTTCCTACTGAAGGCACATCTGAAGGCAGCGATCGCCTGACACTTCTGTGTCTGACAGAGAAGTGTGTGTGAGAGCAAGTATGCTTTTTAAAATTTCTACACTAGCGTCATGCTTTCATTCCTTTATCTGCCTGGTAGGGGCACATACCCGTGCCCTTAAAGAGCTCTGTCATTAGTGGATTAGTACCATTAGCAGATGTTCAGAGAGAACTTTTACTTTGCTTCACAGTGACTGCAGCATCTCCCAGTCTGTATCAACAAACTGGCAGCTATATTAGTATCTGTGATGCCTGCTGCTGTCAGTCATACAATCTCGTGTGGCAACAAGTCTCAGTGGCAACAATTTCAGACTCGTTTTGGAGGGGAATCTGGAAGCATCTCCCTGCTTATAGCATGGTGTGCTCAGGACTTTGTGTAGGAAGGCTGGGCAACCTGTTTCAGTCTTAAACTAACCTCACTGTGGAGACTTTCTCTTGCTGCAAGAACCACTGACCATTGTCTTGCTGCATGATGCTGAAATGAGTCTGTTTTCTTTATAGCTTACTAGTTAGCTGGAGACAGTAGCAGTGCCTCCCCATGCCCTGCCCACCACCTTCTCTTTCCCCACCCTTCTTTCTTGGAAGGCTGAGCCTGGGTCTCAGTTTCTCAGCCATCTTGTGCTCCACTTCCTCTCTGTGAACTCTACATCATCAAGGTCACTAATAAAGTAGTTAACCAAGTTTTCCTGTTTTGCTGATTTGGAAAGAAGGACATTTCTGGCACGCTATTTAACCTTTCAAAGTTAATGCAGTGCTATATAGGTGGCTCCTTCAGAAGAAGCTGAATTACTGCACACATCGTAACTATACTGTTAAGAATGATGAGAAGTGGGTTTCAAGGCAAGTTATTGAAAACTTTCTATTTCATGGGAGCTTTCTTCACTTTGGAGTCAGATAACAAAAGCTCGAAGAGCTCATAATTTATGCCCCAGAGAGTGCAGTTTGAATTGAGAGTTGTGATTTTGGCTTCTGGTTGATAAAATCCTTGACTACAGACATTTTTCAAAGTAAACAGGTGTGAGTAAAGGTGGGAAAACTGAGTGCTTAAGAGTCTGGCCTTGTATGTAAGAGAGTGCTCCACTGTGACTTTATGGAGCTCTTACAGCATCACTCAAATACTGATTCTTGCATATGAAAACTCCCTTTCATTGGTGTAATTCATACCACATATATTTGGGAGTCTTGGCCTTCATTCAGTATTGAGTACGAAATCAGGTCTCCTTCGAGAGTGGGAAGAAAAAAATCACACTAACAGTAGTAATGCTAGACAGTTTTGTCTTTTCAAGGGCAAGTCAATCTTCATGAAAACTCATATTTTCAAGTTGTGTAAAAAAAATTGACATCCAGGGGAGAGGAAGGGAGGAAGGAAGGGAAACCAACCTGAAGCATTTCTAAAGCACATGATGTTGTAGATACAGCTTTTAAGTACATGTCAAATAGCACAAAAGTATGTGGACAAGTATTTACTACTCAGCAGTTAACTTGTGTACAGCAAGTCTCCTATGGTGATCAGTAAGACCTTTTTCTACTCCTGTACTTTTCTTCAGAGTCTTGATTCCCCCCCCCCGCCTCCCAGAGATGTGGCATTCTGTCATTTGCCCCTGCTTTCCAACTCTAGATGTAGCAACTATTTTAAATGCATTATATTAACTGCAACTTTTGGAGAAAGTGAATGGCTCACAGACATCATTTAATGTAAGAAAGTGACTTGCTGTAGAGACTGAACATCACCTTCCCATTCATGTGAACTAAATTACATTTTAACACAAACTATAGGAAATAAGGACTATAAAATACCAGTCAAGCCATTCTGAATTACCATCAGCAAGTATGATGAATATGTCAGAGGTTCTCCAAGATCAATCACGATTGCAGGCTCTATCAGATAGATGAAAAGTTGCATCATTCTTGCTGAGGAGAGATTGTATTGACATGTTCCTGAACTTAAAACATCTGATCCTAGTTAAAGGACTCATTTGATTCTTCTCTTTCAAAGGCTAAGTATTTAAAGCTATCATATGGAAAAACACTTTGGAAAGAAAGATTCTGGAGAGAGAAAGGGTTTGCTATTTTCTCATTCTGGTTAAGCAGCCATGCACTGTAACCAGTATTTGCTGTTACATGTACAAAAGCCTATGGTTCTAAAATAGTAGCTTCACCTTCTGTTTCAACAACAAAACAAAGGTCAGAAGTCAGGTCAAACACAACTTGATTTCAGAGTTGAAAGCAGATTTGAATGGTTTAAACATTACAAGCTATACTTCAGAGCCCAAACAGGTATATTTAAACATGAATATAGACAAAAATTTGCAGTGAATACTGTTAGCATGCTGCATTGCATTATGTCCAAAACAACCCATTCCCAAATGCCCAAATAAAAGTAATTGATTGTGCATTGCATGATGATACCATTGGGTGTGCAACTTTGGTTCATGCAAAGTCTCATTTTATGGACACACTGCTGACAGGCCATATATTCCTGAAGATTTTGTATGTGTGAGCTTTTCAGCCATGTTCTTTCCATAACACCAAATGGATACTATGGTCTGGCATACTGGTGGCAAAAACCAAGCCCGTATCATTTTGGCCATTTAGTCCATTTAACCAAGACATTTCACCAGCCAAAAAGCTTGAACCTCTCTTCGACTTTCTATATTCTGGTAAAGGCCAGCGGCTTATCAGTTTTTCTGTCCTCAAGTCCATTATATACAGGTATCTGTTGTCAAACAGTAGAGCAAATATCTCTCCAAAGCCCAGCAAGGACACATTTGAGAAGTCTGGAGGTTTGATAACCCTAGAAGATAAGAAAACAGTGTTAGAATCTCCCTTACAATGTAGTCATGAACTAAACCAAATCCTGTATGTCTACAGAAAATGTGTCTAAACTCATCATTCTGAAATAATTTAGAACTGGATGCAAATCTTTCAAATTAAGCAACTGAACACTTAGCTACAGTTGGGCCTGTGGTTTCAGTTCTGACTTTGTGCATTCAGGACAGACACATCTTAACATAAGTAATGGCTAAGGTTTGAAAAGGATTATTCTGCAGAGCACAAGATAAAAAGAGCCACTTCCACATACACACAAAAGAGCAAATGTACTTGTGTTTTACAGTAAATTGCCATATGGATTTTATGCCGCAATATCTTTAAGAGGAAAAAGCTGTTACTATTCTTTTGAGCACTCTTCTAAAAGGCAGAAGTAAAGCATAGACATGCCTTCGTGTGATAAGCAGATAAATTGTCCAAGGCTGATCCTTAGAATGCTATTTTACTGATGTTTTATGTTAAATTAAGCATGGGGAGAAATAAAAGTATTTTTTAGTTCCCCAACACCTTTATGATGTTTTCCCTTAATAAATAAAACTTGGAACAGACTGCCTGCACGTTTGATCATAACATTACATATGGCACAGAACTGAGGCACAAAAATGTGTGGAGATGAAAATCTGCTCTCAGCAGTAAGAGACCATCTTTCTCTTTTGAAAGATGGGAGGATAAACTAAGAGGTGAAATTACTCATTTATTCTTACTGATAAGAAGCACTTCTTCTGGAGTAGATCTTTCAAAGGTAGATACTCCACAAATATTCAGGCTATTTGAATAAAGAGTCTGATATCAGTTCTAAAATGCATTTTTTTCTTTAGTAAGTTACTATCTTTGATGCTGCCATTTCTAACTCATACAGCTTGATTCTTTTTGGGGAAAGGGAATGCCATTGTGTTCGGTCCCTTATTGCAGTCTGATAGATTTCACTGTCATTCCACAACATTAGCAAGAGTGACAGATCACTAGTGCTATAAGGAAAAAGAGTCTTTTTAATTTCTTGTCCCATCAAAGGACCTGCAGAAATGCCTGCTTAGTTCTCTGTATAGCAGTCTCCATGGTAACATTAGCTCTGGGTCACTACATTTTCACATTCACAACTACAGCATTGCAGTCTGATTTAAGTCTATACTGAAACGCTTTAGCTTACAGAATGAAAATATGGAAGAGAACTAGCATGTGGCCAGAAACTAAAACAGCAACTGAATGATTCATATTATCAGATGAGAAATTAGAATTAAACCTCTCAATATGTGTAAAGTAAGATGTTTACAGAATTTTTATCAAGATTCTTTTGGTCCACATATACAGGAAGTTATTAAAACTAGTATGATCTGCTTCTTAATTATTCAATGAAGACTGAATCCTAAACTGAACGGTTTACCTGAGAATATCATAGCTGGCAAAGTCCCACTGGTATAATCCTAGTGCTGAACTGCACACTATGTATTTACCATCAAAGTGCAGTCTGGGCTGTAGGGAGATGCTGCGGTCTTCAGAAACAGACAGCGTTCTTAAGCACTTGCAGTTTATTTCCCTTCCAATAGGCCAAATCTACAATTAAAACACAGTTTAAGACCATAGAAAATGCACACTGTTACACAAATGAGCAAGCTTCACAGTCTCTTTAGCATCAAGTAAACGTGTGCATGGGTATTTTTCAGAAATATTTATCTCTTTCAGGCAGAAACATCAATTCTTCAAGCGACTTGTCTTACAGTATTGGTGCAGCATGTGTTGCTTCTAGCCTAAAAAATCCCAGTGAAAATGGGTACTTTAAAGAATGGAAAAAAAAAACAAACCCAAAAAACCTCCAGAAAACAAACAAAACCAAACAAAACCAAACAAACAAAAACACCCAACAACAACAAAAAAAACAACCCAAAAAAACCCACCCAATTGGGACAGAAATGTAACGGAGTTTCAGTTACAAAGCACTTCTACAGCCACAAACTTAGAGCACGCTCCAACCCCAGAGTCCCCAACAGTAACAGTATTTGCAGTTAAGTGCTTCACTGTCAAGTTAGTACAATAAGCATGAACTGAAAGCACTGATTCTTTGCATTACCATTCTTGTAGATCTATCATTTAAAACTAAATGCTAAGAAGACCATTGAAAAATTAGCTTCCAAGGAGTTTCATGTTCTGCACACAGCCTCTAAAGCGGGACATGTGGGAAAACATAAAGCCTTCTATTATTTGTAAACTTCAGCAAAGTACTCAAGCTTTTTGTTTCCCAATGTACCAAAGTAATATATGCACGATATATGGTACATACCTTGATTTCATACTTATCTGCACTTAGGAGAATATAATCCCCAGGACTATGCATAAGAGATTTGACTTTGCACTTCTGCAAAACGACCTGTAATTGAAGGATGGTAATGATTTATGTTGATGCTGTTAAGTAAACAAACTTTCATTTGTATTTTTCACTTCACTGACCACCGGCATACTGTACCCATGTATAAAGGCAGTACTTTTAGCAACGGAAGGAAAACTACTGTTTACAGTCTTCTTGTTCCTACTACTGACAACTTACTGTATTAATAAGCAAACATATATACTTCACCTGTACAGTCACCCCCCCCAAGTGCTGAAGTAACCAGAAGAAAAATACTGTTTCACGCTCAGATTTTTGTTATCAAGATCATTAGATTTTTTTACATAATTTTTAAAGCAGTATTCTTTCAGAACCAGTTTTTACTCAGTCTTTGAATCAAACAAACGCTGCTTCCTAATATTAGCCCAGCTGCTTTGGAATTGAAATATCTTCAGTGGTCTGAAAGGTTTAGTTACTGCTTAAATATTTTTTCTGTTGTAATGTTATTTTGTAATATTTCCAGATGTTCTTCAGATTCTAAACCTAACTCTGCAGGGTCAGGATTAGGAAATAAGAATTTAGAACACGTAACAAATTTTGTGCAAATAAGTGTGTGAGATTAATTAGAAATCAATATTCCCACCTTAGTGACCCATTCTGTGTGTCCAGTAAGGGTATTCAGGCACGTTCCTGTTGATAAGGCCCATACTTTCACAGTGAAGTCTGCAGAGCCACTGACCAGAATATCAAGTTCATCATTGTAATCCACACTAAAAACTTCAAGCAAAGACGGAACTAAATAAGGAAAATCAGTCTCTATGAATGCATTTTTCTGTGAGACACTAGTAGCCTCTGTATGAATTTAGCAGCCTCTAAATTCATTTGCTACTACATCTTTAATTGTTGTTCTTGAACTGTATACATGAATTGTTGCTCTGGATGCCTAAGTTTACATTGCAAAATTACTGGGGTTTTTTTTCCTAAATTAAAAGCACGTATATCAGTGGTTCCTTTATGGCTGGATTATGGCAAAGTGTAACTTAAGCTAGTTCCTATTTCCAGAGTTTTAGTAAGACAATTCCAGCAGGATTAGTACATTTTATAGATACAGGGGAAAAAACTACAGCTGAGTTGAGTATATTTTTAAGTACATGACAAAGAATTTAATTATGAGGGGAATGCAAATACGTATTCCCAGGTCCTATTTTGCTCTTTGCTGTAAGCTCATGTCCAGTCTGGGAATAGAAAGAATGGCCATGGCCAGGTACACCCTGCTACCTAAGGTTTGCACTTCTTTCAGACCTGAAGCTACTGAATAACCATGGCATTTAGTGTTACTTCCACGCAATTGCAAAACACTACAAGGCTAAGCTTTGGCATATTCAAGGACAAATTTATATCTGTTCTGGTCACTTCCCCTGTCTAGGGGAACTGAGGTGACTCAGGTGACAGAGAACAGAGGCTGAACAAACCAAAAAAGCTAGTGTGCACAAAGCTAACTTAAAATTATATTTTGTTTGATGATGATGTACGTTACTTGACTGGTGAAATTACAATTTTAAAAATTTCAACATACCTGCACCAGTATGTCCTCTAAAATGCTGTGTCTTTGCCCCAGAGCTCCATTCCCAACAGGCTACTGTGTTATCAAAAGATCCTGTTACAAGCTTTTGTTCATCAAACTTCACTGCAGCACAAGTGTGTGTCTGGATACCATATATGCACTGACCTGTGCTTACATCCCATAGTTTTGCAGACAAGTCATCTGATCCTACAATATAAAAGAACAGGATAATTGGAAGCAAAGAGTAAATAATATTTCTGATCCTATACTCATCTTTGTTCGTCTTAAATAAAGTATTTTCATGGAATTGCAGAATGGTTATGGTTGGAAGTGACCTCTAAAGGTCAACTCTTCCAACCCCGCTACTCAAACAGGGCCACCTACAGCCAGCTGTGTAGGACCATGACCAGACAGCTTTTGAGTGTGACCAAGGATGGATGCTCCACAGTCTCCTTGGGCAACCTGTACTCAATAACTCTCACCATAAAAATGTAAAAGAACAAATCACTCTCACAGTAAAAAAAGTGTTTTAAAGGGAACCTCCTGTGTTTCAGTTTGTGAAACCTCCTGTTTGACTGCCTCTTGTCCCATCATTGAGCACCACTGAAAAGAGCCTGGCTACATCTTTTTTGCACCCTCATTTCAGGTATTTCTGTACATTGATAGCATCCTGAGCCCTCTCTTCTTCAGGATAAGAAGTCCCAGCTCTCTCAGCCTTCCCTCATATGGAAGATGCTCCAGTCCCTTCATCATCTTCATGGCCTTTTGCTGGACTCTCCAGTGTGTCCCTGTTTTTACTGAGGAGCCCAAAACTGGACACAGTACTCCACCAGGCCTCACCAGTGCTGAGGAGAGGGGAAGGAGCACCCCACTCAACCTGCTGGCAGCTGCCCCTAAAGCAGCCGAGGGTATCATTGGCCTTCTTTGCAGCAAGGGAAAAGGCGGTTATGTTCACTTGGTGACCCCTGGGTCCTTTTCTGCCAAGCTGCTTTCCAGTTGGGTAGCCCCTACCATATACTGATGCTGTGGAGTTGATCCATTTCAGGTGCAGGGCTTGGCACTTCCCCTTGTTGAACTTTTTCTCATTAAATAGTACTTTCAAGCTGTCTGAATGGGAAATACGGTTTAGTGGCCTAGTTTTAAGTCTCGGCACTACAGCAAAGCCCATTGTTTTCATGTAAATGAAGCTACTATGTATCTGTCCTTCCAGTTTCTTCACACCCTTTTATCACCTTCTGTAGATTCTGGCACTACCTCTGACTGACAGCTCTACTGAAACAGATGCATGGAAGTTTCACATGACACATCACTCTCAGGTTTGCAGAGCCACTGACTATACTGCAAGCTTTAGTTCCTTTCAGGAAGGAAAGGGGTCCATCAAATCTAGAAATACAGATGAATACCAGGCCCCATATCCTGCCACTTTCTTTTCTCTACCTGAAGCTCCTCTTTTTTAAACTGCTAGCTTTGGAGAGCAAAATAAAACCCTGGACTCCTTACACCTGCTTTTTCTCCTGGGGGTTTCAGCACAAAAGTCAGAGTCCACAATGCTGTTTTCTGTGTATAACATTCACTGCTGAGTAGGTAAGTGAAAGACCAGCTAAAATTTAGTTGTTGGCTTCTAGTAAGCATCCTAATGTACCAACAAATGTGCGACTGAAGTCAGCATTTCCAACTTAGTACATAACATTGTCATTCCAAATGATTGGAAAATCCTTGGAGTATGCTCTGACAGCAATTCATTGTAACTCTGCTATTATTCTTTCATACTAAGGCTTCATGTATTTTCTGTCTTGAAATCTTGAAGTCTATCCTCTTCAGGGAGGAAGCTGAAATTATGTGCAAGTCAGACTAGTAGCAAGGTTAAATCTACTTTACAACACTTCATAAAGCACTTACGTTAAGAACTGAAAGTGCTTACAGCCTTGTTTCAAGGAAGAAGATACAACATTTTCTTCCACACTTTGGGAGACTGACGTTCTCTCACAGCTTTCCTTTTAATTGAAAGCTATCGTCTAAGAGGATAGGTAACATATCTGTACTTCTCAAACGGGCTTACTTATACTAACAGCATGATCAAAATCACAGAGCAGTCTGAATTGGAAGGGCCCTTAAAAATAATTTCGTTCCAACCACCCTACCATGGGCCGGGACAATGATGCCTGCTGTTACTATTTCTTTATCCAACAAAGAAATTGGTCTCCTTGTGTTCTTCTTAAAGTGACTAATGAGTTTATTAGTACACCAGGTCTTTCAGAAATTGAAAAAAAAAAAGTAATTTTGAATCATCATCTGTATTCACACTATGAAAATAATTTTTCTGGTAAAAGAAAAGCAAATTGTCATTAATCTTATGAGGGGGAAGAGAAAACAAAGAATTTTAGGACTCCCAAGTTGTCTGTCCTTCCTACCTGTACACAGAAGTCCATCTTTATAGTAAAGTGCATATACTCTGGCACTGTGTCCAATTAAAGAGGATGTCTCAAAGGCTTCGTGGTCCTTCAGTTGCTTCATCCTTAAAATAGCTTTTAGGTAAACCTTCTTCCAATGCAGAGGATCCTGAACAGAGTCATCTATCTGCCAACCCAAATTCTTACATGCAGTCTGCCACACCTCTGTACAGGCACTTATAACCTTGTTCCACTGCTTAGAGACGAGGCAACATGTGAGTAAGGTCTGCGGATCAAGCCATTTTAACAGATAAAAACTAAGTTCCAATGGAAGAAGTTTGAGGAAGTCCCTCTTGAGGAGAATCTCTAGATTATTGGAGAGGTGCCTGAGCTGGACTGCTCCACTCAAGCTAATCAGGTGATCCAGAGTTTCATTTTTCTGCAAGTCCGTCAGAGAAAGAAATGCAATAGAAATGTTATCAAGCCATGCTTCAAAGTCCTTTTTCTCCATAAGGTTATGGAAAAATTTACCTGTGATACATCAAAATACTGTATTAGTTCTGTTCAAAAAATAAGGTAAGAATCACATCGTTATTACTGGTACATCAGTATTCCAAATGGCATGTTAACACATAGATCGAAGTGACCAAATGCACTTTAAAATATTCTTTAGGTTAGACTAAGCATTTGCATGCACCTTGAACTATCATTTGTCCCACACCAGACTTAAAAGTAAATTGTATGTAGCTAGCGAATGTTAGCATTCATTATGAATGCTAACATATTTCTTGTTTTAGATTAACACTTTCAAATTCTGACTCCAGTAAGGTAGGGGTTAGTTTAAGTTTTAAACCTATTATAGCAAATAAACACTGTCTTAAAGTTTACTCACGGATTATACTGATAAAAGGAAAAAAACAGAGCACATAAGCAGAGTGATAAGCTAGTTACTAACAGAATTTACTCACATCTTTGTCCTGAACTATTTTAAATATGAAGCAGGTAACTAGTTAGTTTTGAAAAACCTTATAAAGAGATGTCTGACAAACTGTATTGAAGGATACGTTAATCATCTTTCTGTTTGGCCCAAGTAAAGACCTGAGCTTGTGCTGGTCTAGCATCAGTTTTGACGTGTCTACACCACTTTGACCTAAACGCATTAAAAAAATCCTGTTGGGTTTTTTTTCCTCCCTGTTTTCTCAGTTTATTTCCACTGAGACTTAACTGTGAAATTGAATACCACCTCCTGAACTACATCCTGTATGCACTTATACTATCCTGTGACATCTCAAGTTCCTTCAATGACTAGGACCACTGATTAACAAGGTAAATATTAGGTAAACAGTTAAAAAATAATATTTATTTATTTTCTCCAGAAGGTCTAATTCATTAGACAACTGTCTGAATTTCACAGCAGCTCCCAAGCTGAAAGAATGGAGGTATCTGAGTGGGACTCAATAGTATGTTTATTTCTATACATTTTACCATCATAGAATAAGATCTTAGAGTACTCCTCTTAACAGGGCATAGGAGTACAGAAAAGTACAGTCGTCACTATAAAAGGCTGCACATCGCATGCAATTGTTGGTAAAAACCACAAGAAAGGTCTGGATGTCAAATGCACAGAAGCAGCTACTCCTATCAAGTCACAAGTTCATTACAGTAACTTTTACTGCAGACAGCACTTACCAGCTTTCCTCAGCACATATAGCAGTGAATATAGCTGCTGTTCAAACAGGCATGTGTTCTCTTTAAAATAAGTTAAAAATTCTAATAGGCCGGCTACGAATAAAAACTCCGTGAGCTCCAAGGCGTTTGTTGTATTCAATACGTGAAGCCAATACTAAAATTAAGGGCTGCGGTGAGGCCGCTGGAACCGGTGCTCGAGCCTCTTTTCCAGGTGTTACGCAGCCAGCCCCATCCGCTCCCCCCGCCCGCTCCCAGTATACCTCCGCGCGCAAAAAGCACGGCGAGGACTGTAAACTCAGAGCGGCTGCTGCCGACAGCTCCGCATGGCTCACCTCAGGTAGCAGCCCGGCGCGGGGTGTCCGTCGGCGGGCAGTCGCCACGGCTTGCGCGGACTCCCGGAGCCCAGCACGGCCGGGTGCTTCCCTGCGGCCATCGCTCCCACGGCAGGACCGGCTCAAAGCACTTCCGCAGCCCGCGCCACAATCTGCGGGCAGCCACGACAGAAGGGTCACCCTCAAGACGAGACCAGGGCCTCCCGACCGCTCGGCAAGGAAGGTGGGGGAGGGCTGGGCCGAGCCCGCGCCGGGCGAACCGCCGGCACCGGAGACAAGGCGCTCCCGGACCAGCGCTCTCACGATCAGGCGGCTTCCGGCGCTTCCCAACGTCATCACTCCCCCGCCGCCGCGCTTCAGCCGCTTCCGCCCGCCGCGCTCGTGATGCCCGGCGCTGCTCGTAGCGGCGGCCCGTGGAGAGGCGGCCGGGGACGGGTGTGTCGACGCTTCCCCACAGGCGAGACATGGCTGCTGAGGAACCTCGCTGCCTGCTGGGTTACGCCGCTTCCGACTCGTACCTGAGGTTTGGCAAGTTCTGTTTGTTAAGAATATTCCTGTAATTATTATGATGAAAAATGCACTAGCGTTTATCATACTGACTTGAAGTCACTTATTCTCTCTCCTTCTGGTAGAGGTACGGTGATGGTGGAACCATGCACAAATCTAACGTGAAAACTGCATCCCCCTTACTTGATTCATTTGGACATAATTTACTTTTCCCTACTTAACTTGCACTTATTCTCTTCGCTTTGTAATTGCAGGTTTTCCCTTGCCTGGGGTCCTGCTCCATGGTTGCTGATATCTGAAATCTTCCTACTTAAAGCGAGAAGCATACCGAGTGCTGCTTGTGTGTTAACGAACTGAGTTACGGCCTGCGTAGGAAACAAAGACTTTCCTGGTTTTATAGTAAGCATCATAATTACTCTTATTTCTTCAGTTCCTGTGTTCTTTTCACGTGGTGTAGTAACTGTAATGGCCACGTGAGAATATTAATTGTATCTTTTCTTCTAAGATGTAAAATAAAATTTAATTTTATAAATAAATAAATAAAATTTCCTTGCTCTACTCTACCTTTTCCTTATGGCGTATGTTACAGTGAAGAAGTGCACGATGTAGCCTGGGTAATGTTAATTTCAGATTGCAGTACTTGACATTTGTGTTGCTGTTATTTCTGGGATGCCTGACCACGCAATTAAGTCTTAATCCCAAATGGAGATGAATACTTGGCTTTCATGAATTTAAAGTTTTTTTCCTATTGTTGTCAAGTTGGCTAGGAATGCGTTTAAATCACAAGAAGAGTTGTAGCTCTTACAAGAATGTCTTTGAGACTTCAGGAAAGATGATTGCTTTTTCTAAAAGAATTGCAAGGTCTTGGAGACAGTAAAGAATATACACTTAGCCAGAAAGGGAGAAAAACTATTTTGTAGTGTTAGTTTACAGAGTAAAGATCTCCTACTGAAGCAGGTCTCTGAAAGTCTAAAAGATGCCTGGAAACATAAACCAATGCTAGATTATAGCTTTTGTTAAAGATGGGTAAAGCTTAAGACACAAACAGCAATCTCATAGGTATGATACAGCACTTCAGAAAACTCGAATGGAATAAGCAGTGCTCTGCGCTACATCCTGTCTTGTTGATTTCTTGTTACTTTCCAAATTTGAAAGTCATTAGTCCTGTGTGTGTGAAAGAAACAAGTGGGGTCAAATTTATAGTTTATTACATATGAAAGAATAAATCATGTTTCTTCTTCACAAAGGTGATAAATAGCACTTAAAACAGTTTCAGATGTGATAGGACTGTTTCTATTTGGATGTCACATCTAAAACATGAACCATGCATGCTATCATATGACATTAAAAATGATGGTAATACATCAGCATTTAAGACCAGTGGTAAAAAGTCTTTGACCACAAATGTAGCAATAGTCTGAACAATATGCAATTATTAAATTACAAAGCAGTCTGCTACCATTCGAAGACAAACTGACATTCCAGATTGATGACACTCTGCATAAACCTTTACATAACATTTTCCATTCAACCAGGTAAATACCTAATAGAGCTATAAATAAATATGCAGAAAATAATCTCAATTTGCTCTTCAAGTCAGGTGCTAGTACCACAGTTTCCAGTAGCAAACAGGAGTCAGTCAGTTACAGGTCAGCAACAAAGCGAAGCAGCTAAGCAGTATACAGGCTGGTGAAGTTGCTGTGCTCAACTAAAAAGAGTAAAAACACTTTCTAACCTGCATGCAAGTACAGATGTGTGCTGCATAATTTCTTGAGCCTTCCCCTATTGTTAGTATTAGGTTCCCAGGGTATAATTTAGTCCTTCACAAAAACAGATTAAGCGTATCTGAGAAAACAGTGCTTTAACAGAATTAGCAAGCACTGTGCACATGAACCATGACACCAAAGTGTTAACAATGAAAATAGCGCGATACTCATTTTCATACACAGAAGGCAACAGAAAGTATTCTGAAATACCTTACCACTTGCTCATGGGATTTTTCCTTCCCCTGCCTTTTATGATCCCATTACTTTAAATTCCAATGCATATAATCGCAGGATTTTTAATCCCTGAAAATTTACAGTAGAAATTACAAATATATATACCTATATATGTATATATATTGAAAACCAAATCCAAATGAAAAGGGTTATATATTTCAAATGCAGACTAAGCCAACAGTTCTGGAAAAGCCACCGCATCTGCAAGCACAAGTTATAGACCCACACCTTTAGGAAAAGGTGTTCGAGCTAGCCGTTACTGGTCAAATATACATAGAACAGCAGAAAATATATGTCAGGAGTAGCAATCTTAAACACATGTAACTACTTAGGCAATAATGTTACCTATTCCCTGCCCTCTTACCTACTGTTTAAATATTTATTCCGTTGACTGTCACAGTACTAAAAAAATTCAATCAGTTAGAAATACTTGCACATTTATAGAAATAATCACATGAAGGCATACAGCAAACCTGCTATTCATTCCAGGTGCATACTTGCATGTATGTTATGCATTGAAAAACAACAGCAAACCAACAAAAAAAACCCCAACCAACCAATCAAACCGTCCCTCCAAAACCTGAAAAAAAGTCCCAACCAAAAAACCAACAAAAAACCCCCACGCATCCCCAGCCTCAAGAAACCAAACCAACCAAAACAAACAAGAATCCATGCCACACCCCCAGACCAGTGAAGGACTATAACTAGAACAGGCCTTACTTTTTTGTAAAACCAGGAAACTGAATGTATGCATGCATTCACTGAACCTAGAGAGCAGCTCTCTTGCTACCACGAATAGCCATAGCCCTTTCAAATTACATGTGGGTCTTTGTTTCCTATTAGAAGGGTTTTGTTACTTTCAAACACTTACATAAAATATTTATGTGTACTGCACTGCCACTAGAATAAGGAACTGGACAAAAATTACTCCTACTCTGCAATGGTTTCTAAAGCTCGAGCTGGGCTTTAGGGACCTTGGGAAGGGCTCATCAGAGCGTCAGCCTTAAGGGCTGCATATTTTGTGTCTGTGTTTGTGTGTCTGTGTGTGTGTGTAAGAATTAACTTAGCTCATGTGTCTTGGGGTTCTTGAGTCCTAGTCACACGTCAAAGTTGTGGTGATGGTTTATATGCATGCTGTAATTTAAATGCAGGACAAAGACGACGACTAGCTCAAAATGTTGCATACCCATTTTGAACAGATTTTTGAATGGTGGTGCTTGGGTGTGTGTACGGGACTAGATGATAACGCAGTGATCCCTTCCACCCTCAACTATTTTGTGATTCCATGCATCATTACCCATGCTGGTGAGAAGGCACAAGTACATTCTACATTAACTGCCTGTACAATCCAATGCTTGCACCAAAGCGAATGACATTCCTATAATTTAGTCAGACTAAGGCACAGTGATGAAGTGGTGACCAAGACCATTTAGCCAGAAGGAGTTAAGAGCCCTGCCGCTGCCAATAAATCCATCACATTGGGATAGAAAGTGTTTCTTGCAGAAACTTAGGCAAGAGTCCAGAATGGGCCTTCAGTTAAATTTAGCTTGATAGCAAGTGTTCAATCCGGTAACAATTCTTCCTTCATGGAAACAATTCCTTCCATCCATCTGTAGCAACATTTTTCAGTTTTCCTATTAGAACAACACCCATCTCACATAGTTGTAGATTCAAAGATTATCTTTTCTCCCGACCATGAGATGCAGCCTACAGGCTGCATCAAGAATGCAGCCTACAGGCAGCTTTGACACCCCATGTGAAAGGAGAAAGGGTTGTGCTTACAGTGGACATGGCTACAATTTGTGCCTAAGACTACTTTTAAGTTTTAGAGAGTATATGCATGCACATGCTGGAAAAACAGAAGGCAAACAACATGGCTCCAATGCTGGAGTGAACGACAATATAGCCAGCACAGCAGCCTTCCAACAAGCCTTGTCATCTTACACCAGTCTTACGAAGGAGAGGTTCCGCAGATGTGTAAGAACTTTGCCTTTTATAAATGACGCACAAGAGCTTATGTATCCATACCACCAAATGCCTCTAGATTTTAATTAGCAGTCTAATGGTAAGGATCTTTTGAGAGAAACAACGGCTAGAAGCTAGTTGTCCTCACCTAAGAGACACAGAAATCACGGTGGTCTGATCAGACTACTAAAAACTCAAAGAAGCCACATCCTTGTACAACAGAGGTTTCTCCTGTTACACCAGCAATTTCACATGACTGTGTTGGTATTTGGTCTTTTGATACAATAACAGTGATAAAGATCTTCACAGAATTTGGTTCTTGTGGCTTGTGTGAAATAAAATTGGAATATTACTTCCATGTTCTCTGCCTTCTACCTATGTTCTGGGCTGCTCTCATACAGTAAGTAGGTAGTAACTACATATACATGACTCTAAAGCCTCAGCTACCATCTCTAGGTGTCATATAAACCAAACTAAATGTTGTATCCCTCTCTCCTTCTTTTGCCACGTTAGATATTATCCCTCTAAGACACTCTGATTAAGTACAGAAGCAAAAACTCAAGCAGTCAAAGCCTTGTTAAGGCACTTACTGGATACATTAAGAATGAAGACATGTAATTTTTTTCCAGGATTCAGCTCCTTCCTGTCCTATATGAGTAATAGTCTGTTAAGGTCTGGTAGTTCCTAGTGTGACCTGCTTAACAGCTTGTACCTGACCCATTAAGTCAAGCTATAGCATAAAAGCAGGTGGGAGGTGGGTGGGGACGCAGTTGCTGGGCTTCCCTCTTTAAGTGATACCAACATCCCGTTCCAGATATGTACCATGAAGCTAGTATGATCTGGTTTTGTCTAGCTTCAGTAATCCAGTATCTGTACTCCTTATAGTTCATTTGCTAGATGTCATCAATGCTGTAATTACAGGCAGACCTTCAAAGGTTCTCTCTCTCTCATGCACGTGCACACACACACATATTCCCACTCCCCAACACTCTCTTAATTTATGGTAATACTTTACAGCCACTGCTACACTTCTGGTTCAAGAAAATAACTCCTGCTTTATAGCCCTTTCTTCTATCATCCATGTTTAGGATATGATGCAAATGCCGTATCTATATATGCATTCTGATTACCATCATAGCCAGTAGTCAAGCTTTCTGTTGAGCTCTTCTCATTCTTCTTGTTCTCCCTAGTGCTCCGTCTCTAAGGCTAGTCTTTCAGGATACCTAAGTATGTGTTTGCTCAGGTTCTTCAAAACAAGTTTTAAAATCTCCATATATTGCTTCAACTGCTATCGAACAATGGTTAATCACTTTAAATCATGCTATAATAGCACAGGTGAACATCTGCAGTATATTTAAAATCCAATATCCTAACAGGGTAAAGCAAAGTTTCCAGTTAAAATTTTAACTAAATCCCCAGTTTTGCAACACACTGGTACAGTCTTCAAAAATAGCCACAAACCAAATACTACACAGAGAAAGCTGTTCAGGAAAAAAGCTGGTTCTTTCGCTTTCTAAAAAGATGTAAGTGCCAGCAGCAACCCCAAAAGTGGATTCAGAAGTGTTCACACTTCCAGGAAAATAAGCATCACATAGTACTTTCAGATTGATTTTTTTTTTAAACCTTACCTGTCCAAATAAATAAGGATAGGGTAAATTAACACAATCTCTGGAAACAACATCCTCAAAAAATAATTACAAGTTTTTGCAAAGACTTTGTTCTGGTATTCCTTTTAGATGCTTATTAAGGTTCACCCCACACATCTCTGAGTGCGCAACCCACTAAAGCAATTATAGCATTCTGCTCCTAGACTAATTACTGTTGAAAATATTGCTTTTTCTGTTGATTAGCCACTCCAGTTGAGAGTAAGAAATTAGGCTTCCAGATAAGACCTTGCACATTTTCTTAAGTGAAGCAATTCAGGCATTATATACAATAAACTGAGAAAAAAAATCACTTTGCAAAACCAGTTTTACATTCAGACAGATGGCAGCAAAAGGCACGCATCTCCGTATGATCATGCTTGAGCAGAAGTGAAATCTTGATGTGTGAGTGGTATTATGAAATAAAGTCAAGGATGCAGACGTATTTCTACATATAGAACAAGAAACACTTGCTAATAAAGCTAAAAACATCATATATAGAAAGGCTGGAAGCATCACACTTCGATAAAAAAAACAAAACCTAAACAAATCCTTGCAAAGGTGTTCTAGAGGAAAGGGTTAAAAAAAAAAAAAACCAACCAAACTTTAAATACAAACCCCTGTCCTTTAACACAGCAAGAGACAAGATGACTATTTCATCACAGAAAACTAGCTTATTGGCAATGAAATTTCAGTCTGCATCCAGTTAGAAAAATACAACTATCTGGAATAATGACGTATACTGTTGGTGCAAGTGCAGCCAACAGCTAATGCCGATGCCTGCGTAAGAATCTTTCTGTAGTTGAAGACAATTGGGGTTGGCTCTTCTGCCAGTAATGGAAAAATCTGCAGATGCACTACAATAAGAGTTTTCCAATAGATGGACTGGGGTTTTCATTTTGGGATTTTTTGTTTGTTTATGGGGTTTTTAGTGTTTCTTAATTTCCAGTTTTAAAGAAATATTCTGAAAGATTGTGTTTCCTATAGAAAGTTTCTCTGTTCAGGGATTCTTTATGCCAAAAGAGCTTTCAAGTTTCTCTAAACAATGAGCAAAGGAAGCACCATCTTAATATCTCACCTGATTCTTCAGTGAGCATACCACAGATGCATCCATTTAGGGACTGACTGCACTGTTTGAAATTACCTCACCTGCAAGCCTTTTCTTCTTGTTGTTGTTGTTTTGTTTTTTTAAAGACCGAAAAACCAAAAGCTGTGATGTATGTTATAAAATTCCTCTTCCCACATGACATACACTGTTGTAAAACAATTCATGATAGTAGTACCAGCAATTAAATTTGCTGCATGTCATTTAGGTACATCAAATTATAAGAAGCTTAGAAGGAGTGATACTTTTTGTTTACTTCAGTTTCAGCCTAAATCTCTCATCGATTACCTAGTGGTAGAAAGCCACAAAAAGTAATGCTTCATTAACTGAGAAAACATACCTATGTCAAAGATATAAGCATCACCAAATCAGGCTGTGCTAACCGCAACATGAGTTCTATATTTATCACCAGTACTTCCAGCCACATTTTACCACCAGAAGCAGTGTTTGTGACACTGCCATAGAGCTTACAGAGTTGTAAGAAAATGTGAAGTAAGGAAGAAAGGTTTTAAAAGTGTCTTCATTTCAAGTCAATGATGTCTTCATCACATAAAGAAATCAGCTGAAATGGACAGCTAGATGGTGAGCTCTCCTCCCTGTTTGCTGAAGTATCGGGATCTGAACTAGTGGAAGGATGACGTCTTTCAGAATAGCCTTCAAATGAGCTTGAGATTATCCTGCAAAGAGGAAGATGAAAGTTACTTAAAAAAAATACACAGGTCAGGGCAGGAAGGAACAATGGTTACTCTACTTCTAGATTCAATCAAGTTATCCTAAAGACAGACACAGACCATTACAACTGAGTTTCCTCCTGTTTTACTCTACTAAAAATAATCAAAAGGCAGTATTAATGAAGCCCCTCACCCAAATATTTTCCAAATAGGGAAATAAATCAAACATTGTTTTACACTGCAAGAGATTTTTTGTTTTGTTACTCTCAGTCTCCTGTATCATGTCCGTATTCTGCCAGTACTCTACACAAATGTAGGTTATGGAAACAATGAAAACATGAGAATGGCACTGGGGCCAGTGCCAAACAGACAAATGCTACGGTATTTTTTCCACAAGATTTATTCTGAAAATAGCAACACAAGAGCATACAAAGAAAATAGCAAGAGAGTCTGCACAGTGCAGATGCAGTAGTCCAAATCTTAATAATAGGTTCAACTGCAGCAGGTCCCCACAAAATGCCATTTAGTCCTGCCTTGCTCATCAACATGGCTTTAGCAAAGAATGTAATTGTTTCAGTACTTACAGTATTCAGATACTCTAACAAACATATTAGCACAAAATGTACATGGATATACAAAGGTCTCAGTCAGCCTCATGCCAAGTGAGATAAGCATGAGCAATCAATTCTGAAAATATTTACAGTCTAACTTAGGCTCTTTTCTAAAGCCAGTATATTTACCTGTCACTACTAGATGATCTTACTGCTCCCTGCTTGGAGTCTGACTGTCTTCGAGAAACCTTTTTCAGCTTCGGTGCACTTTCTGTCTTGGTTACAGGCTCATCCAAGAGGCCTCAATAAAGGAATAAAAGACTTAATACTCTCAACAGCAAATAAAGCATTCGTCAAAATGTTAAGGTATCTGTTGCTGGTTTCCATTATTAACTATTTCTACCTGGCTTAGAATATGGTCATCTTATACATGATCAGACAGTGGCTATACCATTGGAAAATAATGCTTCCTCACAGTTTCCTTTTTTAATTTTAAAAATTTATGAATATCAGCTGCATGTTACAAACCTACCTGCGATGGTACAAAGATTAGAAAGTGTATGTTTGGCAACCGATACCTAATACTGAGGAATGAGGAGTTTACCCAGCAATTCTTTACGTGTTCTGCTTGCAATTTCTTTAATTTCCATACGAGATAAAGATAGCGAGTGCATAACTGGAAGAGAGGTAATGCCACTCGATGTTGTAGTACTGATGACCTTGGGAGCCAAAGGTGACTTCAGAGGTCGTTCAATGCTTCGCCCAACCAGATTGCTGAGAGGTATTTTGTATAGGTTTTTGCATGGAACTTCACCTGAAAGAGAGAAAGAAAAAAGAACATTACGCTTTCACAATAGAATCAGTTCTTAGTAATTCCAGATGAAAAGTTATAAAGACAAGTTTTACTCGTTGAGCTGGACACTTTTTAACTGAAATGGCAAAGATCTTTCTTGCTCTAGAGATCTTTCAATATAAATAAGCTAAGAGAAGGAAGAAATACAAGCCATTTGACTAAGAGAGAAAAAGAAGATTGACTCTTGGCAACATGACAAATCAGCAGTGGAACCAGGAAGTAAATTTTTATGACTTGAGATTGGCACTCTGACTATTACACTGCACTCTGTGCAATATTTCCCATGTGTTTTAATATACCGCAAATATATTGGAGCCTGGATCCCAATTAGTTTAAATTACGACTCCTCCTCTTAGGTAACACAAAATATCACATTTTCCTAATTCCTAGAAGAAAAACAAACCAAAATCCCAAATTTACCATCAAATAGTACTGCCTTTAAAAATTTTAAATTTCCCTTTCCCTTTCTGCTAACAGTGCAGCAGCAGATTTAAGGAAGAAAGGTGTACATACGTCCTGTATTATCTAGTTGTTGTTCCCTTGTTTCTCCTTTATTGTTACACTATAGATCGACTGTTCACAGACCATGTTACAGCAAATTGTCTGTGCAAAGTTTTTCAAGGCTTCTTACTCTTGTTTTGCAAAAGAGCTTCAGCCATTCAGCGGTCGTTCAGCTTTTCTTAAATGAAAGGAATCGCGTATGTGAAATGTCAAGCTTTCTCACAATTTTATGCCCCTTTTTGCATTACTACTTGTGGTCACATTGCAAAAGATTCATCAAGCTACTACTAAAGCTCAATTCCTCCCTTCCTACAGAAATTATGTCTTCAGAACAGCGCTACCATGTATTCAGAAAAGATACTACCGTGCAAAAGCTCAGCCAAGTGCTTTATATGTGTGGAAAATAGAAAATCTCTTCTCTTCCAGACTTTCAGGTAGGAACTCACTTTTTTTTTACCATCTTTACTGAAGATCAGCCACAACGAGATGCGATAGCTGTTGGAACTATTAGAGATCATTATTCAAGCTGCCACATTACCTTCTAGAGAAGGAAGAGGAAACTCTGGCTTTTCGTAAGCTGTCGGTGTTTGAGGAGAACTCTTTGAACCCATTTCCTTAGAGCTGCTGTCAGATGACCCACCTACTGCAGCAGTAGCTTTAAAATAAATATCCGACTGAAATGACAAATAACTCCTCGTTAGTACAGTGAGACTTTCTTAAACATCTTCTGATTCTCTTTGACCTTGATATAAACTAAGAGCACACAGATGAACAATTATTGCAGATCAAGTAGCATGTTTCAGTTTTGTTTGTTGTGTTTTTAGCGACAGCAACTTCTTATGTTATTTAGATCCCAACATATCACAGAAGCAGTCAAACACGATTTTTCTGTGTCTTACCCTTGATGCTACAAGTTGAAGCTCAGGCACAACTGCTGTGTGGACTAAGTTCCCATTCACCACTAATCGGATCTCAATGGAATCAGTAGTGAAGGCAAGAACATAAGGGAAAGCGCAGACTGCAACGAAATACAAGTTATTTGGCAAGGAAAAATGGTTAATGTAGAAGTTTCTTGGATGCTCCATCAAAACTGTTCTTGACCTCTTCTGGCATGTTCCTTTCCTATGAAAAGTGTTGTCTAACATACTGATGGACACCAAGCTAATCGAGCCTGAAGAAAATTTCACTCTCCATGCCTGGCAGAATGTTGAGTGAACGGAAAATGAAAAACACAAAAAAGAGAAAGGAAAAAAAAGTTCAGCAAGGGATGAACTTGCCACCAAGGCTCCACTTTTCAAAATCATCATATGCAGAAACTTAAGTCAAGTGGCATCATGAATGTAACATGCTTATTCCCAGAATACTGTAATTCCACTAAGAGCCAAATGCAGACTAAAATGGTAATGCAAAAAACATCTACTAAAAAGAGATATTTTCTTACCAACAGCATAAGGAACTTGATTCCAGCTGAAGTGGAAGTCATAAGCTGATGGCTGGACCAGTGGAGAACCTCCACTGAAAGGATGTATCTTTCTGTATTGACAAATATCTGTAGCAAAACAGAAAAAAAAGCATCCATCGCTTTACACTGCAAGTGACCACCACCTATTTTACAGGCAGATTTTGCAGAAGGATGGACATTATACACATAATCAAACATTCACGTAGAAGTCCCTCTACAGCTACACAGATAAGCAAAATTTGCTTTATCTATGAACACAACATTGGAAAGATCAAAATTAAAGACCTACGTTTTAGTTAAGTTGCCATATTTCACAAAGTAAGTATTACTGTTTCAACAGTTATCAGGTCCCTAACTTGTCTATAGACAGAGAAATCGGCAAGAAAAATTCAGAAAGCAGTGTCTGCAGAATTGTACTTCTCTGCCCTTCAAGTAGCCATATGTTCACGTAATTTACATTCTTTGAAGACTGTTATGCACATGGGGTATTACAGACACCAAGATTTCACAAATCATATAATTTGCACATCTATAAAACAGCTAGTATGACTGAAATACTTGAATTTCTAGTTTATCCAAGATGTGTTTAAGTTCCAATGAAAGTATTTTGACAAACTTTCCATGAAACACTAAAATTTATTTTTGAATACAGACCTAGACTTCAGTGAAAGAAGATCTACATATGCAGATTGAGCTGTTACCATTTTTGGCGTTCCCTAAACACTTACAGTTATAACACAACAGTAGACCAGCTTCACCATCTTCATATACATCAATAGCTGCAACAAAATTAACCTGCAATGACAATGGAAAAGATTAACAAACAGGCACAGGATAGTGCGGTTATTACAACCGGATTGTGACTAACAAGCAATACAATCAGTTGGGGATGTGCACAACCACAGGTAAAAGAAAAAAAAAAGATAAATAAATACATAAAAATAGCCTCTTTTGTGATGCAATTTTCAGGATGTTCTCAAGATGCAAATCAATTTCTTTTGTATTTGGTTCTGTACAGTACTGAACATTCATAATCACACCCCAGTGTAAAGCAATAAAAACATATAACTTATTTAGCAATATTTAGAAAAATTAAGAATTTTGGGAAATAGGAGGATTTCAGAAAGCTGTGAACCAACATGGTATGTTACAGACAACAATTATTTTCAAAAAGTGATCTTCATATGCACATCATGACTTCAAAAAGATCAGATACACCAATTCCTGGTTCAAAACCACTAACATTTACAGAGGTCAACAGGGATGTACCTAAGGACTACTGAACAGGCTGAATTTACAAATTGAGAAGCAGTGCTGGTTAAACCACAGTATTTTTTACATAGATTAGGCTACATAAATTCTCTTAATTCAAACTTGGTTTTGTCTTTTACATTTAGATTAAAAAGAAACCAAGACAGCCACAGAAAGTAGGATATCTTTTCAGGAAATGAGACCTTACTAGTGAAATACGTAAGGTTACATTAGACAAATGCTTCCCATGCCATATATACTGCATGGACAGGGAGAGGGCTTAGAGAGTGATTCCATGAACAGCAGTTCTTTGACTTTCCTTGATTTAAGACTACTGTGCCGGTCAAGAACTGTTAAGCAAACCTGAAAGTCTACACATCCACACCAAATGCATTTTGACCCCTATTTTGTAGTGACTAAAAGCCATCGCTGCTCTGTCGTCCACAGAAATAAGTGGGTAACCTGTTTCAACATCGTGAAAAATCACTAGCTCAGCTCATATTAACTGTCTGCTTTATTTGTGTTCCTAAAGGAAATAAGGATTCCTGTGTTGAAAACAAACGGGAGTGGTGGATGGCGATGGTGACGTGCTTCTCCAGCCCCATTCTTTACTCGTAGTTGCTCCTCATCCAGATTAAGATTGATTCCCAGCACTGTGGAGAAGTTTACACTTGATCAACCATGCCAGGAGCACCTCTTCATCACCAGACCCAAATAAAAATACAGATGATTTAAAAAGAAAGTAACTTATCAAGAACCATCAAATGAAAAGAGTAGTCCCTTATCTCATTAACAACAACAACAACAACAACAAAAGATTAACTGTGTAAAATCTTCCCTTTTTTTTTTTTTTGGTCTAAAGCTACATGTCCACATCCCTATTTAGAAACTAAATTGTCTGATTTTCTGAGGTGTTGGAGATCACTATCTTTTCTGGAGCAGGAAATACTGGAACTTTTTTCTGAAAATCAAGAAATTTACCTAAATCCCAAACCTATGTCCTAGACAGAAAGATTCAGTTCTTAGTTGACTGGACAGCAGTTCCTTCAATAGAATATAAGCTATATGTAAATAGTTTAGCCGTAGCACATGTAAATAGGCAAATCTGAATAAGACACTGATGGCCAACCACTGAAGTTATTTTGATGCAATTTCTTAAACAAAAAGCCACTGATATCACAAGAATAAAGCAAAAAACAAACTGCTGGCTAAGAAAGAAGAAAAATGAATTTTTGACAACAACAACATTCCAGAGCCCGAAACACAGGCTCTTTCCTAATGTGTCATATCTTATAACTACCTCTCTTGGGACTTATCATCATGTATCCTAAAAGGAACAAATACCTCAGAGTGCCCTAAAGCAGTGGTTATAGAAGTAAAAAGTAACACACACGAGCATCTCCATAAATTACACTCCTTGGAGGTCAGCACAGCATGCACTGAGTCTGCAAGAAATTATGTTCAGTGGGGGTCTGATGAAAACTTACCCTGTTTGTTTCAACGTGATGCAATCTATAGGACTCCCCTGTACTCTCATTGACTAAATCAAACTGATGCCGATATGCTACACAGATCATGTTGTCACTGTCTCCAGTAGGTCCATCCACCAGCGTCATAACCACTGGAGGGTCAGAAAGGCATATTTCCTATAACGTAAATAATAGAATTACTCTCTTTTTCAAGTTCCTACTGTAGGTGGTGCAGGTAGTCCATGATTTTAAAGGGATGTTCTCTAAGCACAGAAACATAACAAAGAACAAGCAGAAACAATTTTTAAAAAATCGGAAAGATTTCTTTAGCCTATGTATGATTGGAACTCCACCGTATGACTTCTCACTTTTATTTGTCTGTAGGTTCAGGAAGATGATAATGCATACTGCGTCTTCCCCGCACCCCTCACACTAGCTGAGTGCTGCCCAGTGTGTTAAGATAATTAGTAATTAGACTACACATACCCGGATGTACTGGAACTCCTCTACTGGAGATTCAGGAGATGATAGCAGAGAGGTGCTGGTTAAAGTGTTGTGCGAATTGTATTTCTTCGTGACAAGAAGTAGTTTGTTCCGAATAGCCACAACAATCCTCAGTTCACTTCCATGGTGAGTATTAATGGCGTATAAATGGCAGCCTGAGGAAATAATGTTCTAGACTCTAAGTGGTTGGGGTAGGGTCTGATTTTTTCGTTCTGTATTTGTATGATGATTAATACAACACGGCTCTGATGGATGACTTGGTAACACAGAATTAAAAACTCCTCAATAGGATTACACCAACTTCTAGAAAAAGACAAAAGCCTATGACTCTTTCGAAATCTACTTTTACCCTTACTCCTAAGTACATGGATTGTCACCCCTCTGCAAGTTCCAGCTCTTCAAAGCAGCTTGCTTCTGAAGACCAGGAAACATTTATGTCTACAAAGATAGTGGGCAACATCCAGACTAATCTAAGCACTACTATTTAATGGGGATTTGCCAGTGTTCCTCCAACTTAAAGCGTGCTTTATTTCAGTCTAACACCCCCACAAAATTCTTCTCATACCTCCCAACCCTGAAATCCTATTTTTCTCTAAAGCTTTTCATCAGCAGCAATTGCCAAGTAACATGGTATTTTTACAACATTCAAAAATGCTGGACTATACTAGAGTAGTTTTCAAATACAAGCTTAACAAAGTTTGAATTGACTGTCCAGAGAAAAAACCTAGGGTGAACACCTACGCCTGCCTAAAGAGAGCTAATAAGCTCCTGGCAACTACCAGCATCATACCACAGCGGACGTTTTTAACATAGGATAACAACATCACCTTTTGTTCTCTCCAGTTTATTTTCTCTGCAGTCGTATTTGCTTCTTATTATTTTTTTTGTTTCTATATCTTTTTGGACACCACTGAGTCTGAAGACAAGGATACGAGATTCTTTCCCTGACGTATGGAGAGAACCAGGAAAAAACAAGTTAAAAACAGAAAGCAGTAGTTTGAAATTAATACTTTCGACAAGAAGTAGCAGCTAACAAACAGAGCAAAGATAAACAAGCATAACACCTCTCTGGGGACAGAAGACGTATGAACTCTCTAGGATTTACAATTCTAGTAACCAACCCCTTCGGTACAGTAGCTGAGTTTCCCATTAGGTGGTGCTGCACCAAAGAATGATCTGAGCGCTTCGAAAAAGTGAAATGCACAATATTTTGCAAATATATAAAATCTTGCAAAATATCAAAAATGTAATAGATATAAACTACAGGGCAAGAGTAGAAGGGTTAACTTTAAGAGCTGAAACCATCCAGGTCAGCCACTGAGAACTGGATCCTTAACAGAGTTTGAACCCTTCAGGATACAGATTGGTTTTGCTTATCAGTTCTTCAAAGATTGGCAAGTTAGGTCGAAGGACTAGTCCAGCTGCCAAAAGTATAGACTTATCTACTTCCATGACTAATCTGTTTTCCACAAAGATAGATACGAGTGGAATATAAAATCCCTGTATTAAAACAAATAAATTATGTGCTACTATTTGCAGTTGGGAAATAAGCAACTTAAGAGTAAATTCTAAGAAATGAAGTTTCTTAAAACTCAAGCACGGCAAGTTCACAGAATTACAGAATAAACTGGGTTAGAAGGGGGATCGGTGAGCCCAACTGCTGGCCCTGCACAGCACCATCCCCAGGAGTCACACCATGTGCCTGAGAGCATCGTCCAAACGCTTCTTGAACTCGGGCAGGCTTGGTGCTGTGACCACTCCTCTGAGTAGCCCGTTCCAATGCCCAACCATCCTCTGGCTGAAGAACCTTTTTCTAATACCTAACTTAAACCTCCCCTGACACAACTTCGGGCCATTCCCTCAGGTCTTGTCACTGGTCACCACAGAGAAGAGATCATCTTTCCTCACAAGGAAGTTGTAGACCGCAGCGAGGTCTCCCCTTAGTCACCTCTTCTCCGGGCTGAACAGCCAAAGTGTCCTCAGCTGCTCATCATACGGCCTCCCCCCTCAAGGCCATAAAAAGAGTTTATGCTAAATTTATTACCATTTTGTCCTAGATACTGCCTCCAGTTAATAAGGTGCTCCTCCAGTGATAACTGTAGTGTTCAGTCTTTCTACCTGAGCTACTGTTTCGGCCAGCTATTTTACAAATATTCTTGGTGATGCATATAATTCTGAAACACTACAGCTGTGTACCCTCAGCAAAACTCAAGAATTTTTTTCTGGCTAATTTGAATGTACATACTCTTCAAATCAAGAAATGTTTGTAAACAGGCAGACATAGGGGAGAGAAAGTATTACTGCCTAAATTAAGTGCTGTTATTTTTAGAGGTTATGCCAAACTTCAAAAGACCTTTTATGCTTCCATCATACACGATACATTTACATCTGTGAAGATGTGACGTGTGGGCAGCAAAGAATAACACGTATCGTAACTCCTTTCCTGGGCAGGCATTTCACTATGAGGGCAGAACAGTGATCACTGCCTTCAATGAAATTGGTCTGGCAGGCTTTTAAAGAGGAACTGGGGTTTAAATCCCACAAATCACGAGATGTGCAGCCCTCAGGCCGACGATAAGCTTGCCTTTTAGAGACGTAAATCTTCACCTTTCTTTGGTGTTTGAAATAGCTGTGACTGCCTATAAAATTGACTATCATATGAACTTTTATGGGTTTTTTTAACCTCCTACAGACCGGATTCTTCCAAGCAAAGCAGTTCTTCCTCATCCCACCCCCATCCTTGTATAAAGGCATTTCATAAAATGAAGATGGAACAAAAAAATACATGTTTGGAGGACAAAACAGATCAATTTCCTTGCCTTCCCTCTCATTACCAGGACAAACTTAAACCGGCAGAAGTCCCAAACAGCCCTTACCATAGAGTTAGATTTAACTCTCTTCATTAGAACTGAGGCCACTGCTACCAAAGCAATTTGTGCTCCTGTCTTTGATAGCTGTGCTGTATTGGTTCTGACACCTTCTTCTGGAATACTGACCTGAACAAACTCTTGCTGATAGTTAAGTTAAAAAAGTTAGCCTTGAAGCATATAACTCTTTACCCTAAAACCCCACAAAGTCTTTGCATCCCGTATACGAGTCCAATATGCGCACACTTTGAACTTGTTTTTGCTGTTGAAGCGTAGTCTGAAAATGAAACACAAGTATTTTTCTTCCATCACTGATCTCAATTTCAATGTCATGCAGATACAAAACGAGGGGCCAGAATTCTAGCAAGTATGGAAGAACTTTCACCTAAATGCTTCAGAAAGCATCCATATCAAGAATTAAAAATCTCTGCAGTTTTTTACATGAGTAAGACCTTATCAGCCTATGTCTGAATTGTCATGAACATGAATGTCAGCAATACCTTGTTCTGTTACCTCCAGAAGGCTGCTTGTATCTCCCACCTCAGGTTTAACCAAGCAGTACAATGTTGTGACAATTAAATGCCATCATCTTCTCTAGAAACCTCACAAACTAAGTTTCAATGTAACTACACTTTCCAGATCTTCAGAAATGTCACCCATCCTCCAGGTGTCTTGAGAGAACTGAAAATGGCTCTGACGTAGTTTGAGCTAGTTCTGTAAGATCCCAGGGTGAATTTCATCAGATGCAATCAAACTGGGCAACTCCCAGTCATACAGAAGGCATCGTGTTTAACCCAAAGCATGGGTAAACAGAACTTCGGCAAATACCGAGGAAACAGACATAATGTGGTAAAAAGTAATAAACCAATCACGTGTATAATTCTTTCCTGAGTTACACATAAAGATCCTGATCCTTCTTCGTGTATGTTCCCTTTATGAAACTCAATCACAGACTACTGGGTAAAACTACCTCACTAAAAAAGTGCACATTTTATGCACATTTAATTCTTCCAAATGAGACTGACAATGAAATACTGACCGTTTAAACAACACTAAAGCTATGTTATACCAGAAGCTTCAAGAAAATACATTCTATAGCTGTAAGACATGATGACAATTAACAGAATACATACCAATAAAACATTTTTTTTTCAAATAATGACAGCATAATTAATTACCGCCTCATTTCTGTACATCTGAATGAACATATAATTCAGTAAAAAAACACTTGCAAAGAATGCTGAGTTCCAATAGTGGCCAAAGACAACGTGACCACTTTCAGGCTTGCCTTGAACAAAGCACGAATGAGCATTTAGGTATTTTCACCTCTAGCTTCTCCCCAGCCTTCTAGAAAGTAACAGCAGTTGCTGTATGTGATCCTTTATTCTAAATAAAGTATCTAATATACTTACTGCTGATAGACACAATTGTCACAAGACATACATACCAAGCAACAGCCAGATTCATGCAAGAACCCACGAACAGGGACCTCTCCTACCTTTGTCTGTTCGGGCAATCAAAAGATCCAGAGCTTCCAACACATTCATCTGCTTTATTTGGAGAGTTTTATCAAATACTTGCACTGATGGTTGACCATCTAAAAAAGAAACACGTATGTATTCAAAATCCTACTAAAACTTGCTAGACGCTGGTTTTGAACCATTTCTTTCTTGTAATAAAAGTCTTGGGTTTTTTCTTACAAAAACAAAGAGATTAAAAAAAAAAAGAACCGCACAAAGCTCCTACATGTGCCACAGCATCATAGTCAATACTTCCTCACGGGAGGAGTTTTATCATTGTCATGAATCAGATTATGCAACCGAAATCTAGAAGTGACATTCCTGTGGCAAGTTCGAGAATTACGACCAAGAACTAACTTCATTCCCTCAGTCCCGCTGGCCTTATGTAGCACACAGAGGATAATAAGGGGTCAAAGCAGCAATATCATCGCTAAGAGAAGAAGTAGGATTTCATTGTCACATAAGCCCTCGGCTTCATGCTCACTATCATCAAGGGCTAAGAAAACCAGACAAGCCATTTAGACACTTCTTGAACCCGGATGCGATGTCCTATGGCTTTTCAGATGGTCAAGAAAACAACATCTGAAATAAGAAAACATTCAGAAATCTGCATTAACACTGGCTCCCCAATACGGCTTGATTCTACTGCAGAAAGAATTTTTGCAACTACGTTACATAAATGCTTGGATTAATTACTTGGATTAGTAACTGTCCCCCTACATAAAGGCCTACTAACACCTGAACAGAGCTTAAGAACATACATTTTCAAGAAAATGGTCAGATACACAAAAATTGACACAAAAACACTAGATCATTTACTAACCATCTATTAACAAGATGCCAGCATCTGTAGAAACCAGCAAGGACTGGCCCCAAGAATCTGCACAGACAACCTCATGAGGAAAATTACTGCAGAAAGACTGAGATTCCCAAGGCTATGAAGTAACATAAGGGATACATATTAAGTACACTAAAAAATACAGATCATACAGACACAGAATGTGATGGACAATGGCAATAACATGTTAATGCTTTTGGCAGGATACATTTCCAAACAGTATATTGCTTGAATTTGAAATATCGAAATTGAATCGATTTTCTTGCAGAGGAATCTCTGCATCAATTCTGGTTTGGAGACTAGTAAGTGTAAGACACATACCTGAAACACTAGAATTAAAACACATGCAACTGAAACTCAGTGCAACCCTCACGCAATACTTCTTTTCATTTAAAGAACCCAAACCTATATACTTAAAACATATGTACCGGTATGCATACGCACTTTGCTTACACTTTATAATTCAGTTTGCAATGTTCAGTGACTAGCACACGGTACAGTTAAAACTGCCTTTCTGCCAAATTGTTCTTCCATCCTGTGTTCTCTGTACTTACCTCCCAGAGCCTGCCCCTCCTCTCCCAATTTATATATTAGTTGGAATCTCTGAAATTCTAGAAGCACTTCTGAAGCTTCTGTATATAAAACACATGCAGAAGACTGCAGCTGGCATACTTCACTCCCTAATGACTTCACACAAAACCCAGTATTACAGGAAATGGAAACACAACCGAATTTTGTTTTAAACGTGCTGAAATTAAAATAAAAGATGATTGCATATGGAAGATGTCACTTTCATTGAATTTTCTCAGGTATAAACATGTCCACGCTTGCTTTAACTTGAGAAGTGCTTCTGCCCCCAGGCTCATCCTTTATTAATCTAATAGTGCCTGCAGAATCGCTTTGACACTGTACCTTTCATCTTTTCTGCCGCAGCATCTAATTACAGAAATAAATAAATAGATACCATGCTAGATAACGTTTAATGTTTCATAACTTCTCAGACAGTTTCACTCACCTCCTTTTTACAAAAGCTTGTGGTTGCCAAGTTAGATGTGGTATCCCCTTTCACAGTGGTTTTCAATTTCAGTGCCTAATACAAACAGATGTTTTATTTAAACTGAGTTTTTGTCAGCAATACCCAAGCTAATGACTATATAAAAAGGACAATTTAGGACTAGAAAGTAATTCCAGTCCGGAATTCCTATGCCATTTTAAGCAATGAAAAAAGAAGCAGAATTCTGTATCCTGAATAACGTCTGCATAAACCACCAGATGGTTACTAGGTATCTTCTCAGCCAAAATATATGTTGGCTGTTTCTTGTTTAGTGTTCTTTTGTTTCTTAGTGTTCTTTTGTTGCTTGCTTTCTAAATGGCAACTCAAAATCAGAAAAGAAGAGTCAAACATAATAACAGAGGAAAAACTTCCACTTCAAACTGTAGAAGCTAACCATCTACACAGTTCACCCTATAATCTAGCTGGATATAATCTTGTCAATTATACAAACTGACCTTTTATTTGCAAAACTTCCTAACAAACACTAAGTCAAACTATATATACGTCTATCTATATATATTGCCAGACATCCTAAGGACAGATGGACACAGGATCACAAATTCTTCAATTAGAACTGACTAGAAGCAAGGTGATTTTGAAAGGGCCAGAAACTCCAGGGAAATATCGTATACACATAGTTTCATTCACTTACACAGTAAGTCTGTTTAGCGCAGCCTATAACCTTCACTGCTAACTTTCACAGCAGTATTTCTGTAAGACTGTGACATGTGGAATTGCCACAGCATTCCTTAATGCAAAGTATAGAACTAGCCTAAACCAATTTTACTGCCCCCTAGACTTTGCCTACCATCAAGCGTGGCTCGCTGCGAAGCGGCAGTAAACACCTGCACGCATCATTTGCACATTTGCATTAAGCATGGCTGTCAGCTTACAGAGATGCACGTAACACTTCATTGTATGAACATTTTAATTTCATCTCACCAGTCAGAAGAGATCACCTTGACAATAAATAAATGATTTAAATATACCGCTGAATCGATCATCAGTGAATTTTGTCTACCGTCTAAAAAGTCAACAGGCTATAACTAAAGGGGAAATACATTCCTAGCTTGGCAAGAAAGATCACGAGTTACTTGGAAGGTATCTTGAAATATGTTCAAGCCTACAGTTTGTACCTTAGAGGAAAGATGTTTTAGGGGAGGGAAATATTTAAATATTGAAAGAACCTCCAAGAAAAACATTAAGCGGTATCTGTGAATTTTTAACCCACGTAATAGTTTTCCCTTTGATGAAGTCCACATTGAGGAGGGAAGTCTTGTTTAACAAATGCATCCCAACTAGATTTGTTCCATGAGCGTTTCATCAGCATTTAATTTCGGGGAGGTGGGAGCGGCATAAGCCTATAGATTTCCATACTTTCAATAACCATGCTTTTCTTGCTTTTCTTTACCTTCTGTAAAGCAAACGTAGGAATATAATCATTGGTTACTTCTGTCTGAATATTACACGTTCAAAGCGGACTAATCTAAATCATCAGGAACTTGTACTTCTTACAGAATCGAAAAGTTAATAAGCCCATAGAAGATTGCAGTCGGCATTTGGTATGTTCCAAGATGTGTGGCAAACATTGATTTAACAGAAAGACTATCAAAATTTCTTCCTGACTAAAGCAGTCTAAGTATCTTCTAAGAAATTCAATCTTAAATAAACATACAGAGGAAATCCATGAAAGATTATGTTTTTCCAAAGCATGGAAAAAGACAGAGCACTCTTCTGCTTGGAGAAAGCATCTGCTGCATGAAGCAGGGAAAGACCTTTCAGGTTTGATCCTAAGGTATGATTTTTCCAACCTTCATTTAACTCGTGTATGATATAAATATTTGTACTTGTATACCTCAGGCATTATAGATAAATACTTCTATTCATATTTTATTTGAATGCAACCTAAACTAATGCAATACCACAAAACTGTTTCTGATCACAGAAAACCGCATTAAATCCCAACATAACCACAAGCTAATCGAACTCTTAACAAAAGGAGTTACGCAGTCTTTGTAAACATAGCTGTATACCTGCTAAACCGATCCTACCTGACCAAGCCGAACAAACTCTGCTTGTCGAGCTTCCTCTTTCTTCCGTGTTGATTTTGGGGACTCTGGTAACACATCACTGAAGGATCTTCTATTGAGCATGTTCTACAGAAGAAAATATATCTTTCTAACTGCATAGCTTCTCAGAGATGAGAAACTGCAACTCTGCCAATCCTTGTGTGATTTACCTTACAACTTGTCATAGTTTACCACTGTCGTGTTCTGTACAATCATACCACATGAATATATGACACGAATATATGAAAAGTTTAAGCAGATCTATATAGATAAGAGAAATAAACAGTGGTGGAGAAAATGGCACCTTGTTAGTTTCAGAAGTACTGGACTTATTTTTAGTTAGTTAACAATCACCTTAAGTCTTCGTCATCTACAATAAAGTTACCTCATAGCTACCCAGGGGTAAAAATCATCCAAATTTACACATAATGGAGCAAAGGCAGTTTCTATGGTGACGAGATTAATGCCTGTATTTGCGGTATCTAAATTCCCTAATCCCTTGCTGCAGGTAAGCTTACACTAAGTATGACATTGTTAGGCTTCTCCTCACACCCGGTGAAGAGTCCTGTCCAGAAAAGACTGTCTGTCAGCTTTCACATAACTGTAAAGTAAGTGATATGATAACTGGTATTTAGCTTAGTCATATGCAATTCAGTGCTCCTTAGGATTACAGTCTTTTGAAGTAACAGAACATTTAAACGACTAGTTAGAACAGCACAGCACATGTGAGGGATGCAGAAACTTCCGACTTACATTTACCTTGTGTAGGTCAGGCATCATGTCTTGGTATAAAGAGCGGATCAGCATGTCTAGAGTGCGTTGACGTTTCTGAGAAAATGTTGGTGTTTCCAAGGTGGCTTTTTCACCATTTATTACTGGAAGATTATGGGAAAAAGATATATTACATAAATGAACTTTGGCAATCTCCACCGACTCTAGGTTGCCTCTGTACCGGAACACCTGCTCTGCCCTTATTAATTTAGAATTGCCTCCTTTTTGCCCCCCTCCCCCCTTTTTTTTTTTTAAAGTGAGTAACTCTCCCTTAAGTTAAAAAGAGAAAAATTAATAGAATAATTCCACAAGGTATCAGAATAAATACCTAACTAATAAAAAAATTAAAGACAAACTGCTGCTCAATTTAAGCACTAAACAATTTAAATAAGTAAAATGAGCTATCCGTCGAGCTCCCGTCAGGAAATCGTCTACTTGTAATCATCATGATCAATTCTCAAAGATTTTTTTCCCGCTGATCTAGAAGGGCAAATACAGGTCACTGAAAACTGCAACTGAATCAGAATTGAAAAGTGCTGCACAGGTGTCCTTCAGCGCCTTTAAGAATAGAGTCAGCAAAGCTGCTATTTTCAGGTTTTCAGAGCTACTAAATTAACACCTTCTATTACTAAATTATGAACAGCATCAAAAATTCTTTTGTATCTCCAAGCCCTTTAAGAAAATGCAAAGCTAAATACGGCTGCGCATTCCGCAAATGCGCAAGTCAGCTTCTGTCCAGTAGCCTGAGAAGGAATTTTTTTTTTGTTAGTCTGACTGTAACGGTTTGATGGAACTGACATCCCACCTATGCTACAGATTTGAAAAAAAAAACCGTATACAGATCAGCAGAATACACAAGAAAACGTGTATACATTTTAAGCATCACGAATTTTAATTTGTTAGCGCGCTTATTAAAAGAGTGTTTCTAGCAAAAGAAAAACTGACTTACGTTTCACCAACACAAAATCCCTGAATTCCTGGTGATTCGTAAACACAGGTGGGGATGGAAGGGGAGGTCCAAAGAGAGGAACACTTTCTTCTGAAAATATTTTCAGCCTGTTGAAAGTACAAATCTTCATCTACATTGAAAGTCGCGTTCAAACCCTACCTTTTTTACAGACACTATTCAGAACCGAAGGGAAAAAAAAAAGGAAAGTGCTATGTGGGTATGTATTATGTAAGAATTTCCAAGGGTCTAACAAAAAAAGATTCACTAGACAGAGCAAAATTATGCTTCCTTTACACAAACTAACACTGGGACAGGGTTAGAACAGAACTTTGCAGTTCTACTCACAGACCAACAGTTTTAGCGGCGCTAGCAAAATACAGTCCCGTTCAAAAAAGCCTAAGAAGAACAGTTCTTCACCTACAAAATACGTTCGCCTTACAGATTTCCACCTTACCTATGCATTCACCACACACATGAAATATTTGATTCTTTCAGAATAACAATGGCTTATGACATATGAAGCTGTATCCTGGAAACAGCAAATTCATTTTCAATGAGGAAGAAACATTCAGAATTACTTCCGTGACAGCCGGACCTGCTGAGCTCTTCTGATCCCTAAGGAATCCAGCACAGCAATAATGAACGGCAGGTACAAAACCCATGCATATTTGTTCATCGGGGCCTAGCTTCTTTATGGCAAGTAATCGTTCTTGGCTATTTCAAGTAATAGTTTGCCGACAAAAGTCTTCCAAGTGGCACGTGCGGATGACACAGGGCACAGCAAGTTAAGTGGCAAACTTATCGATTCAACCCATATCTGCTATTATAGAAACCAGTCAGAATTTGCTTTCTCAAAAAACCAGCAGTGACTGACTGATATTCAGTCTTTTTTCCTGAAAGGTTAGAAACTGCATACAATGTGAAACGCAGTATTACATTTGCATGAATATTGATCATTCTAATATTTTTTTCACATATTGGAGACACAATTTCATAGATGCCCGATGTCTACTTCACTAGGTCTAGGTAAAAAAGCAATCATGTATAACTACAAAGGGTGTGAAATGTTCCTTGACTAGATCAGAATAAATTATGACAGGGAAAGCCATAACAAAACCGACCAAAAAAATAGACCTCTTGAGGGACATAAAATGTAAAGGCATTCTAAGCAGAAATTCAGTGTCAGACCTCATAGTGGCATTGCATTTGAAACAAGGAAGATTTGCCTCAAAAGCCTAGAGCATCCCCTGTCTCTTCTGACTGAAATTTTGGCCGCTTGGAAGACTGTCTTCACACACACGCACAAAAGTAACAGAAAGAACGAGTTCTATTCAGGCCTACGATGAAAGGACAGAAGGAAACATAATTAGGCCAAGCTGAAATATAATGTTCTAAGGCTGTCACATAGGAAAAAAAATACTATGTGATATGTACTATGGCAAGATGTGTCAAGACTGGCAGAATGAAGCAACTAAAATAAAATGGACTGATCTAGTAAAAGCAGCCAGTTACTCAAAGCGAGAGAGACAGATTTATCTTATTTACTGCACCTCATTTCCTTCCCCACGTAAACAGCAACATAAAAAGCATTTTACCACGGCTAACCCATCTACTAACTATTAGCTTACGATCAGGACAACAATCACTTCTTAAAGGGTAATGAGGGACGTATGCCCAAGTTTCTGTCCCAAAGCAAGAAGAAAAAGAAAGAAGCGACTGCATTTTCACTGCACATTGGAATCATGAACACGTTTTGTGCTTCTCACAAACCTGGGAATGCTGAAAAGCAGAAGCTATGAGGATAATCAATTTAAACAAATTTGCAAGAGGAAGCTCACAAGATCCTGGAGCAAAATAAAACTATTCCTTTGCTTAACTGCACTACAGGCATTTTCCAAAAGAAACCTTAGCTATAAATAGGAGGCGAGGGAAAAAACCCACACACACAAACTGAAGTATCATTCTTCACTGGAGTTAGATTTAATGGCATGCTGGAGAAACACAGTAACATGTAAAATTCCGATAGGTTTTAAGTACGTGACGTTCGACTATACAAGTACTCCATTAAAATCCCCAAAAATGACCTAGTTTGCTCAGCTACAGCCAAACCGAGATCTGTAAGAACTTGTAGTCCACGGCTATCCCAACATAACGTGCATTACTTAACTTTTGTCATCCACATAAGTTTACTACGTCATTGATCTCACCAGGTCTGAAAGTTCCGAGCATATCTTTTATCATTTTGTTATATTTCATCTAAAAAACAGTTCTGGATTTCCCCCCTAGCTTATGCCTGTTCCAGAATTTAATTTTTCTGATGGTTAGAAACACGCTACTTACAGCCAGTTCAGTGACATCTGCATCCAGGTCCATATTGCTCTTCGGCTTCCAAAGCTCACTTGGCAACTTCCTGGCATACAGACAGGCGGACCTGTCTGCATGCCAGAAAGTTTTCCCACTGCCAAAATGTTTTCCCATTTTCTCTAAACCAACAGAAATTCAGTGTGAAATTATTTGTTACAATCAGCACCCACCTGTAACTATCATTCTGCTTATTATATCTCACTAAAGCAAAAATATCTGCCATACAGTTAAGGAAGCTAATCCAGTTCTAATAAAGCTCACATGTATTTAAACAAACTCTTCTTTTCCCGCAGTACATTGCAGATTTAATAAAGGTAAAATCTATTAATTAAGTCAATGTAAATATAAAAAAAAATCTGGACTATGCAGATTTTACTGTTTATAAAGAAGGTCCCATACAAAAAATTTATTGTTTGATGAACGGTTTTAAAAATCAAGCTACTACCACAGGCACAGCTAAGACATACTACAGTATTTTGCGGTTTATTTTTATGCGATATATTTATGATTAAAAATTCTTTTGGTTGATAAAGCAGTACCGACTCTGAACTTCGTTTATACCAAAGCTTCCACCGAAGAAAAGATTCCAATGAAATAAATTAGCTAACAGAACTATAAGAAAATAGAGAGAACGATTTAAAGTGCAAGTTATACTAAGGCTGATGTTCTAATGAAGAGGTACATTGATTTGGTAAACAATTCTTCTTAGTATTTAGGTTCCTTTGATATCTAAAGATTTTCATTATTTTTTTCAATCTTTATTCATTTTTCATTCACCCCTAGCACGAGGGTTCTAAGAACATTTAGTCTGTCTGACAACGAGGTCTAGAACTTTTAAGCTTTGTGATAACTTTTTAAGACTCAGCAACAGAGTATTGATAGAAATTACAGTTTTCTTCTTTTCATCCACTTGTCTTCATTCCTTTCCATCTAGTCTAACAGATGCCAAACTGGGGTCTACAGATTACTAGTGTGACCCTATGACAATTCCAAGAGATTGGCTGCTGGTTTTTGGAATCATATCATCTTCACAATGTTTTCAACCAGAAGTCTGAAAAACACAGGCTGTCAAAAAACTGGAGAATGTGTGGTTAATGGTCTGAAAAATTTGACCAAATCACTGATCTAAAATACGTAAATATTTAAAGTAAACAGCATCGAAACATTTAAAGGCAATATTCAGTAAAATGCCAAAATTTAATGCCAAATTAATTCACATAACTAAGAGAAATAGATTTATGAATTTATATTTTTTGAAAAGGTATAAAATTAAGTCTGTGAAATGATACAAATAAACGCTTTCAATAAAAACATGATTTAAAAATCACATTCTTGCTTTTACCTCATCTTCTAAGGGATTTAGCAAACACTGTTTGATGTTGCAGACTCGGAAAGTCCTAGTCAAGCAGCTGAAGGTAAAGAATGCAACTGTCTAAAATAGTTTTCACTTCCACAAGCAGCATGCAGGAAGGACTTAGGGCAGAATTAAGAGTAATATTGATCTTAAAAAAAAATCATTAGAAAATGTCAGGAAAAAGATACGCGTAAAATGAGAGCGAATCATGGATGGCTTGAATGCTGGAGAAGACTCTTCACCTTCCTGAAATATGATAGTGACAATGTCATTTCCAATATGTCGCTTCCTTTCTACCTGGAAAAAAAAAGGAAAAGAAAAAAGGAAAAAAGAAAGAAAACGCAAAAAAAAGAAGTGACAGACACAGTGACTTACAAGACATAAGTATCTTAGCAATTCTGTGACAGAATAAGAAAGCAATATTCCTAAACTGCAAACAGAAAAATTACAGTCAGTAGGACTGAGGACAATATAAAATCATTACTTAAGTATAAATAAACCTAGCAATGACACGGTGCACACAACAAGGCAGGTTCTAGAAGAACAGAGATAGCATATCTGTTTAGAGAAGCGCTCATAGTTTCCATAACTAATATTCACGAATTGGGCATGGAACCTCTAGCATTCCAAAAAAGCAAATCTACCACTTGAAATAAAAGGACAAAAAACTCTGTTGCTGAGTTATTCTTAAAAAAAAAAAAAAAATCCTGATTGGCGTCCGTTTTCTTCTGTGATCTTGTCATCAGTCCAAGGAAAAAGCATGAGAAAACTGACACAGAAATAGAAAACGTACATTTTAATTATATCGCCTAACTATATTAACCGTAAGAATGCAAAATAAATAGTAATCCGAGTAATTTGTAAGCAATTTCGGTAAATCATTATGGATGTACAATGTATAGTAAACGCATGCGCTTATAAAGCATTCTTTTCATCATAAATACAAAGAAAGGCTTGAGCAATGAATGACAGCACATTCGAACAAGTACCCAAGAACCCCCCTAATTAATCTATGAGAGCGTGACAGCACTTCTTTACGGTTACCAACATTAACATGCTCACAAGGGGAATTTCTTTCAAGCTACACTAACGGCTACCCCAGCAGGAGTCGTGTGTTTGGCACACAAATATTCCTACAATTCACACACAAGGCTAATTTCCAGTCTTCCTAAAATCTTTGAGGTAATAATTACATCAGTGAAGCTCTTCGAGTCATCTGAACACCGCGCTACTCAATCGCTTGTCAGTGAAGCAATTTAGATCTTCTTCACAAGTGTCTTTTGTACTTTCATAGAGATGATAGGATGCACTATTTCTAATAAAGATCATGAAGTTTTCAGCATTAGGTAGAATACTGAGAAAAAAAATAGCGAAAGTCTCAAGGCTTACATTTCTAAAATATTAACAGACAAGAAATCCTTTATTTCTTATAAAGTTTTGGACTTTGTAATTTAACAAATAAATAGGGAAATAAAAAAGAAAGAGAGAACCACCTACCTGCTGCTTGTTCTCTCTAGAATATGGTAGCATGGTTGAAACATGGAACATAATTTCATGCCCTTGAAAAACTGTATAGATGGAACAGGTTCCTGTTGTATCATCTGCAAGGGAAGACAACATTTTAAGGAGTATGTCCTCTAAGTTTTCTGAAGATCGAAAGATATTTCAAGTCCTTCCACCAAATCTTCCTTAGTTATCTTTTTTTGTCTGATCCCTTTTAGAAAGTGTCCACACTGCACGTTTTACATGAGTCCGAACCCAAGCTTGCAACTAATCTGCATATTCACACTCAAAACCTGTGACATCTTTCACCCACCCTCCTGAAATCACATGGGTCTTCAAGCCATAATGTCCTACTATCATGAAGCAAGTAACATGTCAGGTTATTGTTCACCTCGTTCCAACTTAAAATGAAACTGTTCACCTTGATAATACATGTCATAAATACTTTTCTTCAACTGCATTCCACACCAGTGACTTAAGCCGACCTGATTCTTTCCTGGTGAAGCAGAGCATTTAGGACGCACGCCAGGAAGTCCGTTTTGGGATTGTTCTATAACTACGATATATACAATACGCGCAATATGCGATAAGAAGAAACATTTATCCCGCAGCTCCGCCCCCCCTTTATCGCTTCAGATGAGTTCTTACTTTTAGTGTCCAGTCCTCCCCTGTAGCCTGACCAGCCTTTCAAAGTAACCGTGTCACCCAAGAGATGCAAAAATCGTTGAAAGCTTTCACTTCCAGTTTCTACACGTGGGAGGGAGAAACGTTACCAAAAAAGCGCACATGTAGTAATAGAACATGTCTTAAAAATAACCTAAATAAGGAAACGGGTCCTCCTTCCAGGACACAAGTTTCAGCTGAATCAGTTTCCTTTCGTGTCTTCCAAGCCTACTGCCTTTCAGTAGGCTGCAGAAACAGCATCCCAGCCTTTCAAAATAGGCATCATCACGTGATATTAAACAGCGACCTCTTTCGCTAACACCAATGCGTTCAAGCGCACAGGAGAACGTGATCATGCCGTAAAAGAGTGAAAGAACTACAAGCGGCGAGTTAATGAGTGGCCTCCTTCAACTGCTTCTTTTTTGTAAATGTTATGTCAACATTCCACTGTCTTTCAAGTTGTAATAGTAAGCTTCCTACAGCAACTTTTTATAGCATTTGAAGGCCCTATGCTACAATTTTTCACCCCACACATGAAACACAACAAAATGACTGTTCACTTAACCATTACCTCCTGTCTTGCTTCCAGCTGTAGGCACTATCTTCCTTTTTTTGTAATTCAGATGAATAAAAAAATTAAGGAAAAGGTGAAAAACTCACCATTACTGAACATTTCATCATCTGTAAGCTGACCATCCTTAGCATAAAGAACTCCAAATTTAAAATTAACAGAGCCCTGAGAAATAAAACCAAACATTATATGATACACAGACAATCAAACAGAAGATCTAAAAAAATGTTCCCTCTAAGGACCTTTATATATGTATCTTTGTATACATCCTACACTTCAGAACACACACTCTATACCATCTCCTAATACATAATAATTCACCTTTAAACTTTTATAGTAGAGCATAAAATCATTAATCTAAGTTGGTGTTCTATTAATATGAGATATTAAGTTGGTGCTTAAAATTATTTTTTATGTCACGTTCTAAAAACACTACATTTTTTACTGTAATCAGCAATTGATTTCAAAGTCATCATAAGCACATCAAAGTACTAAGCTGTATTCACGGAACAGATCTGCAAGCTAGAAGCGGTAAGTTTACATTTACCTCTTGCTCTTCAAGAACCAATAAATCCTGTAAACAAAAACAGTATCTTTAGCACACTCGTATTAAAGATTCTACAAGGATGACAGTTTCATTTGCGTTTTTAAGTTTTGATTTGAAATGGCCAGTTCAATGGATAAAGACGGCTCAAGCAGTATTATGTATAATTATCATTATTGGCTGCTACTGGAAGAAACAAACTAGTAGCATTTATACTTAATTACTTATATTTCCAGAAAATAATAAAGAAAGAGAACTAAAAAAAAAGTCACTTCCTACCTTTTGGATCTCAGGATGAAAAATTTCCCTTGGGCTCTTCTCAAATTTATCAAGACTCATAGCACTGAAATGCAAACGAAATACCACTTTATAGAAGGGCAAGTATGCATTTCAACGCTGAACGGCCAACTGACTGCAGTTACAACAGGTTACAAAATGAATTGTTCGAAGAGCCTCTGCTAAACGGAATGTTTCGTGGAACTGCCATTTCTTTCCCAAAATCCTAACTTCCAACACTTTCTAAACTCCTTTTGTATTTTAGAAGCAGAAATTAGTAAGACCCTGTCTGGAGATCAGGTTTAAATTTATTTACTTACAAACCACAGAGCTCTACTACATCAACCCTCACTTTGGCTTTAAGCGTAATCATCGTGAGAATTTTAGGAGGGCTCAATAACTGATTCTATTTTTTAAGCTTTTCTTCTCTCTCTTCTTCAATAATTCAAGGCAAGTCAAATGAAAAACGAGAACTGCAGCATCAAATTCACACAGCAATGATTCACGGGTGGAACAGAAAAGTTATTCACACAAAAAGCAAGATCAACTGCCTCAAGAAACAGAAATATCTAATTCATAGCATTTTTTTCTTAACTCACGCTTCTGCATTTACTATTATTTTTACGCTCCTTTTTCCCCGCCCCCGAGCATTATAGAACTGCGTGGCACGTCACGGACTGCCAAACGCAATCTGCCTGGGGCACAGTGAACTAACACAGAGGTCAAATCTTTCCACTGTTGCTTATGTCAGATCACAATGCAGACATAATTTTCTTTAGTTCCTTTTGAAAGGTACTAAAGCGTTCCAAAGAACTTAGAAAAAGGACATTTATTAATGTAACCAAAATTCTTTGAGACAGTCTGCACCTAGATTCGCACCACGTGTGAACAGGTTGAAATGTCAAAGGACTATCAATCAGGCCTGAGGCATGGCTCAAGAACCGTAAAAGAAAAAAAAAATACTCAGGGAAGAGTTTTCGGTCCAAGCTGAAGCAGGCGAAAGGAGATGACATTTATGAGACTGACCGCACGTGGCACAGGCCCTGGGAGAAACAAGGTCTGAAACAAGCCTACCATTTTCCTCTGTAGAATACTGGAGCATCACAGGATGGAACACGTCAGGGTGTTTTAGCCACAGAGTTATGACCCCAGCTAACAGATGACAGAGTTTCTCCACTCTGGGATGCCTGACGAAATACACACTTGCGGGCGGAGTGAAGAGAGAGCCGGGTCGGAAAGGGATGTTAGGAAGAGATACTTCAGCGACTCGTGGGCAGACATGGAAAATCAGGTACTTATGCAGGTCGGGAATGCAGTACAGACAACTAGGAACACTACTCGAGCCAACATGGCAGGAGTTCAAAGAGAGCACTTAGTTCAACTTTATAAGGAAGATGAAAGATATCCGAAGAGTTTTCGACTCACCATCTTGACACTCCGAAGCAGAGCCCCGGCCCAGGAAATCAGATTTAAGAAGCAAAGCTCAATGGCCTGATAGCCTCTCGGGCACGTTCAGTGGTCTAGGACCCCTCATAAATCTTGTGCCGTAGCAGGAACGTCCAGATCTGTTGGTAGTGACTTCACACCAAAACACGTGCTCTGCTTCCAGAATTCTCCTTTCACATAGGCACTGGCAGTGTTAACCGGTGGCCCGGCTTCAATCGAACAAGAAATATTCGTTCCTACTCTACACAGATTAAAGGTTTTAGAAACTTGCAAACCGCTCATTTATCTGGTACACACTGTTTACTAAAAGGCCCTTTCAATAGCTTCCTAGAGAAGCTAAAACCCTTACAGAAGATCCATTTGATGACATTGTCAGTGAGGGATTTGAGAAAACACACCACGTGATGAGATTGTAAAACTGCAGATTAAATTTGAATGAATGCTTTGAAAACCAGTGCTCTGACATTTCAGCTGATTAAAATGTTCAAAGAAATAGAAACGGTGTTGGGTTTGCTCACATTATATTCTGTTCTATCACAAAAGAGGCAGGGCGGAGTACGAGCACACTCATACGAACTATCTGAGAGCAGGAATTTTCTCGGCTTCACTGCGCATAACATACCCATAGTGAGACCTAGATGAAGACAATCGGCTGAAGAAATAATTCTTGGCATCTCGACCGCTTGATTCCTCCTTCTAGGGCCACATCGTAACCACCAGTCAAAATCTGCTATTCCTTAGCTCTTTTTATTGTCTAATTTTAAAAGGTATTTCCTCTCCATCACTGCAGTTCCACTTAGTACCTGTTCTCCAATTAACTTGAAATTGTTCCTCTGCTGAAGAAAAAGTGCTAAGGATTTCTCTCCATTTTAAGTTCTCACTTCGCCTGTTCCAGAACAGGCTTTAAAACCACTTTTTGCTGCCTTCAATGAGCAAGACTTGCAAAACTATTTTTACGGTTTTTATAAATTCATCACGAAAACCATGGAACGCATGCTCTGAATTACAGGAAAAGGTATACAGGCAAATATCTAAACAGATAACTTACTCGTAAATGCATACCTTAATATAGATTTCACTGATAATGTTTTTGTGGGACTGTAAGGGAGACATATTTTCTGAGTACCCTGTAAACAACAAAAGCTATGTTACAGGACATACCAAATTTTTCTGCATATTCAAATAGGAATATCAATGGAAACAATTAAGTAAAAAAAAAGAAGAAAACCAAGGTAATTTTACTTAGCCATATTTACTGCTGATTTAGAGGAAAGAAAAAGGCATGGATGTTGCAAAGAAAAAAAAAGTGAACCACACATGCCTACAGGAGAGTTTTAAAACAACTTCTTGGAGAAAAGACTCTCACGGAACTCTCATTAAGTGGAAAAAAAGTGAAACCAGTATCGCACCTGCCTGTTTTCTTACCATTGTACAAGAAAATCCTAAAAGCAGTACTAAGTCATTGCCTAAACTGATCACAGGACGTAATCAAGAACAATTTAGGCTTCATTTTTAAAAAAAAAGCAGTTGTTAGAACAATTAGAAAATACCTGACATTACAGATTTCTGTCAAAACATTTAGTACAATGTTATCTGCAAATTTAGTTTAGTTTTATCTACTATGGTAGAATTACACGTTCTTATTATACGAAATGAAAAGATGTAATAAATACTGGAATTCTGGAGAAAGAGAAAAAGCGGATGATAAACATACCCAAAACAAACAAACACACAAACAAAAGTCAGAACAGCAGTTAAGTATTTGTTTCTTACCGTTTTTCTCCAAAGTATTGAATGGTATTGAGGAATGCGCTGATTATTTTGGTCAGACAGTACAACGGACAGAAAGAAAGGGTTCTTCTCTGCATCTGTACCTATATAATTCTGATGAACTGTCGGGAGAAAAACAAGCAGCACTATCAACCATAAAGAAGACGCACCCACCCGCTCGTGTCCAGAATCAGACACCTGTAAACATATGCATTCGTATGTAAAAATATATCATCGTCTCCATAAATAACTATGTACTTATATATGGATGCGTAAAAAAGCCAACCCCGAGAGACAGGTACAGCTTTCAAAGCCAAGAAGGGTTTCAAAACATCCCTTTTTGGTAGCAGGGGTTTCGCTCCTTACAGACACCCATCCTCTGTTTTCAGTTTAAAACCACACGAAACAAAGACTTGTTTTCTGTACAGAACAGAAAATGGTTTAATACTAAATTAACACCATACCTTTTTCCATACTGAAATAACAACAATTCAAAACTACATTACATTTTCATTGAATCAAATTCCAATCCATTTGCAAAAAAATAATTACCTTTCCCTAAAAAATATTTGAAGTACCATCTCGTATGATACTCCGGGTTTTCCAAATGCACATCCGTTCTGTGCCACGTACCCGGAGTGGAGTCTGAATTCTGAAATAGAATTGGGAGACCGTTACATTAAATGCCAAGTGAAAAAAAAAGGACAAAATACAGGCAAAAGCAAATAAAGACTGGCTGATTCACCTGAAATTTTAGCTGTACGCTGCTTTTTTCAAAAGCAAGGATTTCTCTGAAGATGGTGTGTAGCCGAAATAAAAATTTCTCCCTCTCATTCACCCTTTTTTCTAATTTCTCTCTAAGTAGCTAAGTCTTATCCTACTGTACCACTGCTACAGGTAATGTCTTAAAATGTCAGTGAAAAAAAGGTCTTTCAATGTGGAATTCGAAGACAAACATTTTTAAAACTTAAATAAATTAATGCCCTCAGGTTTCATTTTCTCAGTTCTTCCCAAATTAATCCTCAAAGTCTCCTTGCTTGACCAAAGCACGTCTTGGAAGTTCTTCACTGTTGTTTCTCATAAATTAAGGTAAATTCCCAAGCATCCCTCGAGTCTTTTCCCATTACGAATTAACACGCGAAGAAAAAGCCATTCTTCGTATCCATTCGCCACGCGGCCATTCGTCGCCCGCTCTAAGAGTCTTTCCGCGATACGAGCTAATCGGCTTTTGAACCGCGTGAAACTGAGCTAAAAAGACGCAGAGTACCAAACGTGACCCCCCCAAATGAATCAATGCAGAATAGTTAGATTGCTTTCAACTCTGCAGCCAGCGCCGATGCAAACAGATGATCAGTAACAGTTTGCTGTTACTATTAGTTCAATTCACACCTTACCAAGATCTTACAAGTATTTCTAGAACATGAGGTCTTCTTTCTTTCAATATTAAGATGGTATTTACAGATGAAAATGTTTTGCAAAGGAAGATAAAAAACGAAGGTAAGCGGAAACCTAGGTGCCACCGGAGCAATTGCAGGAACGCACTGCACGTTTAGCAGCAAGAAAGATGAAGGGAATGATGCTCTGAGGCTCCACTCATCCTCTTTATCTCTTATTTAAGATAAGCACGGCTGCCAAAAGACAACTGAGGGTCCAAAAACTGAAGCTATAACCTCACTACACCAAGGAGCAAACTTTAAAGCACAGAAGTCAGCTTGAACATCGCAGTACCACCAGGACAGCACAAATATATAGAGTGATGAACTAGAGACTGCGAAGTGTCATTCAGAGGTATTTTTCTCCCAACACGATCGAGTGGGCAAAAATGTTACCAAAACGAAACAAAATGCCAGAATTTTCGAAGTCCTTTTCCTTAGTAATTGACTGCAAATACACCTTTCGTAGGTGAAAAATAACTGAAGCTGAATAATTTTTCAGCTTCCTGTGAGTATTTTTGGACACTTACCTCACCAGAGGAGCCATTTTCCACACGGAATCGTCCAGCCCTTTGAATGGCTCCATCGGCATCACTAGATATAAGCTGTAAGAGAGTTTAAGACAGAGGTTCTATTTCCAAAAATAGCCATGCGATCAGCAATCAAAGCTTACTACCATTTCTTTTTGTTCCAGGCATCATGACTCCCCACAGAAAAGGGACCACTCGAGCTATCACCAATTTGACTAAAGACTTTGAATGACCCAGGAAGACCTCTAATGAGGCACGAATGAGATGCTACTGTGGGAAACATGAAGCAAGAAAACTTAAGTATCAAACATTTAGAAATTTGAAAGGGCAACAAGAACCTTCAAACATCTGTACTCCAAAAAACACACACTTTCATAAAATGCTAGCGAGATTTTAAGAAAAACAACCAAAACGCAAGACCGTTCGTGTGAGCTTACTGTGAATTTATTATGACAAATAACCTTTTTTTTTTTTTTTCCCAGCAAAAGACTCTAAGTACTAGGAACAAAAGAGCCTCTTACCACAAAACAGTTTACTCGCATTTTTGGATTAAAACACCACATCTGTTATGCGGAACGTATGGAAATAAAAGAAAGATATCCGGTGTTCCCCGCAACGCAACTTCCAGCAACTAGGCCGCCAACTTATGCCCAATTTACATACATGTTGGTAAATATACTACCCGAGAACTTTAAAATTACAACTACGGCTAGTAGAAAACTTGCGATTTCTTCCCACGGTAAAAGAGCTGGAGTTCATTTTCTTAACTCCTCCCCACTTCTGCCTTCCTACAGCAAATTTATGTAATTTCATTACGACCCTGTAATCAGAATGACAGTTTTAACTGCTGACGTATTTTCACTGTGGAAAAGAAATTTATATATGAGAAAAATGAAGTGCCAACTTAATCTTTGAATTTCAGGAAAACGCAGAACGACTGACAGATTCTAGGGAACCCTTGTCAAAATCCTAATTCTGACTAGTTCATTTAGTTTTAAGCCCTCTCCCCCTATTACGAGTCACGTACCTAATAAAATTACATACACACATACGTACACATGTGAGCAAGCAAGCGTGCATACAGTTTATAACTTACATAATTGCAAGTACTTCATTAAATACTACTCTAATATTTGCCATCTTCAGCTTCCAAGAGGAAAAAAGGCTCAATTTCCATCTGGAAGTAAACGCAGTATTTATATAACACTTCCTGAAGCGTTACAGCGAAATATGAATAAAAAAGGTAGCAAAAAGATCCCCTATCACGGGTCTGATACGTATCTTTTCAGAAGCCGCTTTCTATTAGCTTGTTACTTCTGAGTCCACCATAGAAAGCACATTTTCCAAACTGGATCCAATTTTTTTACTCGGAAATGAAAAGGATTAGAGCCCCGCGTTATAAGCCGACGAACCGAAGGATGGGCTACGTAAACTTACAAGCTCCACAGATCCATAATGCTTTCTGCTAAACTCTCCGCGTCTGCAACCCAGATCTTCAGAAACAGAGCTGGAATAGAAACGCTTCATCAGTGTACACAGGTCAACCAGCCTCACATTTCCTGCAGTGCTACACCCCGCCATTAAAAAAATATGAACAAGCTTCATAGTGTATAAACTCATTGCCACAGGGAACACTTTTTACGGCGTGCACAATCTCTAGCAGCCATTGCAGTCTGGCTTTCACATGACTCCCGAGGGAAATGTCCGTGTCCTGACTGGAAGCAAAAGCTACGATTAAATTAAATACTTAGGCATGATGCAATCAGAGTTCCAAAGTGGGCGGAGGCTTATAACCGTGTCCGAAATGTAAACTTAATGCCTCAAATAGGGTGACCGCACTGTACGACTCGGTAAGACCGCACTTAGCGTGCCGCTACCGATTTTTCCCGTCTTTTTTCGGCCTACGCACGAGGAGAAACTAAACCGGCGCTTTCATTTAAGAGCATAAGGAAATGACAGCATTTCAGAGGTTTCTCTCCACGGCCTTAACAAAGATAGCAAACAAAAGTAATCCCAGAACGCGAAGTTCAAAATCCACCTGCGTGGATTTTTATACCGCATATAACCTCATACCATCGTATCGCGTTACGCACCAATTCTTCGCAAACTACATTCCAATAATTTGAAGACAAATACTGTCTTGCCGCAAACCGCACCCTTTGGCACCAAAAGCATTTTTCTGACACCGCTCTCACTAATTAAAAAACCGGGAGTATATCTGAGCTAACGTTTAAAACAAGACTGCTTTAATAGTAATATTCTCATTCGTGTCCCAATTCAAACCACCTAAAACATACCTAATGTTCAAACACACTAGCAGTCCTTTTAAAAGTCAGAATTATACCCAAGAGCTAATCTCTGCTTCTTCTCAACCCAACTACTTCATATCGCACGTCATCTGCTTCGCATCTAGTCATTAAAGCACAATCTCACACCGACACAAATGCTGTGGAGACAACGCCATGAAAATTAGGCATCTTGGCTTCACTTTAGGCGCAGGTAAGATTCGCATCATCGTGCTATTTGCATACGTGCATATACTCCCTAACAAATTCTTGCCTGCGTACCTCTTTGGCTCTCCATTCTCGGTTACCACCAAGATTTGTACTCAACTCTCTGACATACCACATCTGCTAATTTAAAAAATATGCTGTGATTAAAATCAACTGTTCGTATTTTTTTTCTTCCTTGAATTACATCCTTCCTCGGTCCTGACCTATAGAAGAAAAACGGCTGCTCCAGTTATGACACTTTTAGAGTAGTTTCCATCCTATTAAGATGAACCGCCGGCACCGAAGAGGTTAGTTCGTCAGTGCCTCGGATTAGCTGGGCTTAATAATTTAAAATTTACTTACGTTGCAAAGTATTTAAATACGGATGCACCTTTATTCAGGTGAATAAAACCAACCCGCTTACGTGCATTTGTACAGCATCTACAGTATACTCCACCTCCCTTTCCCATTTGTCTGGAAACACAGGTGCAGCTGTATAAATGAACAGCAACGACGCAGAGGAGAGAGGACTAGCTTCCTCCCGTTTCAACAGAAGGTCCTGCAAGACGGTTCTGAAAGTTGAACAATGAAGCGCGATTGAACGTACTTGCTAAACTAAATCTAGATGTTTTTAGGATCCTAGTGTCAAACCACAAGTTTTGTCTCTTAGAAGTTCGACACTGGAAAGCGCTTTACTTGGGGGTCGGGAAGGTACTGGCAGAAGGCACAGAGTTTGCAGATTGCACCTGTGCGATCAGAAGGACGTAGCCTGCGTGCCCCTTGGGCTTGCCAGTCTCCTTACCATCTATATGCTTACTTGCCAGCATCGGTCAATCTGCTTTCATTTAAGAAAGAGTCACAGGTACAAACGCAGTCAGCAGTCGTGTAATTGCAGCGATATCCCAGTGCTATCTGCTCGCACGAGAGCAACGCTGAATACGCTGCGAAACCGACTCTGAAGACGCTTGTCCGACTCCGCCCACACCACCTGCAGCAGCCGCTGAGGGAGACGGCTGCACCTCGGGAGCTCCTGCTGCTCCGCTAGCCCGAGGGCCAGCCGCCCCGCGCCGCGGGAGCCTCCGGCGCCGCTCGCCCCGGCGGCCCCTCCAGCCCCCGGTCGGCGGAAGCAAAGCACCGCCTTCCTCTCCGCCATCGCCGGTCGGCAGCACGCCACGCCCCGCCCCACCCGAGCTTAGCCCCCGCCTCCGGTACCGCTGAGTGAGGCCGAGGAATCGGGTGGACGCCCCTTCCGCGCTGCTCAGCTCCATGCGGACGGCCAGACGGAGTCTTCACCCCTCCAGCGTCGCTCCCGCGGCTCCGTCCCGAGCGGGAGAGGCGCCGGGAGCTCCGCGCGCGCATCCCGCTACCCCCGGCGCACGGCCCCGCGCGCCCGCCCCGGCCCACCGACCACTCATAC
>VZRS01012202.1:0-11792 GCA_013398055.1 Ifrita kowaldi
CCCTGCATCCCTCCCTCCATCCCCAAATCCCTCTCTCCACCCCTGAATCCCTCTTTCCACCCCTGCATCCCTCCCTGCACCTCTCCCTCCACCTCCCCACGGTCAGGTTGCAGGGAGGGGGCCACACCGCTCACCTCAGGGGGCCCTGGATGCTCATCATGCCCAGCTCCTCCGAGCAGTCGAGGAGTTTGCACTGGAATTTCATGTCCTGCAGCACGGTGGTGATGTGGGACCAGTTCTGCTGGGCCACGGCCCCGCCGATAGCCAGGTAGTAGCCGTCCCCTGGAAAACAGCCCCGGGCAGCGTTTCAGGGCTGAGAGTGCTGGGCTGGGCTGGTTCTGCCCTGCAGAGCCTGAAGTGCAGCTCTGAGCCTCTCCAGCTTGCACAGCCCCGGGTGGGGACTGCCAAAAGAAGCGGGAATTAAAGAGTAGTGGGATTAGGGAAAGCTTTGGGGCTCTGCTGACTGCTTTTTGTGGGGCTCAGCACAGTGAAAACCATTAAAAGTGAGAGTTTGTGTGAGCATCACAGGAAAAAACTCCTTGAGAGCAACAGCACTGAACAGAGCCTCAAGGATGGAGGGAGCTGTGAGCTACAGGTGGGAGCAGGGAATGCTGCAGTGACCAGCCCAAAACCAGTGTGGGGATTGTACTGTACACAAGGAAGAATTTCATCTCCTCAGTAATCCCGGGGATGGTGTTTGAGAGCTGATTAATATGTAATCAATCTTCCCTCTGTCTTTCCTGCCACTACGAAATTGCTCCCTGGTATTCTGTCATAGTGATAATAAGTGCAGCCACCTACTGTAATTGGAACAATAGACTTTGCTGTAATTAAACTCCTCCAGCGCCCGACAGAGCCGGCAGCTCCGCCAGCCACTTCCCACCCTGCTTCCTGTGCCAGGGTCCCAGACAGGAGGGAAGAAGGATTCTCCCACAAGGAAGGGAAGAAGGATTCTCCCACAAGGAAGGGAAGAAGACTTCTCCCACAAGGAAGGGAAGAAGGATTCTCCCACAAGGAAGGGAAGAAGACTTCTCCCACAAGGAAGGGAAGAAGTCACCAGCACCCCGCGCTGCTGGGACCAACAGGGTGAGATGGCTCCAGAGCACACCTGGAGGTGGCCCGGCGTGGGGACAGGGCTCCGTGGCACCCGGTGCACACCCTGTGCTCGGCCAGAGGCGAGCTCAGCATCCTCCTCCGCAGCTGCCTAATGCCATTTCTGCCCCCAGGGCTCCTCTGCTGCCTTTCAATCCCCCTTAATTGCAGCTGATAAGGACTCGGACAGAGGTCAGAGCCGCCAGCCGGGGCTGGACAAACCCAATAACAGCGATGAGCAGTGCAGGGCCCCGGGGACAGGGGCTGTAATCGGGTTATGGGGACGGCACGATAAAGGTGGAAAAAGCCAGGTGGCTGCCATTAGGAAAATGCAATCACCCCCGTGCCTGCAGCCCTTCCAGCGTGGCAGGGATGGAGGAGGTGCTGGAACCAACCTGCGCAGGACTGGAAAGGGTACGTTGTGATTTGCACAACGTGGCTCCCTCTCAGAGAGAGAGAAAAACACCAAAATTCCCTTTCCTGTGCCAGCAGGACTGAGAGGAGGCAGCTGCACACAGCAAGAGTTACCATCACCTAGTAAAACTCCCAACATTTCTGTTGTAGCTGAGGAGTTAAACCCAAAATTTGTGTGCATTGACACAGCTGAAAAGGCAGCGGGAAAGGCTGGGAACTGAACGCAGCCAGCGCCTGCAGAAACGCTCCCTCCTCCAGCATCCCCGGGCTTGGGGCTTTTACCTTCAAAAGCTGGGGCCAGGGGGGAGCCCGGCGCCCCGGGGCTGATCCTGCTGACGGTCAGGTCGCTCTCCACGCCGCCCTGCTGGTTCAGCATGCAGGTGTACACGGTGGAGCCTGCGGGGGACACACGGGCACCGCTGCCCATCAGCCAGCCCCGGCACGGAGCCGTGGGGCAGAGGGAGGCGGGCAGCAGGAAGATGTGTCCCCATCGCTAAATCATCCGCCTGGCTTTGCCCTGACCCACCCTGGGTGTGCCAGCAGCAGGAAGGGGGAAAGGAACGATGCTTTTTCCCCTTTCCTGTGTGAGTGAGCTGAACTTGCGTCCTTGGAAATGCTGCTTCGGAAAAGGGAACAACGAACCACAGCGGGCGGGGGTTGTGCTTGATTTACTCCAGCACCCATCACAGCTCCAGATGTGAGCCACAGCTGGACCCAGAGGGCCAGAACCCCCTCCCTCATCCCCGAGCTCCGAGCACTGAGCCCCTGTGTGAACGAGGCAGGACCCAGGCTGTGGTGAGGACAGGGAGAGCAGCCTCTCCCATACCCTTCCCACACCCTCTGCAAAGGCAGCGTTGAGAGGAAAAGCCAGTCTGGGTTCCCCTGGGTTGTTCTGGGGTGCGATTTCCCCAGCAAAACGAGGAGCTGAGCCTGTACCTGGAGCTTTGCTCACATCAGCACTGAACAGCCAGTCGGCTGCTTTCGTAGCTTCAGGTCCAACCAGGTAGAACTTCCCGAAATAAGACATGTCAAAGAGAGCCAGGGCGTTCCTGCACGTTAAACATTCATTCTTGATCTGCAATTAAAGCAAACACGGCGCTGAGGCTGAGCCATGCTCTCAGCCCACGAAGGGAAACACAAATCAAACCATTTACATAACGGGAAACGATAGCAGGACACTCGCCCGGTGCCTTTAAAGGCTGCACAGCTTCAAAACGCTCCTGAAAGAATCAGGTATTCGCTGGAGCGAGCCTGACAGGCCATCCCGAGCGCCTGATCCCATTCCTTACCTCGCTAACTCACTGACAGTTATCATTAATAACACCTGAATTTCATCAAATTGAATTTTTTCTCCCCAAGCTGGCCTCAACACTTTAGGAGAGCAGCAGCATAATTCCCACGGTCTCTCCCCCGTGGTTTCTGAGCACGGGCCACACATTTCTCCTGATATTTTTGGAACATTTTTCCCAGTTTGGGAGCTTCTCCTCCCTCTGAGAGTCACCAGATCCACCCAAAGCAGCTCCCCCAGTTCCCTGGCAGCTCTGGCAGGGCAGGAGGGGCTGCCAGCCCCACTCACGATGTCGTGGTGAGGGGGGAAGTCGAAGGTGTACTCGTCCCCCAGCAGGCGGTTGTAGGTGTAGTCCCTGTGGCGCTCCCGGCCGTAGGCGCCGTAGTAGTCGTAGTCCAGGACCTGAGGGGGTGGTGGGAGCACGGGGATGGGGAGGAAGAGGATGTGAGGCCAAAGCCAAAGGACTCCTTGTCATATTCACCCCACTCCAGGAGAGCTGGCTGTGGTGGTGGGTCCCCACAGTGATGGCTTCCCATCCCAACATCCCTGCCCATGGAGATGGATCCTCACCCCAACATCCCTGCACGTGGAGATGGATCCCCATCCCAACATGCCTGCATGTGGAGATGGATCCTCACCCCAACATCCCTGCACGTGGAGATGGATCCCCATCCCAACATGCCTGCATGTGGAGATGGATCTCCATCCCAACATCCCTGCCCTCAGTGATGCACCCTCACCCCAACCTCCCTGCCCATGGAGATGGATCCCCATCCCAACATCCCTACCCATGGAGATGGATCCCCATCCCAACATCCCTGCACGTGGAGATGGATCCCCATCCCAACATCCCTAGCCATGGAGATGGATCCTCACCCCAACATCCCTGCCCATGGTGAGGGGTCCTACCACAACCTCCCTGCTCATGGAGATGGATCCCCATCCCAACATCCCTTCCCTCAGTGATGGATCCCCATCCCAACATCCCTGCCCATGGTGATGGAACCCCACCACAGAATCCCTTCCCTCAGTGATGGATCCCCACCCCAGCTGGTCCCTCCAGGCTGAACACCCCCCAAAACCTGCGCTGTTCTTACCGGGGCTGCTCCCCCAGGGCTGAACCAGCCAGGTCTCTCCCAGCCGTGCCTCTCCTGGAAAACACAGCCCTGTCGCAGCAGCTCCTACACAAAAGAAACGGGAGCAAATAGGTTTTTAAAAAAGCTTTTTCCCTGCTTTTTGAGCAGCACCCAGGCTGCCCTCCTCGGGTGCAGATGTGGGCTCAAGACCAGACTTGTGACCCCTTGGCTTTGGCTATCAGCAGCCAAAATCAGCCCTGCAGTTTGGCTTTTAGAACAGTGTCAAACCTAAGAATTGCCTGATTTTTGTCCCCCTCAGGAAGGATATTTTCCTCAAGGCTGGTCAAGGGGCAAAGATCACAGCCCAGCTGTGGACCCCACCAAAACCTGCACTTGGGTGCCCAAATTATTGACCAGGAGATGCTCCATGCAGAGAGCAGGATTCCCCGCCGTGTTTACAGAGTAATTATATAACAACATCTAATATTTATACAGCAGCCTTCTCACTCCTCCTCTGTGCTCTCAGGAAAATCTCCCTGCACGCAATTAATTAGGGATCCATTAAGACATCTCTGTTTGGAGCCTCAGCTTGGAAAAGAATGGATTTTGTTGAACATCTCAGAAATCATTCAGTGCCTATTTATAAAGCACAGCACATGTTCTGGAGCTGCATGGATAAATGCCAGGCTGTCAGTCAAGTGGGCATCGCTTATTAGACGTGCTATTAAAAAATAAATTGCATCCTCAGTGACAGAAAACAACTGAGCTGTCAACCAAACACCGGGGGCCGGCGGGCAGGGGTGTCTGTTTGACTGCTTGAGCCTCTGCCCTCCAGCTGGAAGAGGAACGGTGTGATGGCAATCAGAGGGAAGCAGGAATGGGCTTGGGAAATGTGGCTTTGCCAGGGCTGGGGCTGGGATGAGGCTCTGGAGCTGAGTCACCCTGAGCACCTCGAGGGATTTGGGGGGCTCTGAGCTGCTGGTGCAGCAAAATCCTGGGAATTGGGGTTTTCTCTCAACTGCTGCATCTTGAGAGCGTCCACCTATGGAGATTTGTGTGAGGAAGTGGCTGGGAAAGGCAGGACAAGGAGGAAGCCCTGGGAGCAAAACCACTTAGGGGTTGCTGGCAAAACCATCTCCAGAGGCACATCCCTCTTCCCACATCCCTCCTGGTGTCCCAGCCTCATCCACACTGAGAGATGTTGTTCTGGGGAGAAGCTGCTGCTGACCTGTGAGCAGAGGCAGGAAATTCCTGTGAGCATTCAGCACCCTCAGCCCTCTCAGCTGCCTCTGGCACGGACTCAGCCTCGGAGCCCTCATCTCCACTTTTCCCTTGCCCAGTGATCATCACCGGGCTCTTAATCCATATCTGCTGAGTTAAATACCATGGGAATGCTCGGCATCTCTACCATTAAACTGCCCATGGCCCCAGAACCCTCACAGTGAGCTTTGGGATCCTGCAGGGATCTCCCCGGGATGGATGGAGGATGGATGGAGGATGGATGGATGGATGGATGGATGGATGGATGGATGGATGGGAGCGCAGTGGTTTTGGGGAGTGACACAGCTGCAGCCACTCCTTGTGAGCTCCTTTTTGCTGCTGTGAGGGCCAGCCCAGCTCGTGCCCTCACCTCGTGCAGGGGGTCCTTCCTCATGTTGCGTCCTGCCAGCGGCTCGTCGTGGGGGAAGACGACGGAATAGTTCTTGGCGTAGGACTCGTGGCTGCGCTCCCGGATCCAGCGGTTGTTGTCGGTCAGGGAGTGGTGAAACCTCCTGGAAGGCAGGGAGATGGCAACATCTGGATGAGCCCCCCCAGCTCATGGCCTTCTTGACCAGACCCAGATGTGGGTGCAGCTGCTGGTGTAAAATTGCTCTTCCTGCTCCAGGGCTCGGTGCTGGCTGTGCCAGCGCTGACCATCGGAGCTGCAGCCCCCAGCGAGCTGCCAGCCCCACCCCAGAGCGACTGGGAGCAGAAGACAGCCCTGCTGAGGAGGGGAAATAGAAAAAAAATGAAACTTGAGGCTAATTCTGCCCCACTTCAACACGGGGGAATGGCCTCAGGGCACAGCCCGGGTTTAAACACAGCCCTGCTGAGGGAATGAGCCCTGGACATTCCTTACATTTTTCGCCCAATTCTCCCCAGGCTGAAATATAAATAAAACCCAAATAATTTTCAATTCATTTGATGTATTTTCATCTTTCAAACAGAAAAAGCTCCTTGAAGGAATGTGCCAGCTCAGCCCACGGTCAGGTTGTTATTCCCAGAGACCTGTAACTCAGGGAGAGCAGCCCTAGGCACAGGTGGCACCTTTCCGTGGCTGGAGAAAGGGAGCCAGGCAGGGCTTGAAAGACAAAATGTCATTTCAAGGCACTTCTAAAATGATACTTTCAGCTTCCCTCCTCGCTGCCCGGGTGGAGAAAACAGGCTGGGCAGTGGGGCTGAGCCCTGCAAGGAGTACAAGGGATGCTCCCCAAGAGCTGTGAGAGCAGCTGCCTCTTCTGCTGGCAGAAGGTGACACATGGCATGGCACCAGCACCCCTGGTTGCCCCATCAGCCTCAGCCCCTTCACCAACGAGCTGAATTTTTGACAGCAGCAAGCAGGCAACAGCTGCCAGATGAAATATTTACAAGCAAATGTTCTGAGAGGATAAATATTGAAATGTGCAGGAAAGGGAGTTATTTAAAGAGGAGCTTGGTAATTGTCACCAAAAGGAAGGAATGGGACTGGCAGCTTGATGACAGGGCACAGGGGACATGGGAGATGTTTGGGTAATCCAGATGCAAGGGGTGGGAAGCTCCTGGCTGCCCTGAGCGGGGCTGGGGTCCCTCGGTGCAGGTCAGGGGGGCTGTGCTGGTCTGGGATTTCTCCATCTCTCCATCCCTGTCCCAAGCCCAGCTGGTGGAAGGGGGCAGCTGGAGGCATCAGCCCCAATCTCTGCAGGCCCCTCACTCCCTCAGCCCAAGCCAATGTGGCATTTCTCAGCTTGGCCACCAAAGCAGTGAGAGATTTTCAAAGCTTTGTCCCCAACAGGGTGGTTGCTGTCACTGCAGCCCCGTAAGGAAGCCCAAACCCAATCAAAGATAATCAAGCAAGTCAAAAGGAATTACTGAGCCAACATCTGCACAGCCACAACTCCCGGCCCGGGCGGTGCTGCGGAGGGGGGCCGAGCTAATCTTTGTGCTGTTGAAATCATCCCCCCGATTATTAATTTAGAGGATTAGGCACGGCACTAATTGAACAACAAAACCCAAATGTGGTTACCCCGTCCCTCCCCATCGCCGCCATCCCCTCGCGCCTGGTGGGAGTTGTTTGTGAGGGGGCGGAGTGAGGCACACGAGATAAACCCCACCCGTACATTCATTAAAGCCGCTGTGTCTAATTGATTCCAGCTCCTCCGAGGGACACAGCCGCTGCCCGGGCACCCATTCCCGATCCAGCACCCAGCCCTGCCTGGAAAGCATCCCCGGGGGCCGCCAGGGATGAGGAGGGAGCTGGGGCAGCGAGGGTGATGCCTTGCCTGATGTCGTAGCCGTACATGTCCTTCTCCGGCCGGCCGCGGATGATCCAGTGAGCCAGTTCCCTGCCGCAGCCGCCTCCCAGCATCATCCCTGCGGGACACGGGGGGATGCAGACCAGGCCAGGAGGCCAAGCAGGGCTGTGGAATGCCAGGATCCGCCTGGGATCCGATGCCAGCAGGGGATGATTCCCCCTCAGGTCTCTCTTACCGGCGCTGTTGAAGCCACAGCCCAGGAAGAACCCTCGGACCTCCGGAGCTTCTCCCATGAGGGGTTTGTGGTCAGCTGTGAAGGACTCTGAAAAACAGAGAGGGGCTGTGCCAGCGAGGCCAGGACAGGGGGATCACACACTTTGGGGACAGGTTACAAACAGGTTTCCTGCAGCTTCCCGTGCTGACCCCATCCTGCCCTGAGAGAGGTCAGTGGGGCCAGGACTGGACCAACACCGAGCACTTCCCAGCACAGGTTTTGGGAGTTGAACTGAAAATTTGGGAAGCAAAATGAATTCCCCAAGAGAAGGTGCATGAGGCACTGTGAGGGCTCTTTTTTCCTTCCCAATCCCCCAGTCAAGGGCGCTGCACTGATGTGTTTGTTGCTGTTTCAACCTCTGAGCCCTGTTTCCTGGTGGTGGCTGTATTCCACCTTCATCAGTTCCTGCTGGGAGATTTCATGACTTTGGTTCAGCTGAAGGACTGCTGGGGATGTGTCTCCTGTGCTCATCGTGTCTCCTGCTGCCAGTGCTTTCCCATAGGGCCATCAGCCCTGGAAATCCCTCTGCAAATCCTCAGCAGGGAGGACAGCAGAGCCTCTGACAGAGGTGTGCAATCCTCCTCTCTGTTTCATGGTGGTCCATCCATCCACCCATCCATCCACCCACCCATCCATCCATGTGGATGGAGAGAGGGAAGACTGAGTGCAGAGTGGTCTCTCCCCACTCAGCACTGCCCAGTCTGTGTCCCCTGATCCCACTGCTCCAGGGAAGGCAGGAGCAGAGCCAGAATATTTCCACTGTCACCAGAGCAGCTCCTCACGTGCCAGTGTCCCTGCACACACATTCCAGGCTACAAACCCAGGTTGTTAATGGAGCAACAGCCAGGGCACCTCCCCTGCCAGCACGGCTGACTTTGCCCTGGGACGGGTGCTGAGGGCTCCAGGGACCTTGGCACAGTGACCACAGCAGAGGGGACAACGCCTTGGCCATTTGCTTCGGCCCAGCGTGACTCAGCTGCCACAGGCTGCTGGTTTCAGTCAGAGAAGGAGAAGAGGAGGAGAGCTGAGCCTTGGGAAATGACATTATTGTACTACAAAGAGGAGACGTTCATCTACCAGCAGCCAGCTCTGCTCTGCTCACACCACCATGTAATCAAAGCACTGGACCCAGGGCCAAGGTCTCCACCTTGTACCAGTCATGTTTGATCTGCTGCAGGGCAGGAGATGTGCCCTACTTTCCCTCATTCAACCCAAAGAGTTTCCCTTTAAGTGCCTCAGCAAAAAGGGCTTTTATTACAGTTGATTTTTTAGTGTACGTTGGATTTTAAGGCCAAACCAAGCGTGCAGGGCTTGGGCTCGATGTCTGGCACTGCAAGGATGGCTTTAACTCCACACCAGACTGCCTGGGATGTAAATCTGGGTAAATCTCATGTCACTGGACCAGGAGCCAGTAGTAAAAATAATTAGAGAAGATAACACTTGGTAAAATAACAGCCACTGCTTGAAAAACATCTGCCCCTTAATTTTCCAGCCCAGCGGCCACAACATCAGCTGGAAACCCATTCACTCCCAGACTGGAACAAGGCAATCAGCTCCCCAGGGAAATGGTTTTAAACTGAAACAGGGTCAATTGAGATGATGAGAAATCTATAAGGTTATAAGAAATTATAAGATAGAAATTATTTACAACAAGGTTGGGGAGGCTCTGGCACAGGTTGTCCAGAGAAGCTGTGGCTGCCCTTGGATCCCTGGAAGTGTCCAAGGCCAGGCTGGACGGGGCTTGGAGCAGCCTGGGATAGTGGAAGGTGTCCCTGCCCATGGCAGGGGGTTTGAATTGGACAATCTTTGAGGATCCTTTCCAAGCCAAACCATTCTGTGAGTCTCTGCATGTGTGATTCTATTCCTCCACCCAGGCTGGGCCTGGAATGCCCCTCCTTGGAAGATGCCACCACTGCAGCCAGACCAGCAGCACTTCCTCTGCGTTCAGGGAGTTCTTCTTCTCCCCAGGTTATAAAGTTTGCCTCCAGCAAGCTCCTTGGAGAAAACCAGCCCCCATGGTGCCACCATGGTGCCACGACGGTGCCACCACAGCTGCCACCACAGCCACGTTACCTGGCCCACAGACGGTGGATTTAATTCCCGTTTTCTCCAGAACTGGCACTCTGTTGACAGCACCTTCAATGTGTTGCATGAAAACATCCCAGTCCAGGTCAAAGAGGCCAAAAGCAAATTTTTCAGATACCTAAAGGTGGGAAACAGGAATCAGGGCAACAGGAATAGATGGTGTGAGACCTTCTCATGTCTGGCAGCCTTGGAGAAGGTGAATCGAGGCTGCATTGAATCTCTGGGGTTTTTGGGTTTTCATGAACAACCCCGACAAACCAGAAGTCTGAATTAAGGACAGAGGGATGGGCACAGGGGCTTCTGTGCCACAGGCAGCCCCAAAGGGAAGATGCTCCCCCCTGGTTTCCCCACCAGCCACCGGAGGTTGGTACCCACAGAATGCGGGGGCTGAGCGCTCACGCCTGCGCCCACTCCTCCGAGGTTGCTTCCCTGGAAACCTGCCTCGTTCCCCCAGAAAACCTCCTGGCTCCACTCACCTCCTCCCAGAAGATGGGGTTTGACTCATATCCACCCACGGAAAGGGCATCGCCTTGGAGACGGAGATAGACCGAGGCATCGTGATCACGAACGTTTGGCATGTTCTGAAAAATGGGGAGGGGGAGTGCAGGGGTCAGAGGAGGCCAAGAGCCCTGGGGACACCCCTGCAGCACCCAGCGAGGTCCAGGGCACAGGGTGGGCAGCTGCAGCAGTGACCTGCCGAGGATGGGGCAAGCAGTGCCTCTGGGTGTTCCCTCAGCACCGAAATTTGGGTTGCCCCAAGAGGAAAGCAGCCAGCTCAGCTCCAGCTAACCTGGCCAGACTATGGGCAGAGCAGCTTCCACAGACACCTGAGCAGCACCCAGGGGTGCCCTGGGGACGGGGAGCAGCCCCTGTGGTTGATCCTAGCTCAGGAATCATCACTCCTCTGCCAGCCGCCTCTGCGGGAGGATGCGGCAGCTCCACGCGCAGGCAGCGGTGCACGAGGAATGAGGGATTTGTTCTCGTGAATAATGGATGGGGAAACATTTAGATAACACTGAAGAGTCGGTGTAGGGCCTGCTGCAAGCCGTGTTGACAAGTGGAATTAAGTGGATTGAACAGGAGGCACCGAGGTCTGCGAGCTGCAGCCTCTCCTCTGAAGTCTCCCTGGCTGCGTAGGGCACCGTGGAGTTACTGGGACAGAAATGTAATCGAGGGCCAGGGCACTTTTTACAGCGAGGCACCTCGTGCTGAAAGGTCAGACACAGACCGTGTCAGCAGGATGGAAACTAATTAATGTGTCACCCTCAGAGCGCTGGGGCCTGAGAGAATGAAGCCTCCTTCAATTCCTGAGCAATTCTCCGCAGCCAGACGGCAGGAACAGATTTAGCGGGATGGTTTAGGAACGCTTGGAGAGCTACACCTCTGCCTGCCGGGACTGGGGCTTGCTCAGAAAGGGTCTGGGATCTTTATAATGCTGCTTTCAGACACCAAACACAGAGATCCTGAGGAAAGAAAATTGTCCTGCCAGTTGTACCCTCGTTAAATATTAAATCTGACTCTGTTCAGGGGGGTCTGCCAGCCCTGCTGAGGGTGTGCACTCCCCCAAGAGCAAAGCCTGGCCTGGCAGGAATGGGGGGGTCCCACAGGTCTGGGGGTCCCTGAAAGGGTCAGGGGTCTTTCTGCCTCTCCAGCCCTGTCCCCCAGGGCAGAGGAGCCGAGCTGCAGCCGTGCAGGACTGACCTGGATGCCCTCGATGCGCTCGGTCACCACGTAGGCGTGGTGCATCCCCACCAGCGGCACGTGCACACCCGCCAGCCGGCCCAGGGCCCGCGCCCACACTCCTGGAGAGACAACGAGGACCCCGAGCTGAGCCCCTCTCCATCCCCCACACTCCCAGAGAGCTGCAGGGGACAGCCACACAGGGGACAAGGACTGACACGGAGTTTCTGCCTCACGGGAGCAAAGCCACCTGTGAGCTGTGGCTGCTGCCCCTGTCCCACACCTTCGTCCATCCCACACCTTCGTCCATCCCACACCTTCCCCTGCCCCACACCTTCCCCCGTCCCTCACCTTCCTCCGTCCCACACCTTCCCCTGGCCCACACCTTCCTC
>VZRS01012203.1:0-31387 GCA_013398055.1 Ifrita kowaldi
CCACATGTTGCCAGCGGGAACCGCGCGGGGCTGCACGAGGTGGCGGCGCGGAATGGCTTCCGTCCCCGGCACCGCCACCTCCCGCCGGCCGGGACGAGGGGAGCCTCCCTGCCCGGGGGTCTCTGGAGGGCGGCGAAAGGTCACCCCAGCGGGGAGATGCCGGGGCTGTCACCGCGGGAGCGGGAAGGCGGCCGGCAGCGCGGGAGCCCAGCCCCCACCGACGGCCACCCCGGAACCTGCCTTCCCCCGGCGCGGCCGCCATTGCCCCCCAAAGCGCCGCCACACCCGGGCCATTCAGGGACCCTCCCGCCCGCCGGCCGTCCCCCAAGGGCAGCGCTGTCCCCGCCGCCGCCTCTCCCCGCTCCGACCCCACCCCGCCCCGGCCGTTCGCGGACCTGGGTATGGTGCGGAGGTCGCCGGACCCCTTGCTCTGGTGCGGCTCCTGCTGCGCGGGCTGCTGCCGGGCGAACCACACCTCCAACAGCTTCTCGGTCCCTTCGAAGAAGTGTGCACCGCTCTCCTTCATGGTGAGACAACTCGGCAACCAACAACCACAGAAATTAAACGACAACCAAACTGCCGCCCCCGGCCGCCACCGTTCGCTGCTGCTGCACGGGCCGCGCTGCTGCCGCCGCCGGGTCTCAGTCCGTCCCGGGCGGGTTTCACCTTCTGGGGGATTTGCTTAATATTAATTTAAAAAAAAAAAAGAGGAATAAGTAGAAGGAAGGTTGTTTTTTTTTTAAAAGGGCGAAAACAACCCGGAGGGCGCGGCGGCGGATGCGGCGTGAGCGGGTTACAGTCCGGTCGGGGGTGCGGGCGGGCGATGCGGTTCGGTTCGGTTCCTTGTAGTCCGTGTGTTCCCCTGTTACAGAGAAGAGCGTTGAGCGAGCGCTAGCTAATGTCGCCGGCCATACTGTGTAAGCGAGGGGCCAGTGCGCACGCAGCCGCCTTTATATCCCGCAGGTACCCGCATCACGCCGGGTCGCGCTGCACATTGGGCGGCCGCTGCTCCGGCCCGCCCTTCTCCGCTTCCCATAGGGTAGCGGCGACGCCCATCGAGGCATATGCCGGTTCCTCTGGCCCCTCCCGCTGCGGCCCGCCCGCCTACCCGCAGGGAGCGGGAGATGGAGCGCGGGCGGTGGCGGGGCAGGGGCAGGGGCAGGGGCAGGGGCAGGGGCAGGGGCAGGGGCAGGGGCAGTGCCAGTGCCAGTGCCAGTGCAGCGCTCGGGGCCGCGTTGTGGCGGCCGCACTGGGACCGGACTGCGCCGACCCGAGCATGGGTGGAAAGCACGGCCTGTGGGCAGCAGTGAGCCGTACCAGGGGGAGCAGGGCTGGACACGGCCTAAAGACGGCGGGGGAGCATCCCCCGAAACCATTCGGCGCGTAGCAAGGGGCGAGCTCGAGAATTCCGGCTCTTCCCGGGCCGCGGCGGCAGCGCTGCGCCCGCACCCGGCGCTCCTTCCCTCTGCGCCCGCCGTAAGGCGCTTCCCTCGCTTGTAAGAGGAGCTCAGCCGAGCGTTCAGGCGCAGTTCCCGTTCCCTTCGCCCCTTCCAGGAGACCAGCATGTGTGACCGAGAAGTGGGGAGTCACTGGTACGCGGGTGTGTGGCACAAGGAGCGAGTGACCGGGCAGGGCATGTGCGTCTGTGGGTGCACACGGGGAGACCGCGGATCTGCGTGCGCGGGTCATTACTTGATAACCTGCGACTCTTTTTTTTCTAATATCTTGAAGAAATTGTTGAAAACCACATAGATCTATGGTCGCCTAAAGCATTTTTTTAGCGACACTATAACACATTATAAGCTCAGTGTTGCAATACTTCGTAGTCCGAGGAAAGGCTCGCTACTGATCAAATGAAGAACAGAAAATCCCGTCTTCCCTGATGAGCCTACGGTACTTGCACTACATGGGACAGGCAGCAGCAGATGGCTGGGGACAGATGAATGAGTCCCTGCTAGGAGACAGTGAGATAGTATCGGACGGCATAATAGGCAGTGGGCTCTGTCCACCGGCGGAGGAGTGAGTCACTGAGCCAGTGAGTCATTCCCAAGGCAGCTGGCCCTGAATCATTCCCTCGGTGGCTAGTTGCCGCTGTACGCTCCCGTGGCACAGCCTCACTAGCTGGCAGAGAACCATGTTCTCCAGTGCTGGGACTTCACTGGTTTTTATTAACTTTGCATGAGTTGTGACAACCCCCCAAAAAAAGGTTTTCCTTTCTCAGCCGTTTTTCTGTACCTCCATGCTGTCTCCTTCCTTTTGTCAGTACAAGCACTTGCATGGCTGTGTAGTGGACTACATCAGGTTTAATGCTAACTACTTCGTTTTAATGATGGTTAATAGTTTTTAATTGTGATCAGTGTTAATTTACATCAGTTTCCCAAGGCAGTTCATGACCCAGCTTCTATTGGTATAAATAAGAAGCTGTGCTTGGGCATGCACATGAAATTACGGATGGAGAGTGCAAGACCACTAGTTTCAGTAGCCACAATGGATTAAATCTGTTTAAAGTGCTAATAGAACTACAACTGAGAGTTTGTGGACTTTGTCCAACCATATTCCACATTTGCTTTCAATACCAGTCCACCCTTCCTTCTAGATGTGCAGAACTAGTTCCTACTTCTGTCTTCTGTTGATTTAATGTTTTGTCTGTTTTTCAGTCGGATGTTTGATCCTACTTGCTGTTTGCAAGTGATCTGTGTGACATTGCTCTAGCCAGATATATCTTTTTCTTGTCATGAATCCTGTCTTATGTGGACTTTCTGACTTCCTGATCTTGACTATGGTGTGGTCTGACAGCATGTCTTGGACCACGTGCTCACAAACTTCATCATTTCCTGAAGTCTTGACTGTCCTCTTGTCTGCCCCCTTCAATTCGTTCTTTCTCTGACTTTTCCAATTCAGGACTTTGCACGTGCTACCAGACAGAGTTCACTATAGTCAGAGTGGCCCTAACCCACTACCTATGACTGTTGTCCCCTGGTTTTAAGGCACACCAATTGCCTGTAAGAATGTTTCTGAGACGTTTCAGAGGAGGACACAATTCAAAAAAATGAAGTACATTCTTTTTTTATTTCTGGGAAGCTTCTCAGTGGGATGGATAACCTATGAAGCCACATAAAGTATTTGTTTGAAAATCTAACAAGGGACAATACAGCTCAGTATCACCAGCTGACATGTGGAGGGAGATGATCTCAACGCTGAGTAAGATGAAGTAGTATTTTTTCTGATGTGTTAGGAAAGTAGCAGGGTGATGTTATGTATTTGAAGCCAGAGAGTACAGATATGACCACCTAAAAAGAGATTTGTATTAATGCTGAAGGCTGCAGGCCTTCTTCACAGGAGTCTGGATTGCTGACAGATACACAAAAAACAGGTGGAGGAGGGAAAGGAGTGAAACAGTGAAAGCTCTTTTTTGAACTTGACTGACAACTAGACATGAACAAAGTATTGTCTGAGAGACAGGCTGAGGTTTCAGGAAGGACAGAAGGAGATTGTTTTGGATTAGAGGGAGGTTCTGTGAGTCACTGTTGGAAAGATGGTTGCTGAATTCACGTTTACAACTGAGATAACCCAGAGATAAAGGGCAGGACAGGAGCTGAACGACCAGCAGGTTTGAAAATGTCCATTCAAAGGGGTTGCACTAATTTAACTAGACCAGTTTTGAACTTGTTTTAATAACAATAATCAGGCATTTGAATCTGGAGGAAGAATGGCTTGGGAAGACAGGAAGGCTCAGATATCATCATATGATTGTGAGACGCGGGGCCAAAAATTGTTTATGGTCTTGTTCCTTTGTAGCAATCTGCTAGCACAACAGGCTGTAACTGGCCAGGTACATTCCCCTGTGTGCAGGAGGAAATTCTATGTTGTAAAAAAACTGTTGTGATAGTTGTTGTAACCTCTTTTTTTTTAAATGTGTGTAACCAAGCCCAACAGTCAGAGTGGTTCAGAGTTTCTGCATACCAAAACAGAGCTTTGGGGCAGTCAGAAACAGAATGCAAGCCTGTATGGTGCTGAAGCTTCTGCCCATTTTCATTGCTAAACCAGCTGCAGAGCGCAGAGCTCACAGAGTTAGTGTGGAGCAATCTTTGCTCTTACCCATATTCTTGAATAGGATAAACTTGGTGTCAACAGATAATCAAGTCCAGAAAGAAAGATGAGAAATAACGAATGTTTTATTGTATGGAAAGGACAATGATGAATTCCGTATTCTTAGCCAGTCTCTTTACACTTTCCCAGTAGCACAGAGGTGCTGTCGAGTTCTTGAAATTTCTCCCTAGGGAATACTCCTCGTGTAGAGGTTTCCTCACTTTGAACAGCTATTTTGAGCAGCTGGAATGATCCATAGGGGGCTGTGGCAGCAAAGTCATTTAGAGCAGCCAACTTCCATGAGAGGCAGTGCCAAGAAAAATTGAGATTCAAGTACGGAATTAAAGCCTCCTTTACCAGCCCTCCACCCACCAGGCAGTAAGGGATCGTGCTCACTCTTTGTGAAGGAGAACATTCCTTGTTAATACTTATGTAAAAGTTATGTTAATGCTAAGTCTATGCATCTCTGCTATGTCACCATGAAAAGCAAAAACTAATGTGCTGTGAGGAGGAGCACTCTTAGTGTCTTCCCCAATTGTTTCAATGGTTGTTATGAAAGGAATGGGAAAGCAAGTTTCTGCAGAGCCAGTGTAGGCCTAGAAAATGCATTACTTTCAAGGCATTTCCCCCCTTCTTTTAGAAACAAAAGCACTCATCTCTACTGTTGCCAACCTGGCCCTGCTCCTCCTTTCCCATTTTGATTTACTTGCCCCACTTCTCAGGTTTCTGCTTACGGAAAGGACAGCAACCACAGCCAACTTCACAGTTCAGAGAGTCAAAGGTCTCAGAACAGAATTTCTCAGCAAATCTGGGCTGTTCTGCCACATGGTAGAAATTGTAAATTGTCATAGTAAAAAGCAGAAATGATCTTTCAGTAATGGGAGCTATTTTTAGCTCAAAATACTGATTTCAGCACCTAATGCTGTTATTCCCTACTGAATAAATGGATTTATTACCTACAACCACGAAACAGTCTTCTAAATTAAATGAGGAAAGTAAATATGAAGAATTGTTCTGTGAAATAATTTTCAGGGTGCCATTATGGTTTCCTCTGCATTTAGTTCAGATTTGACTGATAGTTGTAAATGTAGTGCTGCCATATGATTTATCTCATGATAAATGATACTTGCTGACCAAAAAAAAAAAAAAAAGAAAAGGAAGCACTGACAATTAAGTAACTCTTGTAAAATTCTGTATGTGTGAAATTGTAAAGCAGAAGTAGCATAACTTTAATACTTGGACAGTGTTTGTCTTACTAAAAACATTAAATTACTGAAGCTTTTTAAGGTTTAGTTTGCAGATCCAGTTGCAAATATTTGGCTAATGGAATAATCAATCATTTACATTTGGAAAAGATGAATTAAATGAAAAAGTTAGGAATTTCAATTTTGACCTAAGTTGTACTTGTTGCTACTTTATGTGTGTTCTTCAGGCTTTGATGTCATGGTGATGGGCCATAAAACCACTGCTGAAATTAACCAGCATTTTAGTGATGGGTGTGAAATTTGCTCCTCTCCAGTCACCTGGCAGTAGACCCGTGAGCTCACGTGCCAGTTCAGAAATGGGGTGGAGAAGATGCAGGGTCTTGCATTCATTTTCTTGAGTTCTGTTCTCTCCTTGTTCTGAATGATGCTTTGTCCCACACTCCTGCCATTATCTAAACTGACTTTGCTCCCATGATCAGTCAATGTACTCATTAAAATCTGAGGCAAAGTATTCATTTCAGATCAGTAGCAAAGTGCAATTTATATTTTGCCAAGATTATCTTCCATTTCTCTGCACTTTTTATTCCATAACACTACGATCCTTTGCTTTGTTGTCTTTTGTTTACGGCGATGAAGAATCTTTTTTGTTGTTTGCTTTTCATATATTTTTGAAAGTCTAGTTCAGCTTGACTTTTGCCAATTCTCACTTTGTCCTTCTTCTTCTTTATCCCTCAGATAACATCTCCTTTGTGCTTAAGCCTCTTTGCCATTTTGCAAATGTTTTGGGTCTTGCTTGTGGTTATTTATTCAACTAGCTCTCGTCAGTAAAACTTTTTCTGCCTTCTTGAGACAAAGTCCACATACTTTTATCCTTTTCACTCCAAATAATTATATTATCCTCAATATTTGAATTCATTAGTCCCTGATTTCATAAATAAGTTCTCTGGTTTCTCAAAGCTTGTCTTTTTGAAATTGAGAATATTGTGTGCTTTTGGATCTTTTGCCAAATCAATTTTTACCTTACCAAATTGTTGTACATCTGTCAAAGCCCTCTTCTGCCACTGGTCATTGGTCAATGGCAATGCAATTACTATCATGCCTATATAGGTTTTCATATGCATTTGATTAATGAATGTAATGCAGTGAATGCAATAATGAATTTAATTCACAATTACAACATAAATGTTTTATCTATGAAGTTTGCTTATAAATACCTTTAGCTCAGTTGTAGTTACCTTCAATTTTTATTTGTGCCTTATTAACTAAATATATGATACTACTCAAACAAAATCCAAACCAGTTACAGTTGATCTTCAAAGAGTGACTGAAGAAAGAGAATTGGGTAATCCTTCTTTTTTCTTATTGGTATTCATTTTTCAGTGTTCTAAAAATTTGTGTCAGTCCTTACATTTGGGTAATTAAAAAGTGCATGGAGACTGTTGCATGAGAGATCTTGTAGTTGTGTTCCTGAAAATGCAAAGGCTCACTTAAACCTCCCTGAGAAGATTGCTTTAGTGAACAAGACAATACACACATATGAGCAAAACTCAGACTTTCTCCCCTTCCACAATCTCCAAAAGCCCCATGTCATATTGGTCACTGTAGTCCAGTCTAAAGAAGTCAGTATGCAAACTAAGGCCTTGTGTCTGCAAACATTTACACATTTAACTTCTAAACTAAATTTGACGTCAGCGAAAGTACACAGATCTAAGAAGCAACTAATGTACAGAAGTATTAGCAGGCATGCCAGAATGAGAGAGGCAGACTCCTCTTAGCTCCTCTGAAAGGAAGGAAAGGTAATTTACAGTATTATCTACTGTCTTCTGTCACCAGGGTACAGAATAACCAGAACTGATCTTCGAGAGGGGTTTCAGGGAGGAAAATGAACTGTGCCCTTTCTTCTCATCTATGACTTTTTTTGTCACACCAAATTTTTTTTTCTGTTTATTTTTACAATAGGAATTCTGGCTGCCATGTGCTCTACCTTCTTTTCTCCATCTGCCCATGGTCAGAGACCAATAGAAACATCACAAAGAAGATATATTAGTTAAATTAATTAATTGCATTGACACATACTGAAGTTAAATACTGAATGATCATATAAGAGATCTTCATTAAAAGTTTCTGTGTCTCGTTTCCTTGATGTAGATTGTTAACAGTTCATATCTGAGACCTTTACATTATCTTCTAGTAAGCAGCTAAACTGAGAAAGGTGCAGTAGGCAAAGGGAAAACAAACAATTTGTTAAAAAAAACCCCAAACTCCAAAAGGTTTTCATATTTTAAAGAAGAGACAAAGCTCCCACTCTTCAAATACCCAACCTGGACTGTATAGAAAACTTTATTTGAAGAAACCAGCCTGGGAAGGGTGGGATGTCAACCACATGGAGGAGTTTTGTTTACACAGAGCTAACAAAGATGCATCTCTTTTTTAATGACCCCATAGACAAGGCCTATGGTCGAAGCTAAAAGGATTCTTGGGGAGACAACACTGGAACCCATGTTTCTCTCAAGAGTACCTAGGTATATCCAAAGTTCAGTTTAAAGTTATGTTCCTTTTGTTTTCACTTAGTCTGTCTTCAAGGTAAAGAAAGGCCTTTTTGTCTTGATTGAGGAAAGCCAGGCTGTCTCCTCTTTATGCTGGTCATTTCTGCAGAGACATTTGATTGTGATTGATTTATAATCAGCCTTCCACAGGGAAAATTTCATCTATTTATCAGAAAAATAATGAAAAAATATTTATATAGCTTGTAATTGCTTACATTGTTTCTAACTGCTCATTTATATAAAGAAGGGGATTTACATTGGTTATATTATCATCAATTTTAATAAGCCTGAGTATAAAAAAATCACCAGTTAGATCTTAAACTAATGAGATTTTTCAAAAATAATGAGATTTCAGACATTAATAAATTGGTATTTGACTCTGGGGTATTTGTCAATGTGTACATTGAAAATTTCAAAACTCTGAAAATGAAGTGAAAAGAAAACTTGAGGCTATCACATGACTAGAAATACAAACCTTAAGTTGAGACACTGAGTGATACTGATAGGTTAAAACCAAAATGGCTCTTTATATGGCTTTGGGTACACTGCTATATTGCATCCAGAGCAAGAAAAAAGCTTCCTTATATCAAAGAGTAGGTACCAGATTTAATGTATAATTAGCTGATTTACAATTGAAATAATTTATTCTACTCTATGTGACAGCATCATTTAAGTATCTCTGTAGTACTGTTCTCTGTAGACAATGCTAGAGCTAAGCTGCTGTCAGCATTTCAAAAATAAAACCTTTAAACAAAGGTTGTGACTAATTTCTGAAAGTTTCTCTAAGATAAATTGTTGCAGAGAGCATATTTCTGGATGATATAAAAAAGTCATCTGACTGTTTTGGAGACTGGGAGGCAAAGCTATTACACAGTGTTGTGCATAAGTGGAGCTCATAAAACCCAACAAGGTGCTGTCCAACAAGATCAGTTTTTCATAACTGCAGTCTTTTTTTTTTTTTAATTTTCTTTTCCTTTTTTTTTTGCTAGGGATCAGTAGTCCTTGATTAAACTGGGATCTACTTTGTGCCCTTACTTTTCATAAATATTTCTTCAGTAGTTTAATACTGCCCCTCCCTCTGTGTTTTCAAAATACTAGCTAAGGTCTAAATTGCGCAACTGTCTTTGATCGCAGCTTTGAATTTGTGCACCAGCTATGCCAACTCTGGTGAAAGATGTGCCCTGAACTTTTATACTTACTGCTAACTGCAGGTGCAGGAGCCTTTTTGTCATTTGGTCAACAGGGTATTTCTCACTAGTGATTTCAGTCGGTGTCCAGTTATGGAATATATGCTACCTGGTTATGGAAAGACACATCTTAAGCAATATGGTCAGTTTCATTATAATAATTTGATTTTTTAAAACTTAGTATTTGCAACATATAACACAGAATGATGGAATCATAGCAGGGTTTGGGTTGGAAGGGATCTTAAAGATGATCTAGTTCCAACCCCCTGCCAGGGGCAGAGACACATACCACTAGACCTGGTTGCTCAAAGCCCCATCCACCCTTTAAATGTTGCCAGGCATTGGGCATCCACAACTTCTCTGGGCAACCTGTTCCAGTGCCTAACCACCCTCATAGTAGAGTTTCTTCCTGATACCCAATCTAAATCCACCCTCTCTCAGATTAAAGCCATTCCCCCTTGTCCTGTCACCACATGCCCTAGTAAAAAGTCCCTCTCCAGCTCTCTTGGAGTACACCTTCAGGTACTGTAAGGTGCTGCAAGGTGTCCTTGGAACCTTCTCTTCTCCAGGCTGAACAACCCCAGCTCTCTCAGCCTGTCTTCATAGGAGAGGTGCTCCAGCCTCCTCTGATCATCTTTCTGGCCTCCTCTGGACTCACTCCTGAAGGTGCACATCCCTCTCATGTGGGTCTCAGGAGCGCAGAGTAGAGGGGCAGAATCACCTCCCTTGACCTGCTGGCCACGCTGCTTTGGATAAGCCCAGGACACAGTTGTTGCTCTGGGCTGTGAGCACATATTGCTGGGTCATCTTGAGCTTCTCATCCACCTACACCCCCAGGTCCTTCTCTTCAGGGCTGCTCTCAGTCCATTCTCCATCCAGCCTGTATTTGTGTTTAGGATTGCACTGACACAGGACCTTGCACTTGACCTTGTTGAACTTTTCAAGGTTTGCACAGTCCCACCTCTCAAGCCTGCCAAGGTCCCTCTGGATGACATCCCTGCCCTCCAGTGTGCCCACTGCACCACTCAGCCTGGTGCCATTGGCAAACTTGCTGAGGGTGCCCTTGGTCCCACTGTGTGTGTCACCAACAAAGATGTTGAACCGTGCTGGTCCCAGTACCGAGCCCTGAGGTCACCACTCGTCACTGGTCTCCCCTTGGATACTGAGCCATTGACTGCAACTCTGAGTGTGGCCATCCAGCCAATTCCTTATCCACCAAGTGGTCCATCTGTCAAATCCGTGTCTCTCCAGTTTAGAGACAAGGATGTCATGTGGGACAGTGTCAAAACATAACCTGATTGTACATATAAAGAAAAAATATTTTTTTTCTTCTCCTACCTACCATCTCTTTGGTCTCTTCATTCATATGTCAGCAAGGAGTTCAAGGCTTTTCATCTGAAGAACTGTGCTGATTTAGATACTCTATAACCAAATTGTAATCCATATAAATGATGGTAGGATACTGTAGCAATTTTCTTAACTCATAGTTGCCTGACATAGTTGGGGTACAAGAGGTTGATAACTTCAAACTAATTCTTCAAATTGTAAACATCATATATGCAAATACATATACTTCAGATTTCCGTAATCTAAAACAAGATGTTAATTCAGACATTCTCTATAATCTCTAGTTTTATAAGGCAAATGGCAAGATTCAGACACGTAATCTGCATATTTATTTATCTTTCTTTGTATCCATGTCTGTTTATGTCAGGAAAAGAATGTAATTCAGTGTGCTAACACCATACATTTGACAGGATCACTAAAGTGATGAATTTTTTCTGTTTCTCAGTTTAATTTTCTAGCCTGGTCAGGATACTGAACTTTTCGTATTGGATTTTAGATGGGAAACTAGAAAATATTATTTATATAGAAAATGAGTAAGTTCTGTCCAGGTTCTGTGTATTTCCTCTGCCTCAGTTTATTGGATGCAGATTTCTGAATGTTTGCCTGTTGGTACATTCTTCTCGCCTGTGTTTGCGTGCATTTACGTTGTGGACAGTTTTAAGACATTAATCACTTTGTGGCAAAAAGATTTGTGGAAAGGCTGATCAGTATTTTCCTTCGGTCAGTTGCTTTCTTGGCTTTCAAAAAAACATGTATTTGAGCTCTTTCAAAGATGTCAGTTTTGCTAGGGAGTGTCTGAAGCAATTGCAGATACTGCCAGAAAAATGAATCTCATTTAACTTTTACATATGCAATGCAGATGTTGATAACTAAGATGTGTCACCTAGGGCTTCCCTTGGTGGTCAGTGTAGCAGAACAGGTAGGTTTAGGGCATGAATCACCCAACATATTTTAGACAAGGATTCATTAAATTTTTTAGGTACACCAAAGGATCTACTTGTTCTACTGGAAGAGTAAGTGGAAGTGTGGCAGTGAAACTGTATGTCCAATCTGGGAAGAGTGAGCAGAGAACCTGGTGCAGCAATAGCAACAGCTCTATTACTCATTTTCAGGAACACTATAAACTATGTTATAATAAATCATAGTCTATGGAATAATTTATTTCAGTAATATAATTTATTTAACCTGCTAAGAATTCTGCACATAGACTGCATGGAAGAATGGCTGCATAAAAAGCATGCCTTGCTGTTTCTGGGATTGAAAAACTGATGCATCTTTACTAGAGAGAGAGTATTAATAAGTTTCTTAGAAAATTTTTAAAGAATGGTAAGAAAGATGCCTGCTGAACATTGACCTGACACCATTTGTCTTCCATCTTTACAGCATCAGCACTGGAATTTGCATTATCTAACTTAAGATGTCTGCAGTACTGATGTCTGCATCTGACTTGGAGTCAAAACAGAGTTGGTAACTGACATCCCTGGGGTTTATAGATGTGGTTCCATGAAAAACACTGCTGTCAGCCTGCAACAGCTGACACTGCAACACCAGAGTACACTCATGCAGGGCTGCTCAGCCTGACACAACCCAGCTTCACCAAGTGTGATTGTACAGGGTGGAGCCACACCAACATGTGATGTCACCCTGAGCTAACTTGCACTGCACTCCTCTGTGCAGAATTTTTCCATGCGAGACATTAGGATCAGTTTCACACATTTCTCTGTTGCACAGCTTTTATTTTCTTTTTCCATTTAACAAAAATCCATACTTTGCATCTTTCTGTCATCAGCACAAGATCTGTAAAAGATAATGTACCTTGCATTTGTCATTTGCATATCTTTTATATACGTGGAACTTAAGCAAGTCCTTCTAAAATGATGACTCATGATAGGAAAAGAGTGATTTAATTTTGAGGAGCAGGAAAAAATAACACTATGGAATAATGCTTCTGGACCTAAAAACCACTGCACCAGGAGGTGAAACTGTTTCGCAGGTTTTGTGTGACTAGCACTGGATGAAGAAATTCAGAGTGAAGAAAGCCACATAAATGAAATTGTATGATGAAGAAGTGCTGGCCCTGGCCTTCATCAAAGAGACACCAAAGTGGGAGCCACTCTGATGACAGATAAGCAAATAGCATTCATGCTCTAGAAATTAGCAAGCAAAGCCAGCTTACCAGACAGTGGGCAATCAATTGGGCTGGAAAATCCACAGTGAACACAGTTGTTGTGCAGGTCTGCAAGATCATCAAGCATCTCCTACTTTTTTGAGATTATGAATCAGGGTGGTGCCTGGGGAACAGAGAGAGGAATGTGAAGCGGGGGATGATGAGGCTGTGGTAGGGAAATAGGTTGGGTGCATCATGAGTCTGCACCCTCTGAATACAAATGGGCATATTTGTCCATGATGTAACCATTGGCTGATCAAGGAAGATACACAATACTCACAGGAAACATTTTTCTCTGACTGTTTTTTATTGGAGAGTGAACAGTGAAACTTGGCCTTTTCTTCCTGAATGCAGAAACTGAAAAGAAGAGGTTCAACTTTGTTTCAGCTAATGCAAGAGAACGTGGTTGATTTACTTAAAATTCAGAAGCAACACACCCTATTAAGCCTGCTCTGAGTGAAATAAGCGTGCCATTGTGACTGCTGCATACTTTTAGTTCAGGTTTTGTGAGGCCTGCTTCAAGCAATAGGAAAAGCCGTAGGTTGGTAAGTTGAGTAGGCAAACATCTGGTTAGTTTCTATGGCATTGTTTGGTTAGGGGAAACATAGGATCCCTTCAGAATTGTGTTCTCAGGAGGGCTGTTTGCTGATAGTCAGTTTTCCCATTATTGACCTTGGAAACAATAATCGGTTTCAAATTAACTACATTCATTACTGAATTCTCCTTGGTTTGAGGTCAGAGTCCAGAGGCTGGAGGAGGGTTTGGAAATATCCAGGAGCACAAGAACACACTTTGGAAGCAAAGAGAACATGCAGCACCGATGCAGGGTACTTCTGGAGAGTCCTCCTCTTGCTGCCACATACAAGATCTCAATGCACACCTCTAGAAAGGGATCTGCAGAACAAGGGACCTTCCAAACCAAAATACTAATGTGTATGCACTTGCTACACGGCCAAACCATTCTCCCTGAATTCCCTCCCCCTCTCTTCCTGCCCACAGAAATTCATCACTTCAGGCCCTGCTCTCTTTTCGAACTGCCAGGGAGCGCGGTTCCTTTGCCAGGGAGCGCTGTGCCAGGGGACGAGTGGCAGGAACTACCCTGCCTGCACTCAAGGAGGACAAGGTTGGACTCGATGATCTCAGAGGCCTTTTCCAACCTGATTCTGTGTGATTCTGTGACAAGCAAGGGACAAGGCAGATGGGGCTGCCTGGAGTTGGAGATGAAGTGCATGGCTGTTAAAGGCAGCTAGGATTGAGGAGGGGGCTGGGAGTCAGAACTGAGAACCCGAAGGATGAGGGTGTGTTACAGGGACATGCGGTCACGCTTTAAATGAAAGTGTTTTCATAGAAACGTCTGTTTTTCAGTCAGCATTGTCATTACAAAGCAAACCTATTCTTATGCTAAGGAAACTGCAGGGGTTTGGTTGCTTCTAACATTAGTATATGGGCACTCAGCACACCGGTAATGTACTCTGCAGTTTCCCATGCTCAGGGAGAAAAGCTGAATTACTACCACAGAACAACTTCACAGGAGGTTAATTTTGCAATTTAAATATCTTTACTGAAAGCAAGCAAACAAAAAAAGCAATGAGTGAGTATGTATGTGATCAAGAATTTCTCAACACTTTTTGGCTTGTTAGATTAATGGGCTAAACCTGCCTTTTCCCAGCGAGCCAGCGTGGTTTCTGCACAGGTAGTCAGAGTTTTGCTGGTTTCCCTGGCCGGGTAATCAGGCTGGTAAGGAAGGTGGCGATAGCTGCTGTTCTCAGGGCAGACTGGGAATTACAGCTCTGCAGCCATGGACATCTGAGAAATTCCAAGGAGGAATTCGAGCCTGAGGGAAAGCTTGTTTCTTTTGCTCCACGACTCCTCAACTTGTCTAAAGAGCTGATTGATAACAGATGCACCTATCTGCCTTTCTGTTTGTATTGACGCATGTTGTTTTTCTGCAACAGGATTTTTCCTGTGATCTCTGCAGGATATTTCTCCCTTTACTGTACATACTCATGGTCAGCATTCTTTGCGGAATAAAGAGGCTCTGGAAGTGTATTATCTCTTGTTTAACCCATTTTTCTCCTTAACCTGCATCCATCCTTCAGCAATTATGGAAACTGCAGTTTTCTAAGTCCTTCCATCAAAGGAGAGATTGTTAGATTTTCTTGGTAACAGGAAGGAGAAGGAATTTGGAAATTCCTGAGACTTCTTTCCCTGCAGGAATTTCTGTCCCTTTCCAAACAACTTGCTCTGGGTAAAGGCATTGCTGCAGGGAAGCTAAATTGCTGGGGATTGCCTGTGAGTCCTATGAAAGGGGGAACTGATGTAGTGGCTCTTAAAGTAGGAGGACTGGAACAGGGTAGTCAAACTCAGTACAGGAAGCAGTGGTTACAACCATTGTAATGTCCCCAGCAGTGACAAAGGCCCAGGTACACACAGTTGCAGGTTCCCAACCGTATGTGCTGGGATGACCCAAGGGCATATCTTCATGGAGTGAAGAAAAGCTTGGGAACCTAAGAAAATTATGTGGAGGCATCAAAAAGGATCCAGGAGGATGAAAGGGCCATTTTTCTGTAGGTAAAATATATATTCTGAGGAAATCAGAATTTTTCCCTTGTCTGCAAGCTGAAGAAAATCCAGCTACCACTAAAAGCCTGTTCCTTTCTTATGCTAAGAGACAGAAGAAAAGAAAAGGCTGTTCCTTTCAAGTGAAAGAAAAGTCAGGTTCAAGCATTCCCACAAAGGAAAAATCATATCTTTTAAAGTAATATGCAGTAGGACATCCTTGAGCTCCTATCCTCTTTCCTTGATGTACTTGACTCTTTGTAAATCTGTCTCTAATCCCACCCTGTTTCAAGAAAACCCTCTCCACACTGATGCCTGCCCTGCCTTAACACTCTGCATTCCGCTTGCTGTTCAGAGCTGGAGGTTTTGATCCATTTCAAGTGTGAGCTGTTTGGGGGGATTATGTTATTCAGGCAACACAAAAGCTGAGTTTTCACATCAGTTTTGTGGTAGAAATATGGATAGAGATGACAAAAGTTAACACTTCGATTGCTGTAGAGGATTTATTCATTATAGGTTCAAGAGAATAAATAAAAAGCCACTTAGCACTACAGCATCACTATGGAGGTTCCCCAGCAGAGCATACTCTCTGCAGTGTCCTCTCATATGCTTTTCATTATGAAACACTGATTAAAAGCAAATAGATTTAGGATCAGTAGTCAATCTGTAGGTCATAGAAAAATAAATTATAAGCTCTTCCGAGACTTGTTGTACCAGAGAAACAAGACACAAACAGCTTTGGCTTTTTTAGAATTACATCCAGCTTTAACAGAAACTGCAGTTATTAATGGGCTCTCACATAATACAACAGAATGACTTGAGCAGGACTCTACCTAAAGCTCTGGGTGAGCCCAGTTTAGTCAGGTGTTAAATATGATTAACTGCAGTGGCTTTGGGTGGCTTAACATTTTATTTCCAACACCCAGTTTCTTACAGTGTCATAATACATGAGGCAATCTGAAAATAGTACAGCTATTGAGTTTTTTAAATGACACAAGAGCATTTAATGGAAAACATTAGTATTCAAAAAAAAGCAAGAGTATGTATGATTATTAACAATGTATAAGATAATGTAATAAGCATAATACAAAAGTAGCATTCTTAGTATGAGAGTAGAGTGGTTGATTTTGCCGTGTAATTCCAACTGATAATAGGGGGACTACATAAAGGTGGAAAACATTCTGAATACATGCCACATACGGCTCAGGAGCTACACTGGTTCAAAAACAACAGAGACAACAAACTCCTTTTCTCTGTATTGCGTGCTAAATTTCTCAAAGTCCCAATTGGATCTCAGACAAGTCTGTCAGAGCATCTTCCTGTCAAACCCTACATCCAATGTGACTTCTTTCAAGCCACAAATTTGGCTTCTGAGCATTGGGTTTGTTTAGCTCTTCCGGGGCTTGTGCTCCCTCCTGTACTCATTGTCTCACAGTATGAGAGTCTTTATGCAAATGACTACCAGGTATTTGTGTCTGTCCGGGACACACCTTGGACCAGTTGCTGAGCGTTCCTGCATTTTCTGCATAAATGCACTAGCAGTAGCAGATAGGCATCTCACTGAGATAATGTGAGGGCAGGGTCTGCAGTCCCTGGTACAGCACAGCCACACGTTTATCTGCTTGAACTCAGGGCAGTGAGGAACACGTGTGAAATGCTCTGGGCCAGGAGCTGACACTGTGTGTTTTGGGGAAAAAAAAGGGATATACCACTCCCTTATTTTTTATCAACAAAGGCGATGGTGCAAGGTGGCTTCTACCAGACAAGAGAGCGCAAGGATAATGGGACCTACTTCAGCCTTCCCACTCAGAGTACCAAATGGTCCTGCTGTTTTGAGCTGCTGAGCAGTTTGGAGTCATGTTTTGTCAAATCTTGTCTCAGACAGGGTGTACTTCAAGTTTGCTTTGTGTCTTGACTTTCAGTAGGAAGTGCTGGTTTTTGTTTCAGGGGGGTAGTTTGTCTTCAGGGATCTTCTCACGGGTTTCTGATTACTGAGCTGGGAAACACATCTTCCATCAAACTCTCTATAATAAAAGGTTATTCTAAAGGAAAACCAGGGAAGGGTAGCCATAATCCCATTAACTCCAGCCGGATTACACAATTATTACGGCTGTCAGTGTGCTGTCCCAGAATTTGCCCCTACTCTGGGATACTCTTATACAATTCATTATCGGGAGATCAGCTCCTGCCACTTCTTTTTGGTACTCGCCTGTCCAAATGTTTTTATTACAGTAAATGGAATCTTGCCTAGAAATAGTATGTGGATTCATGTCTCAACGTGCGATTTTAAGTCTCATCTAAAGTTGTTTTTTTTTTTTAATGCTGTATCTAAATTATTTAAATCAAGAAATTAAACTTCTTGCCTTCATATGCTGGTACTGCTATTTTTTATATTAGCAGGCTATTTCTTTTCATACATATATACACATATATATATATATAAAAATTACAGTGGAGCTTTCAGAATGACTTCAGCTTCAAATCCTCTGACTAAGAAAGATATCTCAGACTGCTATTTTAATGCAGAAATTGTCCCCCAGGATAAAATTATTGGATTTGGATTTGTTACAAGATTACAAAGAAGAAACCTCCTACCAGGATCAGAGTGCTGCAAATTATTTGCATTCCTAAGACATTGTGGATTGCCTAGGTGGAGCTTTTACCAAGTATTAAGCCACTTCTAAATTCTCTAACTCTGATGCTGCCTTTGGGATGACTGTCATTCAGTTCTTAATTCTATTAGAAATTTGTGTGGCTGACAGGGACAGCATGGGAATACTTGCCCACCATGTGGCCATAGGCACTGGCAAGTGCTCAAATATGCATTACTTGCCTGCAGGTTTTGGTTCTCCAGATCTACTGTGCTTGTCCACAGCCTCACAACTCAGCAGGACAGCAAGTTCTGAGGACTGGGTGATTCAGGTGAAGGGAAGAGGAAGAGCAGACCTTTACAATGGCATGTAAACATGCAGAAGGCACGGTGCTAAGCTGCACCTAAAAGTTACACCCACGAAGTGAATGTACTGATAGAAGCATCAAAGCAGGTAAGCAGCCTTACCCGTGTTAATGCAATCTTATGATTAGAAAAAGATAATAATTTTATGTGTTATGTATTTATGCATTCAATATATGTTTGCATATAGCAATGACTTCTGGCTAGGTTTCTTAAGGAAGATACTTTTAAAATAAGGGGTATCATTTTGAAATATGTTGTGTAGTAAATAAAATGTTGTGACTGGAGGAAATTAATATCAGAAATTATCAATTTATTCTGCTGTTTTACTTGGTTTCAAGTTGTATCCTTTCAAATGCCACCAAAGGGCATTCAGGAGACCTGGCTACAGTTGGGGGCTATCAGCACCCTTCAGTGTGGCACATTCCATGTCACACAGCACGGGAACAACATCATAACTTACAGCCCAACCCTCCCAGCTATCCTGCAGCTTCATTTGGCCCTGTTCAGTAGTTTTTTTGGGTTTTCCTTTTGTTTTATTTGGCTAATAAAGGCATCCCAAAACAACTTAAAAATTGCACTATTTTACATTGCAGTGCAATTAAATAAGATTAAATTAAAATGGCATTATGAGATGATAGATAAAGATATTAATCTTTTATGCTTATTTATTGGATCAGGATGCAACACTACTTCATGCTGTAGATTATGATAAAATTACTTATTGTATTAGAGAGAAATTTATAGGAATATCACATCAGTGAAAAAAAATCCTTTAGAATGCTATAAATGCGCTTGCACAGGGGGGTTACCTGCTTAGCATTATTGATTTTCCAATCAATACAGCAAGTATATAACACAAGGCTGTGTGCAGTCAAGGCTTTAGCATGGTTTAGATTTGTTTACACTGGTTTAGCTGTCAGCAGGGCAGCAGATTGATGTTTCCTTCCCAGCATAGCTGGAACTGATGAAGATCCAGCACCTCGTTGCTTGTCAGCATCCAGCAGCAGGTTACTGCACCCACACCTGTTGGGGAGGTGCTCTTTGGCTCATCTCCTTGGATACTTCTCTGGAGGTTGCTCACCAACCTTGCTGGCACCAGGGACCTGTTTGGGGTCAGCCTGGCAGAACTGCAGGGGTAAATGGCCTTTTGCAAATGGTCAGTGATAAAGGACTGGGGAGAAGTAATGACTCTGAATGGAGCAAATGTTTGCAAACTTAATTTGTGCTTATGGTGTAAATGTATAGTCATAAAGCAAACGGATAGAAATAGTTCTAAGTCGATGTAAGAGAAACCACACACAAAAATTGAACTTGTTTGGTTAATAGCGCATGAAATAAGTCCATATAGCTTCTGCATGCAGGAAAGAGGTCCTGAAGGGGATTTTACGTGACTTGCCTGCTGAAAGCTCTGCAGTGGTCAGGGCACAGCACTTAGATCTGCATTTTATACATGATCAGTTTGAGCTGGGAAATCAAATTCCCCATTTTCTCAGGCTTTCTTCCATATTTTATCTTTATTTCCAATACTATTTCTCAAATATATGTGCAGAACTTCTCTATTAGCCCCTTTCTCTGTGAAAGTGTATTATGTGCTCTGCTGCCTGACCAATATGAGCTACAGTCACTGCAAATTATTTCCTCATCAGTAATTTACCAAATTTACTCCTCTATTTTCAGTTTATCCAGAATTGGTATGACCACCAGAATGCTTTCAGACATTAAGTTCTTCTGAAACATATTTTAGACGCTAGATGTATTTTTCTAGTATTTCAGGGACCTGACAGATTTTCAATGCAATCCAAATTATTGCCAGTCATAAATAAATTCATTAGTAATTCCACTGAGTTCAGCACGTCTTTGTCTTTGTCTTCCTTCCATCAAGGTCATATCAAGGTGAATTTGTGTCTGGCTTTTTTTTTTTCCTTTTTCCTCCTCACTTTTAGTGTGTTTTGGAAGGGATAAGGATGACATGTGGTATCAATATTCAAATGATATCAAGGAAAAGAGATTATACAGAAAAGAAAGCATGCAATTTTATCAGGCTTTAGAACAGGTATCATGTTACCTGCACTGTGCCAAAACCAGTTCTTTTTGCATCTGAATTCAGGTCAGGTACAGCCTAGGATGCTCAAAATGTGAAAAAAGAATGCACTTAATAAAAGCAGAAAATACAGTCATACATATACTGCCTATGATTCTCATCTGTGGGTGTTCAAGCAGAAGACCTCTTGTATGCAGGACATCCTAAAGGCAGTGAAAATCTTTTATCCAGTAGGACTGTATAGTATGGACCTATGAATACTTTTTTCTTTTTCCTTTTTAATTTATATGTAATCCTGTCTAGGTTCTGACAATAAACTACAATTATATTTGGGAAATGATGTCTAACTGCTGGAGCAGAGACATTTAACAAGGACACATGTTCCGGCTCCTGAAATGTGCTCCCAGTCTCTACTAATTTCTGTATGAATCCAAATAAATCAAAGTACTTTTTCTGCTAAATGGCTTTGGAGAATTCCCTTGAATATTGTAAATGGTATGGAAACTCATGAGACCAATATTTTGCGTACTGCCCTACCTTCCATCATTAAACCTTATTTATAAACTCCTGGGAACTGTATCTATTACATCATCAAAGGATACTTCTCTGGGATTGTAAGCCTCAGGAAACAGGGCTTAGGTGAGATGTTGTTTGCCTACCCATCTCGTCAGACCCTCTCTAATAACTTTTGAATCCATAAGTTCATTTCAGCTACATTTGGCTCAGAAACGGAAAACTTCAGGCTACGAAATTCCTCCAAGTTTTAAGAAACATAACAGCTCAGTAAAGGAAATACTACTTCCTTCAAATTACTGCCGTGACTGAAAGGCTGCTGCCTGAGCTCAAAGGTTATTTATTATGTTGAGTTTGCTGGCAGCCAGCACATGCCCAGCTCAAAAGCAGCCACATCGCCTTGGTTCTTACCCAGCTGGTAGCTGGGAGGCAGGAGGAGGGAGATGTGGACACTGGGGGAAGGGAAGATTGATGATGGGCAGGGAACCTGAGGTGTGGACATGGGGAAAGCATGAGGAATGGGGCACAGATCCAAAGAAGCCAGGGCTTTTAATTTCTTAAGAGCAGAACTTGATCTCTACTTGGGAGTGACTAGAGTCAAAAGCAACACATCAAAATTAAGCAGACTGAAGTGAGCTTAGCACCCAAAATGAATTCTTAGTGTAACCAGCACAACGGTCACCATTTCAACAAATTTTGTTTATCTTCCTTCAGCATCCAGTTCATTACACACAGTTCAGGATTTCACTACTGAGAACAGCTTGATAATCTGATGCCAGTCTACTGTTATGGTTTCTGTTACCATTGATACCATTGATTGATTGACAAATATTTCTATTTCAAGCATGCTTACTTCTATAACAAGCATGCTGAAGTTACAGCTCCCAGGGTTTTGTCTTATGCCAGAGAATCCATTGCAAGTGATGGACTCAATGTGTTATATGAAGAAAGTTTTGTTTGCACTAGCAGCTATAATTTTGCAATAATAAAGTACTACTAACAAAGGAATGGTTAGTACTTGGAGTGCCCAGGGTTACCAATTAGATTTGAGACAACCCTATAAGGATGTCTAAAGGTGATTGTTCCTACTTTATAGCCAGAAGAACTGAAACACATACGATGCATTTTTTCCAGTAGTAACAAAGTGGTTTGAAACAGACTCTGAGTTAAACATGTCTCCATTAACTTACTATGGAAGCTCTGTTTTTCAAAGAGTGCTAGATTCACTTCCTAGAATTTCAGTCTCCTTACTCTGAGATGACAAAGAAGCAAAAAAACCCCTTTCCATGTTTTTTTTTGCTTTTCAACAGTCCTGAAAAGCTCACACATGTATAGAGTCCAAATTCCTACAGCTCCTCAGAAGTCTCAGAGTTAATGGAGGAGCTTGTTTTACCATGGATTTACCCAACAACAGGAAAACTTCAGTCAGGGGAAAATTTTGGTTTGGATGTCATGGTATCAGACTGGGGCTGTGCAGAATCAAACACAACAGTTTCAGATTAAGGAAGATGAGAGATGAAAGCTCAAGTTCATGTGACACCCCATCACACTAAGGAGAGGTCAAACTTTAGAATGACACTGTAGGCTGTTGGTAAGGATTCTGCTGGAGGGTAGACCTGGGCCCAAGGTGGCAGGGTAATTTTGGCTTTACTGGCTTTGATTTGTTTGCTTTTTCTGACAGCTGGACATACAAAAGGTGCAGGAACTTCCATTGCTGCACTGCCTGCTATCTGTCTGTCATAGGGAGTAGCTGTTGCAGAAGCCACATATGAGCTATAGGTTGCCTATGCCTGCACTAAAGGTTGGAAGAAGCAGTGTATTTTGTTTGGTTCACATAACAGGAACTATTACCAGTTTGTTAATCCCTTTGAGATGCACACTGCCTTCTTGCTGGCACCAGCAGATGGGAAAGAGAAAATGAACTGTAACTTCTTCCACCCAGTCCCTAACAATAAGAATTTGGTTGTTTCCACCTACAGCATTGAAGAAGAGAGCCATGGCAAAGCAATTAGTCCAGTAAGATGCATCCCATTTCCTTCTCTTTCCCATTCTTGCATCCCTTTCCCTGTTTCTCATTCTTTCCTCAGAGCCTTTCTGTGGGTGGTGAGTTGACCCTGGCCAGCCACTAAACACCCACCCAGCTTCTCCCTTACTCCCCCTGAGGTGGGATGGGGGAGACAATTGAAAGGGCAAAAGCAAGAAAAAGGCATGGGTCAAGATAAAGACAGTTTCATATGGCAATGAAAGAAAAAAGGACGAAGAACAAGACGTAAGTGATGGGAAGGCACTCACCACCTCCCACGGGCAGACTGATGCCCAGCCAGTCTGCAAGCAATGGCAACTTTGCAAAACCTCCCCCCCAGTTTCATAACTGGGCATGATGTTACACAGCATGCAGGACCTCTTTGGTCAGCTCTTGTCAGCCTACGTGCTGTGGGGGCAGAGTGAGAAACAGAGAAGGCCTTGATGCTGTGTGAGCACTGCTCAGCAGTAGCTTAAACACGGGTGTGTTATCAACACTGCTTTGGTCCCAAATCTAAAACACAACACCACACAGGCTGCTGTGAGGAAAATTAACCCCCTCACAACCAGACACAATATACTACCTATACCAGAAACCAAGGGCACTTTATCCTTCAAGGAAACATTAACGTGGGAGTTGAACATACTTCAGCTTAGGGGCATTGATTTAATGCTTTTGATTGTTCTAGTTTTACTGAGTGACTGTGTAAAATTGGAGTGAAGGTAAGACAGAAGCAAGTAATAAGTTACTCAGCAGCAAGGGCATTCACATTCTGTAGTAAGAGTGATTGTGTGTGCATCGTCCCCATGCTTCCCCTGCATCCAGCCTTTTTTGTGCATCTTCTGTGAGGCCAAAGTCATAGTCACCTTGTCCTTGATATTTTGATATAGTTGATACTTGATCCAGCCAAAAGCACAGTAAGGGTTTGACAAAAAAATTTTTGAGGTCTGGTAACAAGGGCTTAAAAAATATTTTTTCCTCAGCAGTCAGAGCTTAAGTCTTTTCTATATATGGCACTAACAACAGGAATTTGACTCAGGATAATATTTTTTTTTCCTGAGCTGTATTGGCAATATTGTAGCCTGAAGTATAAAAAGATTTTGGTCAGTTCTTTTTTTTTGGCTGAGTAAAATTTGGCTGAGTGCAAATTTTTTACTGGTTGATGGATATAGCTAGTAAAGCTAAGTGATAGTTTTAGTAATACTTTAATATGAAAGTTTTCCTAAAGATGGAAAAATATTCTACCTTGCATTACAGGTAGAAAACCTGCTCTCCAAAGAAACATAACCATGCGGGACAATGGAACTTCTGGTTTCTGCTCTCATTAGACCATCTGGCTTTCTTTTAAAATTCAGAGTTGCTCAACTTCTTCAGCACTGTGAGCCAGCAGCCAATGCTGTCATTTCCTATTTGGCTGTAAATACAGTTCTGGAATCTAGATAATTTAGGATTTTGCCACTGAGGCACAGATGGAGTTAGGAAATAATAAAATTAGGGTGGAAATAAGAAAACCAGAACTTCAGCAACATATTGAGGCTCTCAGCACAGGAGTCCTTAGGTTTTTCTAAATCTAATTCCACCATAGTTACACAAAATCATTCACAGGCAGGAGGGATTTAGCTCTTGGATCATTTGTTTCTTTTGTTAGCACAGCTCCTCATATTCTAACAAACTGTGTTCCAGTGAATTCCTGAGCTGGAAGTTTCCTCTGGACCATAGTATACAATAACTGCAAATGACACAGTATTAATCAAATATGCCTTTTATCTCCATTTATTTTTTACCACATTTATCATCCCCCATGCAATCATTTGTCCTCCCAGCTAAAAATCCAAATGTATTTAGCCTCTCCTCATAGGATCATAAGAACGGCTGTAGTAGACAAGACCAGAGGCCCAATGAGCACACGATGAAAAAGTATCTGAAAAGGGCAAGGAGGTAGCAATAATTCCTTCTGTATGCCTTCCCATCTTCCAGTAATCTGAGTACTGCAAACTTGCTAAGACAGTGCCAGTATTTTGTATTTAAAAGCTCGTAATGTATTTGTATTTTGCCATTTCTGGGTTGTGGTTATTCAATCCCGAATGTTACTGTAATCCTGTTATATGGACTTTGGGGTAACCAGAACTGAAAGCAACATGCAAGCAGTGCACTGCACTATAAATGTGTTTTACATTATGTTTTCTTATCCTTTTCCTAAAAAAGCTCATCTTTCTCGTGTTATTAATCACTTCTGAGCACTGAACCTTTGTTCAGAGACCTACTCACAGTGACTGCAAGGCTGGTTGACACTAGCTTTTACAGTTCATCATGTCTGTATGTTTCTACCCCCTTGAGCATTATGCTGCTTTGTGCTTTGGAACACTGCTTTTCAACTACCACTACTCATACAGTGGCGTGGAAGCCTCTTGCAGTATTTTTCAATCAGCTTTAGATCTGAATTACTACATATGTTCTTCAAATGTTTTCACATCATCATTCATGCCTTTTCCCAGTTCGCTTATGAACTACGAACAGCTCAGTGTTAAGTATGAATCCTTGTGGGATAACCCTTCTGTCATGAAAACTCATGGCTTACTCATGTCTTTTGTCTTTTAACTGGTTAGTCCAGGAACTGAGGGTCCTTCTTATGCCATACAGAATAACAGAGACATGGGAAAATAGGTCTGGAAAGAAAAACAAGAAATCTAATTTCCCATCATGTTAATGCTACCTTACCTACAAAATTTCTTACAGAGGTTTATCTAACCTTTTCTTAAAAATATCTAATGATTTTAATTTTAGTCTAATGATTACACAGTATCTTCAGACAATTAATTATGTAATTGTCTTTATCACTCAAAGGTTTTCCCACATATACCTCACTTGGTACAACTGATGTTTCTTATTCCTTCTTCTACGTCTCCTACCCAAAGATGATTTATTGATGCCCTTATGAACATTTGCTGTTGCAAACACTTGTAATAGGGCATCACAATCTGATTGGCTAGGAGCAACACTAAAGAATAATATATATTCTCTCTATAGAAATTATGTATGTTGTATAGACCTGTCATCAAACACTGTTTGTAGCTGGAGCTTGTATTTAGGATGGATTCTCTCAATACAGTGGTATAAAACTTGTTATATCCAAGGAAAAAGCTGAAAACCTAAGGGTAGAACTCAATGTGGCTCAGGTTATCTTTTTAGCACAGTTCTATTTCTTCTGTGGGAATTAATTTAACAGCAGAAAGCTATCAGACAGAGAAGTTTAGCTGTATTCTCCTTTACATGCTTCAAGGGTAAGAAAAGAAACATCTTTCCTTTTTCATGACATGGTACTGTCTTTTCCAGTGGATTCTAAAGCAAAGTTTAGAATTACTTAACTTCTAAAAACTTTAACGACTGGCAAGGAAATAGAGTGGATGGAATATGATGGTGCTAGAATAAGAATGCCAACAATGCAGCAAGACTGAAACCATGTATACCAATGAAGACAAGGAAACTCAGTTACACTGACTGTGCAGCTCCAAAGGATGAAATTTTAGGCTGCTATATTTGGAATTAGGGCTTATGCTTTCTCCATAATTATGGGCAACTTCTACATTTTTGGAATTCAAGGCTTTCTCTAAATCTCTGCTATGGAGGTATTGGCTTGCCTTCTAAACCAGCTGTCATACTGATTCTCAAATGTGAACACAAAGGCATTAGTTAATAGTATCCTCTGGCTTTTTTGTTAGTTCTTTTTCTATCAAACTGAAGCCAGCTCACAATACTGCATGCTGCTCCCCAAATGAAATAAGCTCGTGCATCCTGCTTCACAATTCACAGGGAGTAAGTGGATATCTGAGGAAAGATATACACGTGGTTACACTGCTTGAGCAATAAGGTTGAGGTATAGAGGCATAATGATGAACTCTAGCACACTGAGAAAGACAATTATTTCACTTCAATTCATTCACTTTAACCACTATAATTTCACATTAAAAACTATTTTACTTTGCTGTCTCCCACTGGTTTTTAGCTGCTGAGTGATGAATTACCTTGATTTTGTCAATTAAGTGTTCATTCTTGCTAGTCTGTAAAGAGAAGGTAGGGAATAGCTTTTGCAAGGGTTCTCTTTTTCTCAGGAAAAAAACGTGGTGTAAAGCAGTACAGACTACTCTGGGACCAGGTTCTTGGATTATGCTCAAGAAAAGCAGCACAAGGTTTCTAGTTTAGTATTATGTGGATTATGGTACTATAAAAATTAATTAGAAAACCCCCAACAAAACAGAGCTAGCCAAATAATTATATCATGAGTGCAGAAGTCACCACTCCCTTCTTTCAATCCTAGCATGTTCTCTAGATTTACTGTAAAATCTTGATGGAGCCCCTTAGTTATGTAGTTTGTTTTTTAAACCAATATTATAAGGTTAATACTTTTACTATAGGGGTTTAGAAGTTAATTGACGTAAAAGATTCCAAAATTCAGAGTTTTACTGGGAATCATAACATATGAACCTACAACCAATCGGGGACTTTCTAATCTATCCCTATTAGAAATCCTCTGGTATGCTGTCCCACTTTCATTAGGCTCTTCACACTCACACAAATATGTTTAAAAATCCCAAGTATATCTCTACACATTCTGAATATAGGTCTGTTAGTTTTCCTCTGCTTCTGTAGAGATGATAACACAGTTCATGTGAGACCTCTATTCATTCTAAGACCTCTATTCATACTTGTATCCCTCAGAATTGTGAGAGCCATCCTCCCACTCTTAAGTGAAGCAACATCAGCTTTAAATGTGACAGACAGAAGTTAATACTGAGTGCATGTTTATTAATATCCCACTCAAGATATACTGGAAAAGATACTATCTTGATTCCTAAGAATAAAAAATTTCCCATGAGGTTAACGAGTTAAAGCTTACAAAGAGAGCGAATTTAGAAAAGGTGCTGCTACTTCCAAATGTGACCTAGAAAAATAAAAAAACCCACCACCTATGTTTTGGTCTCATTAACAAATGAAGAGAGAATTCTAAGAGATTGCCCATGGAATGAAGCAATCTGGAAAGAAAATAAGAGTGTATTCTAAGTGCAAGGCAATCTGCAAAGAAGAAAAATGTTCTACTTGTATAACTTTCTTGATATTGAAGTGTTAAAGACCAAATTTTTCACTTTTACATTAGAAATGTATGTGTTACCTGTGTTGGAGAATTGTTTAGAGAACTGGTGAGGATACTCAATTCCTCAACTTTCAGTCTTGCTTGACATATCTTTCACCTCCAGTGAAACTTAACCACAGTGACTTGAGATTTGGAAGGAATGGTAATTCTAATGAGTGACAACGTGATATCTTCATTTAGGCTGGCAAGCTGAAAAAAGTCCTGTTTGCAATCTGCAAGCCCATTATTTTCTGTTTTCTTTGCTAGGGCTACTCAAACTTTCTGCATCAGCACAATTAACTAATGATATGGCACTGCATGTTAAAAATGTTACAGTCATTTCTCTTCTGACCAGAAATGAATAATACAGTTAGTAAAACACTTAAAACATGAATGCTATTAAATATGTGTTACTGGTATCACAACTACTCTACTAACTTGGAAGAGCAATGGAAATGTCACAGTATTGTTCTGTCTCTTTCTCTCAAACGATCTGCCGTCGCTGCTCTGTAAATGGCTGCTTGCTGCTGCTTCTGCTCTGCGAACCACCTGGAGAGGAGATGCCAGGCAGCTGTTTTCCACCAGGTCTGACAGCCTGTGCCCACATAAACAGATTTTTCCACCTTTAAGAACTTGAAGGAGAATCCTGCCATGTACTCCAATCTCAAGAAGAAACAAATGTGCCCATTTCCATCTTTTAACCATGAATCAATAAAACTTCTGCACAAATGAGATGGTAGCCTCATTCTTACCAGCCTCTGAGCTGGCCTGTGCTTGAAGCTGCTTAGTTGGTTCTAAGCTTTCAGTAGTTTTTCTGTGGCCAATGTATGGATTCAGAAACTGGAAGCAGGGCTGTGTCACGAGAGAAGGAATCAGGGCACAGATCACGTTCTGTGTTTTTCACGACCAGCTTTGTACCAGTCCAGCTTTCACTGGCAGGGCTCACAAGGGGAATGCGAAGAGCATGGCTTGATTAGTCCAGCAAAATAAAAACTGTGTGGGGATGAGACTGCTGTCTATAAATACTTTTGGCAGGGGTACCTACAGGAGAGCGGGAAAGGCTACTTCAGGACAGTATTTGCACAGGAAGAAAAGATGGACGTGGACTGGTTACAAGGAAACATAGGCCTGACATTTTTAAAAGGCTTCCAGCTGTTAGAGAGGTTTCTCTCGGACAGCCTCCCAGTAGCAGCAGTGAGGGCCAAAAAATTTACTGGCAAAGCACAATTAATTTACGGAAGAAAGGATAAAATGGCTGCTTGCAACACTAGGGAGCTGTGTACAGTATAGGGTGGAGGGGGAATTATGCTGCCTTGGCTTACAAATGCCAGGTTACCATAATGGGGGTGCTGTTAGCCCTCTCTCACCACTACTGTGGACTTAAAAGGAATGATAATAAAATACAGTCTTGTAAGTACATTGTAGAGTTGAAAGAGTAAAAACAAGTGCCTTAGTGGTGAAAACGGGCAGTAACGGCTATTTTTCTTGGTCAAAGAGGGCAATGGGAACTACTTGAAGAGTTTATTATTACCAACAGCAACCTTGTTCCTATTGATGTTAAAACTGGCAGAATAAATCTGGGTAGAAAAACCTTCTACAGATAAGCTTTCTTTTTTATATCTGCATCCCTTTCCTCTCAGTGTTGGCTTTAATTACTAGGTGACCAATGATGTGAATGCTTTGCAAAATTTAAATGGCTAGCTCTAATTTTAGCAAATGTCTTTAATGTTGACACTGGAAGATCGATGGTGTCCTTCCTCCCGTTCAGGAAAATTGCCAGCTCATGATCAGGCCTTGTTCAGAAAGATCCACATCTGCAACGGCAAAGCAAAGCACTTGCAGTTCTCTGGAAAATATTACTTTGGTAAAGGAGTGATGAAGTTTTCTGAGAATTTCAGTTGCTAGCTACCTGTCCCTAGGGAAATTCTGAATCATCTATTGCCTTCTGGAAGAAATAATCACCTCAAAATGGTTACACTCCTGCCTTACCTTGAGAAACAAACTTCTGGCTATGACCTCATGATTTAGCTATGCGCTAGTAATCATATACAGCAGTGCACCTTATCGTGCAGTTGACACCTCCCTGTGCTTTGTCAGCAATGACAGCTTCTCATCAGCTCCGCTACCCCTCCCATCCAGCACGTGGAAAAACTTTCCATTGTGGTAAGTAATGCTGGCAGAGCAGGTGATGATCTGAGATGGTTTCTGTATATGGCCAGATTCCATTTTTACTCTCCCCTCCTCTAACTTTATTCTGCTTTGTTCACTTGCTGCTGGCAGTAGTAATCTAAGGTTACATACACAAGGTGGAGATTGTCCCTTGCTTCTAGAGCAGGATGTAACCTGCAAGTTGTGTAAGGTCACGTCAAGGTTGACCTTACACTCCCTACAACTCCCTGAAAGAAAGTTGTTAGTGGGGGTCAGCCTCTTCTCCCAGGCAAAATGCGACAGGATGAGAGGAGATCGTCCCAAGCTGCACCACGGGAGGTTTATGTCAGACATTAGGCATAATTTCTTTACAGAAAGGGTTATTAGACATTGGAATGGACTGCCCGGAGAGGCGGTGGAGTCACTGTCTCTGGCTGTATTTAGGGAAAGAGTGGACATGGCACTTTGTGCCGTGGTCTGGTTGACATGGTGGTGTTTGGGCATAGGTTGGATTCCATGATCTCAGAGGCCTTTTCCAACCTAACTGATTCCATGATTCTGTGTGACTCTTCATATTTGGTTAGCTCTGTGTGGCACTTCCATAAGCTTGCAGAGTGACGTTTTCCACAAAAAAAATCTCCGAGAAACCGAGACATAATATTAAGAAGCCTGAATGTTTCTGTGATGTCCAAGTACTCTGATGAAATCTGAAGCCCAAAGCAGTGCCGCGTTTGTCTAAAAATCTCTCTGCTTGGGGCTGAAGGGGCACAGCCTTGCTACGGCATCGGATCATAAAGACGCAGCAATACGCCTGGGCTATATCTGAGCGCAAGCACAGTAAGTGCCCTGGTATTTCTGTAAATGATCGGTTTATTCAGCAGCATCTGGCTGCCGCGAGCCTGCGAGAATTCCCATTTCCAACATGGACCCGCAGTGCCACTGCCCGAAGGCCGGCCCGGCCCCGCCCCGCCCGCCGCACGGCGGGGCGGCACGGACCAATCACAGGGCAGCATCCCGCAGGGGGGCGGGGCCGGGCCGTGAATGGCAGCTGGCGAGATAAACAAGTCGCTGCACTGTTCGGCGCCCCGCAGCATGGGGTGCGTGCTCGCCCTCCATTTCTCTGTTCCTGCCTCCCTCGCTCCCTGCCAGCCAAAGGCGCCGCACCCGGCCGCGCTCGCCGCTCCCGCCTTTGCGCGCAATGTGAAGAGTCAGCAAGTTCCCAGCGGCCGCTGAAACGCTCCGCTGTCTCCGGAGAGAGCAGTGCGCCGACGCCGCCCGGCTGGGGCGGCCCGGGGCATGCCGGGAGTTGTAGTTCTGCCTCTCCGGCGTCCCGCCTGCGGCGGTGGGGCCGGCTCCCGCAGCCGCACTACGACTCCCGGCACCCCTCGCGCCGCGCCGCGAGGAGCCCAGTTGAAGCGGGTGGCGGCGGCGGAGCGCGCCCCCTCCCCCCCGCCGAAAAGCCCCAAACCAAAACAAAA
>VZRS01012206.1:0-23414 GCA_013398055.1 Ifrita kowaldi
CCTGTTTCATCTTCCTCAACAGGTAGCCTCTGAAAATTAACTGCTTAGCTAGGGACTGCAGTCTTAAGTGAAGGAAACATCTCTCAAGCTTGGAGAATTTTGTGTGTTGTGGAAAAATGGCAGGATAAATATGCTACCAAGGTATAGGTGGAGATGCTGAGAGGCCATATAGCAGCACTCTGTGCAGCTGGCAGGGCAGCTTGGAACTAGTCCATGTGTTCTCTATGTTTGATGGGATCTTTGTGCATATATTTGAACGGGTGAACATGCAAATGCTGCAGAAGGTTTCAGGACACTGCTAACATTTGATTCTGAAGTACAAGGAACCTGTTCAGGTTTGCATGTATGGGCTCCTGCACCCTCTTGCCTCTCTAGGTCCACTTCTTTTCCAACTTTGCAGGAGGCAGTGGCAGCAGTAGGTAACAGGCTTAGGCATATTTGTCCCTGTGTAATGCCTGCTTTTGAGGAATACCAAGGCCACACACCATTCTTACTCACCCCCTATGGCTCTGCCCATAGGTATTTGCTGTGCTTGGTGAACTCATGTCAACTTACAAGTTCTCCCATTTAAAAATCCTGTTAAAAACAGTGTGCTGGCTTCATTTAGTTTGGGGGACTTCTGTTTACCCAGTTCTTGATCTGAGATGTTTTTAGTTTGTTTCTCCCCACTGCCAATTAGTACTTGACTAAAACGATTCTTTGCCTGCTCCCCCTTATCAAGGGTTTGGGTTTTACCTCTTTGTCTTCATTTCAAACATAGAAATGTGTTGTCCTAAGTAGCTGCATTAATTAGCTCTATATAGTAGAATGAATTCCTTTCTTGGTGATGGCAGATTAATATGTGTTTGCATTTTTTAAAAACTGGTATTCATGAGGTTTTTGGAGAGAAATGCCAGCTTTCTCATTACTTTTTGAGTTACATACTTGAATAACTAACTGTGTGTAGTTTAAGGTCCGGTTTTATATACTTAAAAACATGATTAAAAGACACCTGCATGGAGGAGTTTCAAAGTAAAATGCTCACTGTCTGTGTACTTTGTGAGAATTGTAAATGAAAGCTCTGTGTTCCATTGGCTCTGCAATATTGAGTTTATTACTAGACTTCATGCAGCTGTTCCAGTCTTCTGAGTAATAGTGATGTAGCTATATTCAGAATTTCATTTAAAACGGCATTTTTTGAAGTTTGTAGAAAAATCTGTGCTTTTTAGGTTCCATTGAGTTTGTGACTTGTGTCACTAAAAAATTCAGATTTCTCTGTTCTCCCAATAGCTTGATTTGGTGTGGTTAAACAAGTGACAAAAGACATTTTCTCCCCACCTCTTTACATTTTACAGAGGATGTTAAAACAGCCTGGGGATGATATTGAGTCAAAACTAATTTAAACTAAGTATGTCAATACCTGCAATTTGTTCATGAACTGAAACTTCTAAAATGGGAACATGTTATTTTGATCTCTTAAGCATAAGAATTTTGGTTTTTAGTTCACTTTAGAGAGCGCTTCCTTTCTGAATATGGGGTTAGATGTGGAAAGTAGATGTTTGTCTGCTTGAGACCTAGGTGGTCTTTAGACTGTGTTGGATTATGGAGCACAAACTACTGCTGGACTTGTGTGTGGCTTTAAATATATGGGTAAACATACAGATATGTGATTAAGGTAATAAAATAGTAGCCTAATTTTACGGCTATTAAAATGGGCTCACATGGTATCTATTTACTTGTCGGTAGTCAAAATCACTTTTAACACAAGTTACTTATTCTGTTCTCCTCTGTGCAGTGCTGCTTCTTTGCCAAAGATATTTAGACCAGCTTCCATGTGTTCACGATGTGTTTCTACCAGATATTTTATTCATCACTGTTGCTGAACAATTGTAGAGCTTTTTAACTTAGGAAAAGATGTGAACATCTTGTACTGAAACTTGAATACTTAGTCTTTGGCTTTTTATTGATGCTTTTTGCATCAGTAAATAAGTGGGGGATGTGTCCTTCAAAATGTCAACTTATCAATATTTGTTTAAATTAAGTAAATTTTACTTAGTTACATGCTTTTGAACTATTTTTATAGGGTTTAGTTTAGCAGCTTTTAAGAGGAACAAGAGGAAGCTGGAGTTGGCCGAAAAGGTGGAAACAGATCTCATTCAACTAAAGAAAAGAAGACAATCAAATGAAAAGGTCAGCTCTTGTTTCAAATTCTTGTGTCATCCTAAACTTACAGCTGATTGCTAATAAATTTCATGTCTTATATGATAAGACTGATGTAGGCTCAGAAACCTGTTCTCTTAGTCCATCTTAATGTTTAGATGATATAATGATTAACTTAGTGCAGTTAAAACTTCCTGCCTTGCTATTGGAAAACCAAACCATCACTTTATATCTTGTTTGTGCTAAGAAAAATATTTTGCTCATTGTGAACTGGAAATGCAACGAATGTAAACACAAAAGGATAATTACTTACCAAAACATTTTCTTTAGCTTGGGATCTCTGTCACTGTTTCCCACTTTTTAATGTTTCCTGAGCACACTGCATTGTGGAACTGGAATTGGTGAAATTTGAAATATCAGGTAGGTAAACATGTGCATCTGTGCATGCATCTGGCATTGACCTGGCCCTTATTACTTGTGCTACAAAACTACCAGGATTCCCTCTGTTCGCCTCATTCTTAGTTTTGAATGTGGAACTTTTGTTTCCTATGAGAATGATATTCAACAGTAGACACAAATACTGTGAGTGACAAAGTACAGCTCATTAAATTAAATGCCTGTGCTTTATTTGGGGCCTTTGGATTGGCCATTTCTCTTTGCTTTGCTAAGCTGTCTGACCACTGTGTAGTTACATATATTGATATAAATAAGGTATAAATCCCAGAGAATTGTTAGAAAAAGTGTATTCTCTGTAGTCTACAAATGCAAACAGTGATAAATTAGGCAATTTACTTCTGTTTCTTAGATAAGAAGTTTTGTCTAGCAAAACTTCTAATTTTTGTTTTTTAAAGGAGCTAAGATCTGTGAAGAAATTAAGGATGGGGGAGCCGTGGAAGTTAGTTGTTCATTTTGGAACTTTTCCCGTTCACAGGACTTAAGTTACCTCCTTGTGAAACTGAGAGTCTGAGAATGTACCTGAGGCAGGAGGGGTCTCTGTGCAGTGTTGCTGTTCACGTAATAAGGGGCAAGTCAATGCTTGAAACATATGCCAATGCATGAGCTTACCGACCTGCAATTTGAAATTTCAAGGGCTCCAGAGTCCTGTGCAGCACTTGTGGGAGATCCCCAAAGGCCAGTGGTGGTAGGTAAAGGAGGTGGTCAAACAGAGCTCTTCTCCCTGGTAAGTAATCCAGCAACACCATGCTGGTGTTGTCAGCTGTCGGGGCACGTCCTGTCCGTGGAGCAGGGGTGAATACCAACCCATGCTCTCAATGTGGAATTCTCCTGCTAACCACAGAGGGGAGGATAATTGAGGCCTTACAGGAAGTAAGGTTTTCAAAGTAGTTTTTCAAAATGAAATATAAATGAAAAATCAAATTCTAAAAGAAAAAAAAAAGGTAGAATATTTCTCCCCAGACTAGTAGAAAAGGGTCATTTAGCAAGGATGAGGCATGTGATTTGTTGCCCAAAAACTCACACTGTCAAAGCTGTGCTCTCATAAAAGGTTTTCAAATATTTGGTTTAAAACCATCTAAATACTTGCGTAATTAGAAGTTAATCCTCTGGTCAAAGTTATTCTAATTGATAAATACTCATGTATCTTTTTAATCAGCTGTGCTTCTCACGAGCCGCAGACCATTCCTTTCAGCAGGATTTCAGAGCTGTTTTATTGTCTGGTTTGACTCACCCACTTCAACTCAGTGCTGCAGCTGAGCTTATGTGCCTCTGTTGCCAGTGCTGCAGGCTGTGGGGGGAACAAGGTAGAAAGGATGTTAGCAAAGGTGAAGTTGAATGGGATCAAAACAATAGGCCAGGGTGAAGAGACAGTATCGCAGACCAAAGCAGACTGAAATGTCTTGGAAGTCCGAGCTACTGATAAATGTCACCAGCTAAAAGGGAAAGTACAAGCTTAAAAATTAGTTTTCAATAAAAATGTAATTATACCAACCTCAAAAAGAATCAGGCTGTTTAAATTTGTTGAAGTTTGTATGGAAAAGTTGGCAGTGTAACTTAGTAAAGGACTTTTATTACCTGGGTAAATGGAGTTTTCTCTTTGCTGTATTTTTCATCGTTCACCCAATGTGGGATTTGCAGAGGGTTATGCGTTTGCACACAGCAAGATCCATGAATAACTTCACCAAGTTTTGAAGGTGTAAAAATTTAGTCTTTTTTAACTTGTAGAGTCTTACTGATTTACATAGCTAAGAAATAATTCACACACAAACAAAATTAACTAAGCATACTAATGGGGGGTGACTATGATGTGTTCATTCAGCCAGATGCCATTCTCAAATTCTCCCCTCAAGCACCAGTAAATATCAGAAGTAAACATTTGTCTGCTTACTGTTAGTCTGCCTTTTACCAGAGGAAATTGTCATTGAAAATAGCTTAGCAGAGTTTGGCTAGAAGCCCTAATTTTAATTTGTCTTCTGCTCCTACAAACTTTTACATGTGATCTCAGCATATCTGTAAAAGGTTGTCCTCTTCTTGATTTGAGTAAGTGACACTAAGAACCCCCAGTACACATGATTTTTTTTTTTAACAGATTAGTGTTTGTAAGTTAGCATTTTATAGTCTAGGTATTTAGCTCCATAAATAACATTATTTAGTTTGAGTTTTATTAAAACTGGCTTGGATTTTATCTAGTTTAGCATAGGTAGCCACATATATGTACACCAGTTGGAATTATATGCATGGAATCAACAGTTCCATGTTCCTCAGTTACTGTGTGAAGACTGAACGTACTTAGAAAATGTTTTTGTCTGTGTGTGGGTAATTTTAAGTGTAGCAATCAACTATGGCAATCCTAGTGTCTGTCTTATTTAGTCTTTCAGTTTGGAAATTTCCTTAAAGTAGTAAGTTTTCCATCCCACATTTGTGTGGAAGTGATCTTTGGTAATAACGCCTTAAAGATTTCACAACTATACTTCAAAATCCACTTAATACGGGAAAAGAAACCTAAATAATTTTCATGCATTCTAGTTAAAGCCAAAACAAAACAACAAAACTTATCTGTGGAAATACAGTATGGAATAATTTCCTCATCTTGCACATGAAGATCAAACAAAATGTTCTTTTTTATACACCAAGCAACTGTTAAAGTGGGAAGGCTGGGATTGTTCATCGAGCTTTGCATAATTAGATAGCTGGGTAATAGCATATAAATGTTAATTGCTTCAATCTGATTAATTTTGTATTTTGTCAGTTATACTCGGAGGTGAGATTTAGTGGTAATTACTTTTCATGGCATTTCAAAACCATCTCAAGTGGTGTGAGATTCTACCTGAGGATTCTACCTGTGTGTAGAATCTCTCAGTGGGCACTGGGTAGAGCTCTCCTAAACTGCTAATTTCTTCCTTTGGGGCTGGTAGTGATGAATATTTACAATTTTTTTATGTGCACGAGGGAAGGAGGGGTTTTTTAAAATGTTTGATAGAACTCTGCATTTGTGCAGATGAACATTTCCTGTTTTGTGTACAAGCTCTTAGCAAAAATTGAGTATTTGTACTATGGTTTAATAAATTAATTTCCTTTCGTGTTACAGGGTGCAAATTAAGTAATGTGAGGTCTGACTTACAACACTGACTTTCAGTTGTTTCCATGCAAAATATTAACTACATAATAGATTATATTTAGGTTGTAATACTACATTGTTAAAACCCCAAACTGCTTTTGCTGTGGGCAAGTATAAATTCCTAGCTGAAGTCAGATACAGAATTTGGTAACAGATATCACCAATTTTCCTTTGGAACCTGCGCAATTTTAAAATTTAAGTAGCTAAATTAATCAATAGAAGGATAAGGACAAGCAACCTGGATTTTGTTTATTCCCTGTTGGACCTGTATAAAGTTTGGGCTTGTTTTAGACTTTGTGAATTGTAATGTTTAACATACTTGTTTTTATTGTCCTGACACTAGCTGGACAGGATCCTCTATTTTTCAACATCCATATGATTTGAAGACATGAAACGTTTTTCAGTGACACTGAAAGTCTTCTCAGCAGGTGCAGTCTTGCTGTGACTCCTCAGGCACATGATGCTTTTCTGTAGGGAGATGTGCAGGAAGGTCCTTTGTTCAGTTGCAATGAGCTCTTTATTTATTGGTTCAGAAATCATTGTCAGTACAGTTCACATACATAAAACATATTGACAATGTATTTTTCCCATTGGATATGGAGTAGAACTGGTCATCACTGGTTTTCAGTTTCCTGAGTAAGGATAAATACAGCATCACCTATATATCAGTGACTCTTTTTCTTATCACAAACTGCCCCCCGACACCAAATTTATATCACTGAAAAGAAAAACACAGAATTCCTTTGCTTCAGTGACACAGATTTCCTTCAGAAGGTTGTGTGGGCCAACTCAACCTTCCCTTAGCAATGCCTCCCTTGGAACAGAGTTCCAGCCTCTAAGTTGCTCCATTTAAAAATAAAGTAAGTCAAAGCAAACAAAGCACCACTGAATTAACAACAAATACTGATAGGAAATAGGTCTTCTTTGAAGTGAAATAATGATGGAGAAAGTTTTCCATACAACATATACTTGTTAGTGCTTGTGGGTTTTGATTAAAATACCTTTTTTAAAAAAAGGAGTTAGTAATTCAGCTACTGAAGGCAAATATTTATGCATGTGAGCTATGTGGGAACGGGTGGCAGATGGAGCAGGGAGTTTTACAGATGCTGCAAAGAAGACTGCAAACATTTTTTCTAAGCTGTTAGATGATATGAAAAACTTACTGACCCATACTGAACCTTGTCCCTCTAACATGTATTTCAGTTCATTTTAGGAGCCCTAAATGCTTGATTTAATATGAATTAAGATTGTACAGGTGACCTTAATTCTGGTATTTCCTAATTTTGACAGGCTTGATTTTTATACCGGTAGTTGTGTATTAATTGAGTTTTTTGTTGTGGGTATGATTTCCTTTGATGAAAGGGGGCAGGGGGTAGACAGCAACACCTGTATCATGTTAGTAGTTCTCTACACAGAAATCATAAGAGAATTCATGTTGGGAAGGGCTTTGTCCAGTCTGATCTTGGAAACCTCCAAGGATGGGAATCTGCACCTCCAGTGAGCAGCCTGCTCTGCTGCTTAAGGTCTTTTCAAACCACTGAATTGTATTATTTGAACTGGGTTAGTATTAGCTCAGGGTGTGTCTGGGAGTCCTGGGAGTAGGAAAATACTTTTGTGTATGAGATGTTAAAAAAGGGTTCCTTGATTTTCTTTCATCTTTACAACTTGGAAGGGAGCTGGCTCTTTTCTTATCCCCTTCACTCCCATCGTCAAAACTCCTTTTGTTTCTACTTTTCCTATGCTCCCTGATCCTTCCTTCCTCTGGTTTTCAACTTACTCTTCTTCCCAGTGCCAGTTGAAACCATGGATCTCTAACTTTTCACCCCTCTCTGTCTTTAAGCAGTTACTCTGCTTTATTGTTGGGACATCTGTCCATTTGTTCTAATATTGAGTGTGGTCAGTGCCAGCTTCTGAGTGCGGAACTTGCTTGGGAAGATCTAGGTGTGAATGCAGAGAAGGAACTTACTGTTGCCCTGGGTGAAAGCCAAGGATGAAACTCCTGCCTAGGAGTTCCAGTTGCTTGAAAAGTACTGTAGAACATGGTAGTGCTGCACTGCATATTTTTCCTTTTAAGACTGACACAGAATTAACCCAAGTGTTCTCTCTTAATTTAAGTGTGGACAGAGTATCACCAGCATTGCAGTACTAAAAATCCTGCTTGATAAGTGACATAGTATGCCCATGGAAATTTTAATTGATGATGGGAACTTGATAATTTGAAGTTGAATAGTTAGGTGTTCTTTTTTTAAATTCCTCCCTCTGAATTCTAGTCCAGAAAATTCCCATTTATATGAAAAACTTAATAACCTTTGGCATTATTTCACTGGGTAAGTCTATAATAAGAGGCTTGAGGCTTGTTCAGCAGCAGTGTGCATCTCTGGAATATGTGATGGATGATGGATCAGTTTTGTTCATTCGTTTTATTTTCTGTACACTGCATGCTGTGTGTGTGGTGGAGCATGAAGTCTGAGTGCCTTGCCCTGGGTTCTGCAGAGAGGGGAATCTAGGGCAAGCCTAGGCAGAGAGGGGAGAACTGCTCCTTCTCTGAGAGGGGCTTAACGTGGTGTGTGAAGGAAGGGGGGAAGGACATAAGGAAAGAGCCCTGCTCTTGGGGGAGTAAATCTACCTCAGAAGTCATGGAAGTAAGGACACTTTCCTAGTTACCCTCTAGTTACAGGGAGCAAAGGGTAAATTGCTTCATCAACTAAAGATTCTTGAACTGAGAACAAGTCTGGCAGGAAGAATCTCTCCTAGGGGAGATTTTTCTTGAGGCTTTTATTTATTGTCTTGGTCATAATATCAGTATTTTCTCTTTACATGGTAAACTGCTTATTGATTTTTTGGTGTGAGTTTTTTTTGTGTTTTTTTGTTTTTTAAATTTTTTGTTTAGTTTTACTTTTTGTTTTTGTTTTTTGTTGTTGCTTTGTTTTGGGTTCTTTTGTTGGTTTTTTTTTTTTGTTTTGGTAGTTTTGTTTTCTTTTAATTTCATTTTTTTTTAGTCGCACATCTATAAAGATCAGAGCCTCTGAAAATGCCATCTTGAGGCTTTTAGGAAAGGCCTTTTGATGTGGCATCAGTTGCTGAATCATTTCTTAGTGGACAAGTGGCAGCCACTAAGAAAACATGACTTTTGACACTTCTGTGAGTAAAAGCGGATGATCTAAGCATTGGATGAGTTCTGAAATGTTATTACCTTCTTGTTACTGGAGAAGTTTTATTAAGGTCTTGTCTGAGGCAAAAGAGCATTTTGGGCAGATTTATGGCAGCACACTGGGTACAAGTGCTTGATAACAAATCCATTTTGTTGCTAGGCCTATCACTTGCACACTCCTGAGAAGTATGATCTGACTTCAATATACTATTTTTACTAGGTATTTTTTCTGTTTGTGTGTCCTGCAGGAGAACGACTCAGGAACATTGGATACAGTTGGTGCAGTTGTTGTTGACCAAGAAGGAAATGTCGCTGCTGCTGTCTCCAGTGGAGGTTTAGCACTGAAGCATCCTGGAAGAGTTGGTCAGGTGATTATTATACTCTTTTTTTTAGTTGGGAATGACTGTTCAGTGTCACAAGCAGGTCTGGTATCAAGCAGGAGCTGTGACAGCAAACTTCTGTTCTCCCTTCCTTCCTGTTAAATGCTGAAGGCATTTTCACTGCATTGATGTGCAAGTGTTGTTCTTAGTGTCCTCCATCAGTGTAATGAAACAGTGATAGGTAAGATGTTGTTCTGTAGTTAGTTACCTTTTGCCAGAGATATCAACAAGTTCATTTCTTGGGCTTAAATACCTCCTCAAGACCACAAATGGTCTCTTAAATGCTTAGAGTCTTAAAATAGGATTTCTCTCAGTATTTAGGGAAGCTGTCCTAATTAATTTTTAAATGATCTTGTGAATTGGAGGAAGGGGCAAAAGTAATAAAAGAACACATCAGATATTTATGATGTGTTCCTTATAATTATGATTGTAAATTATGTATAGTTCTATTTATTATTAATGTTAGTAATAATATTATATTTATGATGTGTCACCTTATTGTTGTTAGGGATTTTTGAGGTGCATCAGAAATTTTATACTCCATTGCTGTACAGCTGTATTTTTGGTTGACATTTGCCACTGTCCAAAAAGCAGTTCTCTTTTGAAATGTATTTAAGATTTTTTTTTTTTTGAGTAGCAGAGTGAAAGAGACTTTATATGAAGAGGGTTATCTCTACCCTCATTTTCTGTTATGCTAGGCTAGAATATGGTATCTATGACTGTCAGATCTCAAGAATAGTAAAAGGATGTAGCCAAATGGAGTGGAATTACAATATGGTTATGATATTCTTATTTATCTTCTGTGTTAATACTTGGATTTTTCTTGCATTTCTTTTTTTGTTATTGTTGTTGGTTTGAGGTTGTTTTTGTATTTTCATTTTTCTTTTTTTAAGGAAAGGGAATATGCCAAAAATCTTATACACTTAAAATTTATGAGCAATGTGCTTCTTTCCTTAGGCGGCTCTTTATGGTTGTGGCTGCTGGGCTGAAAATACAGGAGCTCATAACCCTTATTCCACTGCTGTGAGTACTTCAGGTATTTACTACTTTTATAAATATTTAATGAAGTTGCTATCTTTCTCTGTAATTGGCTTGCAAATTTAAAATACCAACATTATTTCCAGACCGTATTCTAAATTTCTATCATTTATTTGCATATATATGTATGTGTGTGTGTGTCAGTATTGTCTTTAAATCCATGAATTGATCTCTTGTTGGTTGCTAATATTGCCCTTTTTACTTAATTAGCAACCATGGGAATTTTTATCCTGTTTTGTATTACACTGAAAGGACGTGCTGTATTTGTTACATGTTAAGGAACCTGTCCTGCTGTGAAAAAGTGCTTATCAGCCCAGTATTGTATTAAATGCAGAATACCTCTGGGAATGGAGGCCTTGTGTAAAGGACTAAGATAATCAGAGGGTCCTTTTGATACAAAAATGCCATGCAGCATATTTCCCTCCAAAACATTTAATTACTATTTCAAATGAGTATTTAGGTAAATTCGTTCATCTCTCTCTTCCTTCTGAAGGGAAGGGGAAAAGGCAAAACCAAAATACTGGAATAAGTGTGTCAGAAAATATTTATTCAGCAATTGTGAAAGTAATGTAAGAATTAGGAGAGCTTTTGTTCTCTTCGGAAGGCTCAGGGTCCTGGACACACAAAAGTATTGTGTTCATTTGATGCCTTGAAGAACACAAAAGTCTTAAGGTGAAGTTATGTAGGAGTTGCTTTTACTTTTTTTTTTTTCTTCCCCTGGTTGTATGAACAGCCTCAATCAGAAAAACTACTTGTAACACTTTTTCATAAGTGCTTTTGTCAGGTTGCAAATTTAAGGTGTTGCCCACTGCTCAGTGGGCAGAGTTACCAGCATTCAGTACAGGGAGAGGTGAAATTCAGGTCATGTCAGCTATATCCCGTGGGAAATGCAGAGTTTAGAGTCCTGGTGCAGAAGTAGTGGGGGGAGCAAGGTAACAGGTTGCAGAATTAAAATTTGATAGAGGCTGAAGAGCATCAGGATAATCCTGTGTTGCTTTTATTTCCCTTGTATTCACCTCTGTCCTGAACTGTTGAAAATTTCTGTAGATGTTCACCCTTAAGTTCAATGTCAGTAATAGCAGATGTCCTTTTTGGTACCTACTCAAGGGAGGGTTCTACTGAACGCAGGAGTGTCAGAAGATGTTCTTACTCAAGGGACACCATATTGATTTTAGTTTAATAAATGCTTACCTATGTAACCAAATATATTTAAATATTGGGGACCATATTAATTAGTGAGCATAAGTCCAATATTAGAGATTGTTTGTGGAAAAGCTGGGAAGGACAACTTTCTTTAGTTCTTTAAAGCTGTTCTTTGCAAAGTCAGCTGGATTTGAAGTCTATGCGAGTACTGACAAGCACCCGGTGCAGTCACAGGAGATGAGTAGATTTAGTGATGGCCTGAAATAGAAGCCTCTCTTTTTGCTGGTACCACTTTTATATAGTGCTAAATGCTTCAATTTTATACTATTTATAACTGTCAGAAACACACATTTATGGGTACTTGTTTGGTTCAAAACATCTAGCTTCCATGACATTACCCCGATCCCAGTGCCAGTTAATTGGAGTGGCCTGCTGGCGGCTGTGAAGCGTGGCCATCTGTTCATTCACTGATTCGAAATTCAGACTAGTGGTGTTTAATTAAACTCTTGTTTCTGGTTTTCCTTTAAAGTAAATGTGTGTATGTCTGTGAGAGAGAGGGAGATAGAAATGTTTACAGGAAGTTAGAACTCTTCTGTAATCAATACCATTCTTTTTTCCATTTCAGAAGCTCATAATGTTTTATTTTATAATGCACTTTATGTTTAGTGCAGTTCTAAAATATATTGATGCCTGACTCTTGTTTAAAATATGAACATCCAACAATGTGAACCATGAATTTAATTAAGGAGTAAAGGGATGGAAAAATTAAGTTGCAGGAAAAGTTGAAAGAATGAAACTTACAGCTTGGCTGGATCACAACAGGAGATGGGAATGGGGGCATAACCATCTGCAAATATTCAGGTGAAACTGCCATGGCTGAGCAAGAGAATAATGCATTAAAACATGTAATTGTTACATTTTTAGAAAATAAAGGTATTGTCTAAACTCTAGAAGATGCCTTGACTTGGAAAACTGCAGGATGGACAGTGCTTCTTAATAGAACATCACCACTGTCACTTGATGTAACTAAAACCCAACTGGACTGTAATAGTGATTATACCTCCTTCCTGTAGGTTTCCAAATGGGCTTTGTGTGGACATGTATTTTTAAAAAAACAGCAACAAATGAAACTTGCATGTTATGTATAAATAAAAACTGTGTACATGCACATTCATTTCATGTTTCATTTTATATTCAGACATTTACACCTGTATGTAAATACATTTAAAATGTGTACGTAAGAGAAGTTTAAATTTTTGTGGTTTTCACAATATAACATTTTATTGTTTTAATTTCACATCTCTATTTATTTTGCTTTGTCTTTGAGTCATAAATTTGGCGCAAATCTAATAGTTTCTACAGGGAATTTTTTTCCATTGTGTGGGGATAAGGGAAAAAAGAATAAAATTAGACTGTGGTTGCTGTGGGTATTGAGTAATGTTTAATGTTTATTGTTAAATGACTTCAGAGAATAGCTGACTCATCAAATCACATTTGGAATTTTAAAAAAATTGTGAGTAAAAAGTTCAACTCTAATTCCCTTACAGCTTTATCAGAAATATCCTCAAAATTATTTGGTATTAATATGTGTTAAACCAAATAACTTTAGCTGAACAATTCTTTGGGAAATAAAAGGTTTCCCATTTGTGCTGGTTTACACTTTTTTACTTTTTTGTAGTGATAGCTGAGAACAGAAATTCAAGCCCTGAGGGTTTGTTATATCAGGGTATCTATTCAATCATGAAAAAGGTTATTTTTTTGCATTAGTTTCATACAAGCAATTTCAAGGTGTTAAGTTCTGTAAATTCTTCATTCCATACTTAAGAAATTGTTCACATCTTTGGGTCTTGGAAGTGATGATCAAGTAGAGATTGAACAGGCTGGGGAGAACCTGTGGTGTGGGGAAAGGAGAGTTCAGAATAGTAATTCAAAGCAGGCAGAGTACGAGCTCTTGCACATTGAAATCCCCGTGGAACGGACACCTTGGGTTGAACCAGAGCTCCAGACAGTTTGGTGGCCTGTTTCAGACAGAGGCTGTTTGCAGTTCTCCAGGGAAAAGTACAGGACTGGGAAAAGCACCTCCACTGCATTATCCAGGCTTCTGGCAATTTGTGGTACTGGGACTTTATAAACTGAAGGTATATTTGTTCTAATAGGTCAGGCTGACTTCGGAAGATTTCTCATTTCTTTTTATTCTTAGAAGACCAGATATTTAAATTTTGCTGGGAACAGTTTTATTCTGTGGTTACCTTTGTAGAAACTTCCTTTTGAAAGGAAGAGTTTTAGTTTAAATGCCACAGTTAATAACACAGTAGGATTTATTCTTCAATTTTTACTAATTAGAACTAATTTAGAACTAATTCAGTTCTAAAATCCTGCAACTGAAGCTTCAGTTTTTCAGTACCTGCCTCATTAAAAAAAAAAAAAAAAAGCAGGATGGGGGAAGATGTCACCAAGTACTTAAAAGTAATTCCAAGTTCCTGTAGCTTTCTTTCAATGGTTGTGTATTATTTGTTGGCCCTGTGGCTGCTGGGAGGCTTCCTGCCTTTGCCTGTTCAGGAAGGATTTGGTATTAGTTCTTACGCCTTTTAGCAAGTAATTTCTTAAATATTTTTGGCTATTTTTAACGTGTTTTTATACTGAATGTGCCAAAGGTGGTGGTTCTGAACTTGTTTGGGCATGACTTCAACTTTTTGCATGGTAATTTCGTACCTCTAACAGTCACTTGGCCTTGTTTTTTAACCACAATGTCTTCGGGTTTTTTTTTTTTTTTTTGGCTTCTCGAAAGTTACTTCAAGGTTTACAAAATACGGGGTATTGTAAAACTCATATTTTATGGTTATAGTTTAACAGGGCCTGGGACAACTGAAATCAAAAGATGGAGACTTTCTAAAAACACAGTGGGGAGATGGGGGAGCTTAGGGATGACTGTGAATTTAAGGGGCCTTAAATCCAAGGTTTATTCTGTAACTCTCAGTCTAAAATTCAGTTTCTGTGTAAACAAGTAAAGCCTTTCTGATTTCTTCCCCATCAATTTTTTGAGGCATTTTGATATATAAACTCTGAATTATATTAATATTTTGGTTGGGAAAAAATGGTTGTGAGACTTTATTGGCAGCTGAAGGATAAACATTACAGGAATTCAAGTATCTCAAAACCAGTATTAAAATTCAAGAAATTCAGAGTATGTTGCAGTTGCAGGCATAGCCAAGATACCTGGGCAACCTTAACTGTGGCATCTAATAACAGTGCAAGGGCCATTCCATGCAGGAATGATGGCAGAGATGGAGTGAAAGCTTGTTAAATGAGATGAGCATGACCAGTGGCCTTTATTTAGTTATAAATGTAACTAACAGCTAAACTGGGTTTTGGATCAATGTAGTAGAAGGCAAATCTGTGGTGTTTAAAAGCTTTTCCATGCATGTGTGCACACAGACACAAACAAAACAGGCTCCCCTTTAAGCACCCCCACACCTGCCCCCAAAAAGAGGCCAGAACCACACTCATAAGGCTGCTTGGAACTCTTTAGTGGATGTTTTTTGTTGGTGTATGAATGTAAACAGAGGAAGATGGGTATTATTTGGAGGGAAAACATTTGTGAGCAAAACCCAACCGCAGGAGAAACAATAGTCCATTTTTTGGCTGTACTTGAAGAAAACATTTCCTATTTTTTCCTGAGCATAATAAGAATCAAGGACTTTGTGCATATTTTTCTTATTCAAAATAATATCAAGTGTGACACTGAATCTCCTCCCCAGCTGGAATATCTGTGATGATTGTGAATATTCATTCACTAACTGTGCCAGAAGTAATACTGCTGGGGTAAGAGGCAGGCTGTATCTTTCCTGGGAGATAAATGGAAAAATCCTAATTCTCTTCGGATGTACAGAACCTTATCTGTAAATATAAAGGTAAATGTAAAATGACACTAACAGCTAATGCAGGATGCTTTGAAAATGCAGCCCTAAGTAGAATTTTTGAGTGGAAGTGTAGAGACTGAAAATGATGTCTTGCATTTCCTTCATCTTTACAACACCAGGAAATAGAAAGCCTACAAAGAATGGGTGTGCTTTGTGTCTAGGTACCAGCTATTGAAGCCAGCAAACCTTTAATATTGCATTTCTGAAGATAGACAGAATGTCTTGCATTATTTACAAAATGCAGATATTCTGTGACACATGTTCTGAAAGCTGCAAAATCTCCAGCTTTTACTAAAATGTATTTGAGGAGACCATTTGACACAAGAAAGGCCCATAGGTTATCCTAGGGAGATTTTAAATACAACCTAATTTATAATCCCAAAGAAGAAGGAGTAGAATCTTGAAATACATTGAGCTCATTCAGAAAAATTAAGCATGCTAACAAATATAATTTGGTTTCAGGGCTGAGCCAGAGTTGTGTTTTGTTGAGAAGGTAGCAGGGATATCAGATTTCTGGAGATACCAGATTTATTTATGAGGTGCAGTTGAGGATTCTGTCTGGGAAAAGTCTTTCAGTGATGTCTTGCTCTTGTACCCTGCACAGAGTCTTTTCTTGAATGGAATGAAGATCAGGTAGAGAAAACAGCAGTGTTTTAGGAGTACGTGTACAAACTGTATTTATTCTGTGTAAACTTCCTTAACAATTTCTTGTGTCGGTGAATTCACCAAGATCCTAAAAGACTGTTAAGGTCTCTCAACAAAAGCAGTGGCCTCTATTCTCATAAAGGCATTTTAGAGATTAGATCACGATACTTTAAAAGCTGTGTTGGATATGCATTTGTATATATAATGCATCTTTCCATTAAGGAAAAATAGCACATACTGTGTTGTGAAGAATCACAGAATTGTTTCATTTGAAAGGAATCTCTGGAGGTCCAGTCCAGCCCCCTGCTCAAGGAGGTTTCTCTTGTTTTTGAAATCCACATCAATAAGGGAATAAATATATTGACTCTTCCTTGCCCCACCTTTTCCTGCTCAAACTTTGTGTTCACATCTGTCCTTCTTTCTGGTGTGTCTTATGGATGCTTTTGCAGGCAATATGAAATGGGTAATGTGGAATAGGATGGAATAGGACTGACACCTATGCAGAGATGGTCTGTGGTTGTTAAATCGGTTGTTGAGCTATGTCCTCAGCCAGCGTTGTGGTCTCCTTATGGAAGCCACTGATCTGTAGATTCCTACTTGAAAACTCCTTTTGCAGACAAACCACAGCGATGTGCAAATCTACAGTGTAAATATTTTCAGGGAAGCTTTAATGCAATTAAATTGACTTGTAATGCATAACTTTGGCTTTGTGATTCCTTTGTGTTGAAGGCAGTAGTGGCTGTGTTAGCATCCACTGAGTGGATACCTGGCCAGTGCAGTTTCATCGAATCATGGAATGGTTTGGGCTGTAAGGACCTTAATGGATGGAACCCCTCTACCCTGGGCAGGGACATCTTCTCCTAGAACAGGTTGCTCAAAGCTCCATCCAGCCTGCCCTTGAACAGTTCCAGGGATGGGCATCCACAATTTCTCTGAGGAACTTGTGCCAGTGAATTACATTTACAATGTGATTATAAATCTTGCTTCAACCTTGCATGTGTTACTAGCCCTTATCTAACACACAAATGCAGCATTGTCTGTCTGGCCTGTCCTTCTGAGTCCAAGCTCCCAATGCCCAGAGGAATTTCACATGCAAATCTTGTATCCTGTACAGATTGTTTGAGCTACACTGTGTGAGATAGATATTATAGATACAATTAATCTCTTTGTAGGCATATGTATTATCTGTCAGAATCAGTCTGGTCCTGTAAGATTTGGGGAATAAGAGGTAATTTAATGCATCACAGATGAAGCAGCTGCATATGAGAGAAGAGTTATGTCATTGTTACCATGATCCAGAGGGTAGGGTGGGGGAAGAAGGGGTCTGTCTCCAGACAGATCAGTATTTACCTATGAAGTGCATGTTTCTGTCAAAAGTTCATTCAGCCTTTGCGTCCAGATGCAGTTGGGAGGCTTCAGTGCTGTAGCATGTGGTGTGTGAACTAACTCATCACCACCACGAGTCTGGGAGCAGAGAGAGGAAGCCCCAGGCAGGGATGCTTTGTGGGAATGGTGGCACTGAGAATTAAACACGGTGTTCAAAGCTGACGGGTTTGTCCTCAGAGTGATCAGAATGGCTGTTTGAATTGCCTTTGGAAGGCTTGTTGGGAAGCAGAACTGGATGGATGCAATAGTCAGAGTGCTTATTGCCTCTTGAAATTTTAATTGGACTTGATGTTATAATATCAATTAAGCTTAAAGGTGCAAGCTTGGGCTTGTGGAAGTTGTAGCCTCCTGTGGAAGGCCCAGTGCTCGCAGAGCAGTGCATTTGTAACCTGGGCCAGCAGCTCTGCAGCACCAGCTCCTGCTCTGGATGCTTAGTTGTGGCCCTGTTCCTGTGCCTTGCCCAAGTGGCTTGAAATAGGTGCAAGGATATAAAATGAATTGGAGATGGTGGCAGACTGAACTCCCTTTCTATGATGCCTTTTCCTGGTCTTAAAATCTAGAATCAAATACAGTTAGAAGGGAAAAAAGGGATTTTACCTTGGTATTTATATTGAGGATCCTTAGGTGCACCATGTCCAGCTCAAATGCACCTCAATGCACACCACAATACACACCCCACTATAGATCTGGTATAACATTATAGGTCTTACTAATTAGCATATCTATCAAAGATTCCCCAATGAGAGGCTTGAGTGAGCCCCCCTCCCCAAGGAACCTTCCCCTGGATGGTTCTATCTTAGTTTACAAAATGTGTTCTGGAGAGGACCTTGGGGTCTGGGGCGTTCTGATCCCTTACTATGAAGCTTCTAAGATGTTTAGTCTCCTAATTTAACAAAATAAGTCTAAGAATGTAGGCTAAAATACACTAAGAATACAAAAGCTATAAAAAGGTATATAAAAGGGGTATAAAAGAAAAGGCAAAAAATCATCATGGCATCATCTATGTCTTAAACACTTTCCTGGGATTGGGAGTAAATGGTTGTTAGCAAACACATAAGCTACTGTCTTACTTCCTTCCCTGTAAGTTTTATATGACAAAAGCGATGTAGTTTGCAGAGACGTAGTGTTTTTACAGAGATCAGTAGCAGCAAAGCTTCTGAGGAAGGCCTAGGCAAGAGAGTTTGCTTCTTTCTTTGCAGCTTAACTGCAACTAATCTTTCACAATGTATTAAATGTAATGAAGAATGTAAAAAGTACATCCTCTTTAAGGGACTTACATTTTTTCTTTATTCTAACCTCTCTTGGAGGTCCATCTGGAATTCTTTTTGTTCATAATAATTCAAATGAAAAGCTTTTTAATAAATTATCTGCCATTAACCACTATTTAGAACTTAAGGATTTGGCATTGTATGTCTCTAACCTTTTTTTTTCTTGTCTGTAAAATTGTAGAAAAACTGAATAATTTGTTCTTTAGAGTGATTTTAGTTTATTTTTCCCATAATAAAAACTTAGAGACAGAAGTGTTTTCCTGCCTTTTCTAAGAGAAGATACTTTAGACACGAGTTTGTCTGCATGTTGAATTTGTCTTTTGTTGTCTTTGAAACCTGCCCAAATTTACTAAAGTTTCAACCTTCTGGAAAATTTCCATTGCATTTTCTTAGTAGGTAAGTCATCTAAGAATATTCTGTCTGCAGCAAGAATGTGCTCCGTTGATCCCTCTAGGATCAGTGCTTTAGGAATTGGACAGGACTTTGTTTGCAGGTGTTTTTTCTGGCAGGAGGTCAGTAGTTTAAAAATTTCCCCTGCTAGTAGGAAGACAAGATACAGCAGCTGATAGGAGTAAAAAAAAAGCTAAAAGTTATGTAACTTTAATTGAATACTGTAGTGCATTCTGCTAGACCGCAGCACTTTATGTCTTCATTAAAATTTTATTTCAGTATGTAACTACCTGTATCAGTGTCTTGCCAACTAAATATTTTTGTTGTAGTGTATTTTGTTTTTTAAAATCACTGGCTTGCAAGTTTTTAGTCAGCTCTTTCTAGAGATGCTGGAAATGACAAGCAGAGCTTACTGAAATACAGGTTTCACTGTGTTTCCATTAGGCATAACTAGAAGTTATCCAGGAAATAAAGCAGAAATAGTAGTTCTTTAAATTGTTAACTGACACTTTAGGGACTACAATTGATATAAAAATAACATCAAAGCTTAACAGGACAGAAACAACAGGGCCAGGTTTAGACTCTGCTGCGTAGAACAGATGATAAAATACAGATAACCTGTAACTTCTGTCTTTAGCTTCTGAAAAGTGAAGAGTCATACTTTGGCAGTGGAGTAAACTAGATTAATTTTTCCATTCTTGGCTGTATGTGAGTAATGCAAGTTTCCATTCTGTGCTCCTTTAAAACAAGTTCCAACACTTTGTGTCGAGGTACCGTGTGTTTCATAGCTAGACAGGCTCCAGCAGCCTGTCAAAGCTCCATAAGCTCTCTGCTTATGGCTCACAGAAAGCAAACTAGATTTTCATTTCTCCTTCCATTCAACAGGAGCCTCTTTCATGTCTGAAAATTGAAAACGCGTGTTTTTCAGTGTGGTGCATGGATGTGTGTGTGCCCTCTGGCACACCTGTTTCTAATTTCCTGACTTGAAAGCATCTCCCATCAAAAGAAGCAGAAAAACAATTTCTCTCTGACACGCTGCTCAGAGGCCCTCGCTTTGCACAAGGCCTTCCTTTCGTTTGCCATCTTGGTTCCATCGGAGGGACATTATAAGATGCAGAGCACGCATTGTATGGGATGTTCAGCTTATATTGTGCTGGGTTCTTTCTCCTCTTGTTGTGGTTATTTCAAGCATTAGAAATCTTCTTGAGAAGTCACTATGCTGACGAAAAAAACCAGTGATTTAATCCTGAGTTTCTTGCATGAAGCTCAGATGAAAGATCCAAGTCTGTAGCAAGTTAAGGTTTGTATAACCTATGAATTGAGTTTTAGTTACTGTTTGGTACAGGAAGATTAACACTTAAAAGTTACAGCTCAGATTTCTTACCTTTTTTCAGAACTGTATGCAGTATAAAATAGTATCTAATATAATAGCTAAAAATTGAAGATGTTAACAATCTTAAAAAATAAAAACAAAAACATCAGAAAAAACCCCCTTAGTAACTTGGTTGTTGTGGAAGTTGTGCATAGGTTAACTAGCAAATTACTACTGCTGAAATAGTAACCTGAGGGGATTAATGATACATCCATAACACCTAAATTATAGTAGGATAACAGAAGAAAAAGAGACTATGAAAAAAAAGATTGTAGATTTCCAGACTGTTCTTGTGCAAATCTTGCATTAATCAATGAGGAGTATTTGAATAGGAGGTAAAATGGTATTATTCTCAGAAATTACACATTTCAATACCCACAGAAAAGGTAAGTTCTATTTCACTGTTGGTCTGCCTGGCATTTTGAAAGAAACACTGCATTAAAAACAGTATTGTGGCAGGATCCAAGATACGTGTCTCTGAAAATCATTGTTGATGCTTCTGTATGATCTTCAAGTGATTTTGTGTATGATCTTCAAGTGATTTTATATATGATCTTCAAGTGATTTTCAGGCAAGAATAGAAGCTTCTGGTTGAAGACAGGTTTTCTGGCATCTTTAGGAGTTTTATTTGGTTTTGTAGTTTGTTTACAAAATAAAGGTGTTGTGGCTATTAAGCCTCATTCTTCTTTCCTTCCCTTGTCATAGGAATCTGTTGCCAAATACCTCTGGAGCCTTTAGGAATCTGTATATTTTTCCCTTAATCTAGGAGGCTAGAAACTTGCATCAAAATAGCTGTCTGTATGTATCTATTTATTTTTCATAAAATCTTAGAATGGTTTGGGTTGGGAGGGACCTTAAAGCTCATCCAGTTCCAGCACCCTGCCATGGGCAGGGACACCTTCCACTAGAACAGGTTGCTCAAAGCCCCATCCAACTTGGCCTTGACCACTTCCAGGGATGGCACATTCAGAACTTTCCTGGGCAACCTGTTCCAGTATCTCACCACCCTCATAGTAAAGAATTTCTTCCTAATATCTAATTTAAATCTACCCTCCTTCACTGTAAAGACATTTCCCCTTGTCCTATATGCTGTTGTCAGAAGTCCCTCTCTGTCTTTCTTGTAGCCCATTTAAGTACTGGAAGGTGCTAGAAGGTCTCCTCAGACCCTTTCCTTCTCCAGGTTGAACAAAACCAATGCTCTTAGCCTGTTTCCATACTAAAGGTGCTCCAGCCCACGGACCATCCTCATGACTCTTGTCTGGACCCACTCTAACAGGTCCACATCTTTCCTGTGCTGGGGACCCCAGATCTGGATACAGCACTGCAGGTGGTGTCTCACCTGAGCAGGCAGAGTGGCAGAATCCCCTCCCTCCCCTGCTGCCCACCCTGCTTTGGATGCAGCCTGGGATGCAGTTGGTTCTCTGGGCTGCAAGCACACATTGTCAGGTCGTGTTGAGCCTCTTTTCCACCAAAAACCCGAAGCCCTCCTCAAGGCTGCTCTCAATCCATTGTCCTCCAGCCTCTATTTGTGATTGGGGTTACCCTGGCCCAGGTGCAGCACCTTCTTCTTGGCTGTGTTGGACTCCAAGAGGTTCACATGGACCCACCTCTGCAGCCTGTCCAGGTCCCTCTGGATGGCATCCCTTCCCTCCAGCATGTGACCGCACCACACAGCGCGGTGTCAGCGGCCGAGGGTGCTCTCAATCCCACTGTCCCTGCTGCTGACAAAGAGATTGAACAGCACCAGCCCCTGAGGAACACCACTCATACCTGGTGTCCACTTGGACGTGGAGCCATTGCCGTAACTCTTGTAGTGTGACAGTCCAGCCAGTTCCGTATCCACGGAGCAGTCTGTCCATCAGACCCGTGTCTCTGTAATGTAGAGACAAGGCTGTTGTGCAGGACAGTGTCAAATACTTTGCACAAGTCCAGGTGCATGGCACCAGTTGCTCTTCCCATACTCTGCAATGCTGTAACCCCATCGTAGAAGGTCACCAAATTTGTCACGCATGATTTATCAAAATAGTCTCTATAAATTATTTGTTTTCTGTAGAAGCATTTTTCCTGTTGCCAGTAGCAATCCTAGAGGAAGGCATTTAATTGTACTTAGCCCTGTAAACGTGGACAACAGCAGTTCCAACAGTAGTATTTTTGTCAGCAGAGGAGCTACAAGTAGGCAACATGGTGTTTGCAAAATATTATTGTGTTAGGAAAATAATTTGTTTACTATGTGAAACAGTTATTTCAGTGTGAAGCGCTAATTTAACCCAGTAAATTTTTCCAGCTAGTCATCTCCATTTGAGTCACTCATGTGTGAAGTCTTAGGGAAGCATTTGTCTGTCATTGCAAAATATTCATCTCTGGAATATAATGAGCTTCAGGTTACTGAAGAAGTCATCATCATAACTGGGAAAGGATAATAAAATGATTTAAACTCTGTTTACAGGAAAGTTACTAAAATGAATGAGACTTTAATGTAGAATTGAAAAATTCTTAGTGGGAGTCCCTCTTGGTTTGGTTTTAGTATTATTCAGTGAAAGAAATGCCAAATGTATTAACACATGCAGTTAAATGTAGTCTAATGTGAGATAGTTAAACAAATGAACCAGATTTACATTTTCATCAACTTGTGTGCATGATTTGGAAATGTGTTCAAGTAGCTTTCAGTATAGTTGCTGTCTTGAGTCATGTTAATACAAGTTTTTTGGAAGTTGGCTAATGCTGGCAGTTAGACTGAAGTGACTGGAACTATAAATTTGAACCCGCAACTTTATATTGTATGTTATAAATCAGTTTTGATTGCTGTAGTAATGTGTACATTCATTTTGTGTCTAGTCCTAGTATTATCTACACTGCGTTCCCTTTTTGAGGCTATAGAGATGTATAGATCTGCTAAACCTCTGAGAAGTTTGGTTCTGACTTGAGATAATAGAAAGCGTAGTTCTTTTTCTCAACCTTTATCTGGTCAAAGTATGTGAAACACTGCTTAGGTGTTTATGGTTGGTTGG
>VZRS01012206.1:23561-69538 GCA_013398055.1 Ifrita kowaldi
CAGAATCCCCTCCCTCCCCTGCTGCCCACCCTGCTTTGGATGCAGCCTGGGATGCAGTTGGTTCTCTGGGCTGCAAGCACACATTGTCAGGTCGTGTTGAGCCTCTTTTCCACCAAAAACCCGAAGCCCTCCTCAAGGCTGCTCTCAATCCATTGTCCTCCAGCCTCTATTTGTGATTGGGGTTACCCTGGCCCAGGTGCAGCACCTTCTTCTTGGCTGTGTTGGACTCCAAGAGGTTCACATGGACCCACCTCTGCAGCCTGTCCAGGTCCCTCTGGATGGCATCCCTTCCCTCCAGCATGTGACCGCACCACACAGCGCGGTGTCAGCGGCCGAGGGTGCTCTCAATCCCACTGTCCCTGCTGCTGACAAAGAGATTGAACAGCACCAGCCCCTGAGGAACACCACTCATACCTGGTGTCCACTTGGACGTGGAGCCATTGCCGTAACTCTTGTAGTGTGACAGTCCAGCCAGTTCCGTATCCACGGAGCAGTCTGTCCATCAGACCCGTGTCTCTGTAATGTAGAGACAAGGCTGTTGTGCAGGACAGTGTCAAATACTTTGCACAAGTCCAGGTGCATGGCACCAGTTGCTCTTCCCGTACTCTGCAATGCTGTAACCCCATCGTAGAAGGTCACCAAATTTGTCACGCATGATTTATCAAAATAGTCTCTATAAATTATTTGTTTTCTGTAGAAGCATTTTTCCTGTTGCCAGTAGCAATCCTAGAGGAAGGCATTTAATTGTACTTAGCCCTGTAAACGTGGACAACAGCAGTTCCAACAGTAGTATTTTTGTCAGCAGAGGAGCTACAAGTAGGCAACATGGTGTTTGCAAAATATTATTGTGTTAGGAAAATAATTTGTTTACTATGTGAAACAGTTATTTCAGTGTGAAGCGCTAATTTAACCCAGTAAATTTTTCCAGCTAGTCATCTCCATTTGAGTCACTCATGTGTGAAGTCTTAGGGAAGCATTTGTCTGTCATTGCAAAATATTCATCTCTGGAATATAATGAGCTTCAGGTTACTGAAGAAGTCATCATCATAACTGGGAAAGGATAATAAAATGATTTAAACTCTGTTTACAGGAAAGTTACTAAAATGAATGAGACTTTAATGTAGAATTGAAAAATTCTTAGTGGGAGTCCCTCTTGGTTTGGTTTTAGTATTATTCAGTGAAAGAAATGCCAAATGTATTAACACATGCAGTTAAATGTAGTCTAATGTGAGATAGTTAAACAAATGAACCAGATTTACATTTTCATCAACTTGTGTGCATGATTTGGAAATGTGTTCAAGTAGCTTTCAGTATAGTTGCTGTCTTGAGTCATGTTAATACAAGTTTTTTGGAAGTTGGCTAATGCTGGCAGTTAGACTGAAGTGACTGGAACTATAAATTTGAACCCGCAACTTTATATTGTATGTTATAAATCAGTTTTGATTGCTGTAGTAATGTGTACATTCATTTTGTGTCTAGTCCTAGTACTATCTACACTGCGTTCCCTTTTTGAGGCTATAGAGATGTATAGATCTGCTAAACCTCTGAGAAGTTTGGTTCTGACTTGAGATAATAGAAAGCGTAGTTCTTTTTCTCAACCTTTATCTGGTCAAAGTATGTGAAACACTGCTTAGGTGTTTATGGTTGGTTGGTTTTGGTTTTGTTTTTTGGGGTTTTTTTGGGGTGTTTTTTTGTTGTTGTTGTTGTTTTTGTGTTTGTTTTGTTTTGTTTTTTTTTCTTCAAAAATAGATGTTCCTACATCAAAAACTACAGTAACAAATTTTTCTTTTCCAAATGGTGGAATTGTTTTCCTTAGTTATCTGTCCCTGCAGACTGCCAGCAAGTGATGTGTTGAAAGATTTTTACATACACTGCCAGCAGCAGTCTGTAAGTTTGCTGCCTTATCGGTTGACATAAATATGACAAAAAGAAATGACTTTGTCTGTGGGGATGTAGAGATGTGTGATGTGTTCGTAGAATTGCAAAGCTGCTTTCCTTGTGGTTGATCCTGGATCACATCAGTGGGCTGCAGCTGTTCTTAACCCATATTAAGTTTTCTCTCTCTGAATTTTTTTTGGAGCAGTCTTGATGTTATGGGAACTCTTCAATAAAGTCATTCTTTTGGGGGGGAAATAACATTATACGTCATGCTAAAAAATGGCCATTGTTTTTTTGATGCCAATTTAGGAAATACTTGAAAATTGTGAAGTAGTAACATCTGGTTTTATTACTTGATGCATTGGAGATGCATAGGCTCACTCTGATTTGTGTCTCATTTGTTTGAGTCCTGTTCTAAATCCCATGCTTCTTACTCATATAGTTATATTTAAAGGTATTACATGTTATATTTGAAGGTACTAACAGGTTTTTTTCAGGAAAAAACCAGCTTTCTCAGTTTTTGCTGGAGCATATGCCTGTTTAGTTTTGTTCTTTACAGCAAAACTTCATATTGGTTAAAGTTTCTTAGTTTGAAAAAAGTGATGTCCATGTTGTGATCTATGGGTAAAATGCATCTTGTGGGGTTTTTTCATGTTCTTCATGCATCACTTTGTCTGGAATAAATAGTAGATAACTCAAAATTGTGGACAGAAGCTTTTGAGTGTGGATGTAATGAGGCAAATGCATGGACAGACCCTCCTGTAAGCAGCTGCAGAGGATGCTCTGTTGCATGAGCCTCTTGAAGGTTATCCCCTAACCAGGACACTTCTCTCAATAACTTGAGAGCTTGACAGTCTCAATGAAAACACTTTTTCCCTTGTGCTCTCAAGAACGATTTCCCTTGGCTGTGTGACTGTTGTAGTGTTTTGGCTCTCATTTTCCCCTAAATTTGTAACTGGTTTTTACTCAATCTGTTTGCTATACAAAGAATTTTTTGTCTTTCAGTTGTGCCAGTTGTACGTAGATGCAATGCCAAAGTGTCCCACTTCAAACAACTCAGTTTAGCTGAATTGTATTAATCAGGAGACACTGCCCATTAGCAGGGACACATAACTGAAGACCAAGGTATTTTTTTGATGATTGAACATAGCAGGCTTTTCGGACACATGTACACAATTTTTCAGCAATCTGGTCCCTGGGCTGATTCTCTGACATCTAATGCATCCATAGTGCTCCAGGGGGTGGTTTTTTTGTTTGTTGTTGGTTTATTGGGTTTTTTCTAATCTTTGAAATGAGTGGGGTAATTTTTTTTCCTTCTGTATTAGCAATCTTTGAAGAACAGTGGAAAATCACTGTGCATTTAAGGGGAAGGGTATAATTGTGTGACAGGTAGCCAGAGAGAGAGATTCTTTGAGTAGGTTGCCATGTTAATTAGGGTTTAAAAATGGTGAGAAGACCAAGAAAGCAGTCTGTGAGTAGCTCCAACACACAGTGCCAGACCTGCCAACGTGTTTGTGCCATGTTGTACCCAAACCAGTCAGTGCTCTACACTCAGCATATGCACAGTGATGAGCGACTCAGCAGGCTGCACTGGAGCTGCTTGGGGTTGGGTTTAATTATTAAATTTTTCTTTATGCCACATCTAGGCTGCCTCAGCCAGTGTCTCTGTTCTGGGCTTGCTAGTGCTTCCAGTAAAGTGAGAGTTACCTGTGGAGACTGAGCTGCCTTTGTCTGAAGCCAGCCTAGGTCTGATATCTTACCACTTCCAGCTCCCTGCCACTTGGAAGCAGCTAGATTGTTTCCAGCCATAAATTTGTTTCTGGAGGCTGTGTAGGTGTATTTATGTAGTTCTGTACCCGAGCTAGTAAGTCCAACTGGATTATAGCAGATTTTTTTAATAGTTCCAGTGCTTGCTTCATCTTGTCGTGTTTAATGAGAAGTATGCTAGAAATATTTATATGTAATTGTGAACTGACTGTATCTGATTTCTCTCTGTATATTCTGGTGCCTAATGCAGTCTTAGGCCCTGATAAGATATAAATCTGATCAAAGTGTAGTCACTTAAATTTAGATAATTTGACATCATTGTTACATTACAACTCTACATTAGTTATGCTTTTCTTTCTGTCCTAACTGGATAACACAGTTCACCTGACTCTTGGTTAGGCCTTTTCTAGCTGCTTTGTCTGCTTCCCTGCCATTGAGAGAAAATGTCAACAAATGGGAGGCCTAAGTAGTGTAATGACCTTGGTCTGTATGGAGAAGGTATCAGCGGTGGGTTTTTCTGTCCAAAACCCCCCAGCTGATCCAGTAAACATGCATGGTGTCACTTGGCTGCAGCTGTGTGTCCCAAAGCACAGGACAGGAAGGGAAAAGGGTGTAAGAGAAAAAATAGCAGGTGTGAAAGTGTTCCTACAGAACAAGTGTAGCAGTAATGACCTGCTTGTCTTCACCAAAAATAGGCTTAGGGGATAGGTACAGAAAGCACTGAGGCAATAAGTGTTTGTTTGCAGAAGCTTTTTCGTTTCTTAAGGACAAACCTTTAAAAATTACAGGAATTTGTATTAGGAGTCCAATGACCAGCCACTTAGGCAAAAAAACATGGGTGAATTCATATATTCCTTTGTTGAAAAAAGGCTGAATCAGATGGCAGAAGAAGATTCTGTCATGCAAAAGGAGTTACTGTGCCACTGAAGTTGTTCTCAGTTTGAAGAGTTGCATGCAAGGATCATTCCTGAGAGAATGATTAGTAAGAAGATTCCATCTGGATAGAGATGACAAGTCAGAGACAGTGCTGCTGTTTCTTCTTTCTGTGGGTAACTTTTGTTTGGTTTATGACTTTGTGCACTTGAAATTTCAGAAAAGTTGTGAGAAAACCACTGACTTAGTTGAATTTTTGGGTGACTCTGATGCCTTAAGAGGCCTCCTAGAAACAGAGACTAGACAAGAATAAGGGAATAAAGGTAGGTATTTATTTGAAAGGCCTTCAAAGGTACACCCTGGGGAGCCAGAGGCTACTGCCAAGATGGACCCCACGATGGACCCCAGGTCACGAGTTCTTCACACTTTTATTGATTTGGTTCATTTGCATATCAGGGTTAATTCTCCAATTAAAGCTTCAGTTTAATGATGTAATTTCCCCTCAGCTTGCCCCCCTCTCAGAGGCTTTTTGTTTATACTTTTTGGGCCTAGGACGGTCTGGGTGTCCTTGAAGAGCAGGCCTGGAGAGACTTTGTTGTGTCTGCCTAGCATGAGAGAGCAGAAATTAACAGGCTACAAGAAACTTCAGAGTTACACTGTAGGCAGTACAGGATTTGAAAAATATAAAAGTTAAAACCTAAGGCATCAACTCAGTGTCAACTTTTTTAAAAAATAAAAATATATAGCAGAAACTTGTCATATGCATCACTATTAAGAAACTGTCATTATTTTGCATCATCACAGCCAAATTAATGTGATGATGTAAATTAATGACAGGATTTCTTCATAGTGATATCTATATTTTGACTATTCCCAATCTTAATATTTCTTTAGGCTGTGGAGAGCACCTTGTCCGGACCATACTGGCCAGAGAATGTTCATGTGCTTTGCAAACAGAGGATGCCCACCAAGCTCTCCTAGAGACTATGCAAAACAAATTTATTGGTAAGTATATGGTCCTGATTGCCTAAATGTCACCCAACATTGTTGAAAATGCAAGTAACTCTATTAAATAAAGATACTTATTCTCGTGATTTCAGTTGAAGCCTTGTGTTGCAGTTGGCTTCAGATTTAGTGTTGTGTTACATCTGAAAAATGTTAAACTACAGAAGAATATATTAGGAAATTTAAAGGAAAACCCTTGGAAATACCTCAATTGTTATGTGAGTCATAGAATACCCAGAGAGGTTTGAAGAAAGAATTTCCTGTCTGAATCATGGGCTGTGGTGTACAATTGCATATTTTAGAATTGATGGGTTAGGAGCATTAGTAAAAATTATTCATCATGTTAACCCTTTTAAAAATAGTAGATCCCAAAACCATTTCATGTTCTAATTAAATGCTTTGGACAGACAGATTCTGGTTTGCTCTTTACATCATAAAATTAATTTCTTGGAAAAGTGAAATAGACTTTATTCAAAAAACAATTTTTTCTTTGATTTAAGAGAATTGTGCAATATGTCTTCAATTTCTTGTAAATATAGGTCTTGTTTTCTTTCCTCAAGTCACAAGCAAAATATGAATGTGGAATTTTAAAATAACCTTAGAATCTTGCCCTTTTGGAAATTCCAGTGTAACTTCTGGCTACACTGTTGTATGCAACTGTATGTTGACTTGCAGTGTCTTCACAACCCTTATAATTTTTCAAGCTTTAGAATTCACAGACAATTTTCATCTTCAAAATTTCTTACGGACAACATAATACTTGTGTACTGTATTGCAAAGCTCATTTTGTGATACTTTAATTAGAACTGAAAGAGGGACATGTACACACCTTTTGAGGTCCCAGGGACTGATGCCCTTGGTCTTGGCAAGCAACGCATTGCAATGTCTTGATTTCTTTTTATAGTGTTGAATCCATGTTAGATTCTGCTTCTGACATTTGACTGTTTGAGGGGAAGTCACCTTTGCGTTGGAAGACTGCACTTGATAATCTGCTGCCGTACTGCAGTCATTCCTAGGTGTTGTAAGAGTGCACAACACTCTGTGTGTTCCCCAAAAAGATTCTAATCCAAGCAGCAAAAGTGTACCTTTCTGTATTTAATCACTCATTCCAGTGCATAGTGGCCCAAAATTAGGCATTTGTGTACCCAAAAGAAGCCTTTAGGAAGGCTGCTTGTGACATCTGTGCTGATTTGTAGCCCTGCTTTGCAGGTGTTGTAGGGAAGTGTTTAGGAGAGTTGGGTCTTTAGTACACACTCTCAAAATGTATTGTGCTGTTTGTGGTAAGAGTACTAAAAGCAGGCTCAAATTGTATGTAGCCTTCTGCAATTTCACATTAGTGCATGCACACACACAAGATGGAAAGCTACTGATGAAGTAATTCATAGAGACTGGCTGATAAAAACCCCCAAAATGAAAATTTTTTAATTAAAGGTGCCTTCTTTAAGTTGCTTTGAGTTTTCTGGGTTTTCTTTGTTCTGTTTGGTAATGGTTAGCAAAAAATGCAGCTCTTCTTCTGCTGTTTAATGCAAATGTATTTTGCCACCACTTTGCATAACAGATGTTTTCGTTTAAAATGTTAACTGGCTCCTATGTGATATATACATTATGTTCTTTACTGGAAATGTGAAAATGTTTCTGTTGGAGATAAGAGCATGTTAAATGTTGCTGGAGTTTTTGTTACGCCTGAACTATCAATTGCAGAGAAAAAAGAGATGCACAGGCAGAGGTACCAGGCTAACAGCGTGATGTGTTATTGCCTTGGGAGAACACACTAAACCCAGCTAAACAGCAGGAAGTGAAAAGAGTGAGAGACAGGATCAAATTAATGCTTTTCATGAAAAGAAAATTAAAAAAAACATTTATATAGCATTTGTATAAATGCTTTGTAATTCCTTTTTAGAGATTCATGTTTTAATTCAGGGCAAGTCTGGCTTGTATTTTCAGAAACTTACCACTGCAAGCTTTTGCTGCCTGACAGCAGGAATGTGTACTATCTGCTCAGTTCTACTCTGGACAGTGCTGATGTGGGAAAAAAAGACACAGCCACCTTTGTTTTTTGTGTAGGTGAAGTGCTTGGATTCAAAACCAAAAAATCTAGTTTGTGCTCAGCTGTCCTGTGGGCAAAGGCTGATCAAGGAAAACATCAAAATCCAGATACATCTTGCTGATTACATGTGATGTAGTATTGAGTTTGTAGCCAATAGAGAAATTTTGGAAATCTTTGCAATTCTGCAGATGGAAGGCAAAGTTATATGTGGCAAATTCAGTGCAACAGTTAAAAATGTGCATTACACTTAAAATAGTGGGTTTATCCTAAATAGGATTTTTTGCTGTGACTTTTCATAGGTGATGTGCTAGTTGGTAGCACAGGATGTGTGGTATGGTGCAGGATTTCCCACTGTGAAACAACAGGGTAAAATGGGCTAGTAGGCTCCTTGCTGGTGGCATGGATGCTTCCCTTGCCTTCCTTAGAGCCCTGTTTTGTGGTCTTGTCAAACTGTCACCAGAATTATACTGGACCAAGGCCGAAAAAACCCCAGCCTTTAACAAAGCTGAGCTAGAACATTTTATCAGAAGTCAAAATGTGCGTTACTTGTATCAGGGGAATGAACAGCTGATTTTGGCAGTTGCCATCAGATTGGTGCTTCCTGTTTACAGGACTCTCCGAGTCTCTGCAGAGCCCTGGGAATCCTTCCAGCTAGGGAATGCCTGGCTTAGACAGTGAGTGCTGTTTAAACAGCAGGTGATGAGCAAACTCATGTCAGATGTGCTTCTCTCATCCTTTCTCAGAGCCAGCTTACTGTGGAGAATGCACAACTGATGGTTGAATCAGAGGTGAGAGAAATTAAATTTAGACTTTTGTAAATGGAATGGGCTCCCTATCTTTAGTCAAAGAGCACGAAAGGCTCTTAACAGTTGAAGAATGGTGTTCTGTAAACACAAATACCTTCCAAACAGAAGAACAGAGGATTTTGTTACTCATCATTCCTTTCAAATGCAGCCAAGTTTGTGGAATGTAGACTCAGAGTAAATATTTGTGTCATCTCACTGGCGGGAAATATGGGCATTTAACAATGGCAGCGTTACCAATGGTACTTTAAAACTTCTTATGAAGTATTAGAAAATAATGAGCTGAAAGACATAGTTGGAATCTGATATTTGTTCTTTCCTTAGCGGAAATGTGTTTCTTTATTCTTGTCTTTTTAAACTGTGCTTCAGTTGAGCAAAGTCTGCAGAAAGGTAATACCAGAAGGATAACGCTGACACTTTCTCTTCTAGAAATTTAGTGTCAAAATCCTTTCTTCTGAGTAGGAGTTTGGACAGCTAGGAATCATAGAATATGAATTTCCTGATAATTAGTTATGCTTGTTGGGGAGGAAAAAGCCTCATACTTTAACAGTAACAAGACTGTGACTGGCATTGCACAGTGTTATAGTTACTCTATAGTACATTATAGTTTCCTTTGTAGTACATTAGTTTCCTTTTGTGCTGCATCACTCTGAGCTTTGTTGTATCCTTTGTGATTTTCTAGCAGAGGAAACAAACTATGGAAGCATTATTATGCTTCTCCATGGCACAGAGGAAAAGATTTCAGAGGAGAGTGAAGTGATCCTGAAGTTTCATAAACACAACGTGGTGATGTTCCACAAGGATTTGTCTAGGTCCTCGCTATGCTTCTCCATGTCAAAAACATTGGGATTTTATTGGTCTGTGGTATCCTTAGTTTTTAAATTTCTTATAATCTTCCCTGTAATATTTTAAAGTGCAGGTGTTTTCCCTTGCAGCTTCTTTAAAAATTCAATATAGATGTTGTAACTTAATGTATCATGAAATACAAAGACCTCTGACTTGAGACAGCTTGTGCTTAAACGTTCAGCAAATAATGATGCATGAAATTAAAAGCAGGCTTCGTTTAGTGCTTATTATATTCCTCTAATGTTTATTTCAATTGTTACCTTGGACTTTAGTGGGACACATAGCAGAAGCAGTGGCAAACAGCTTCACTTTCACCATGTTCTGTACACAAGCTGACAGTCCAGTGGCCGAGGTGATCTATAGACTGTTGACCTAAAAAAGTCAGAATTTTAGTCACACAGTGTACAAGAAGGTTTAGAACTGTTTAGCTGCCCTCTGTTAAATCTGGGGGATGCTGAAGCACTTAATTGGTTACACCACACCACAGTCAGTGTTTAGACCCGAGTTTTAAGCCTTCGAAAGCTGATGTAAACAATGAAGCTGGTAATGGTTTCTCTACTATGGAAGAGTATGAATGTGAAACATCTGATGAGCAGCTGGTTCATCCTTCAGCTGGGTAAGTGTAAATAAAACACTTCTCTTACAGCTTAGTGTTGAATCTGTGCTAGAATGGTTCTGGGCAGTTAACTACAAATGGGGAAAAAAGGCACAGGATCAGAAGTGAACAACTCATGTCAATCCCATGATCTGGAGGAAGCAATCCTCATCATGGGAGAGCTTTAATTCACAAGAGATGCTGAAGAAAAAGTGTTCTTCACTTGTAGCTGTAGCTCCTCCAGAGCAAGGCTGAATGTTGAGGCCATTATTTGCCTTAACACTTGGGAAATCTCTTAAGTTCTGTCCCTGATCAGCGGCTGAACCTGGGTCGTGGTGTTCAGTTCTGGCTGCTCTTGCAGAACTGAATGGGATCAGTGAATGTGGAGTTGCTTTGAAGACCTGTTTGCTTGCTTTTGAGAGATCATTGCTACAGATTAATAACATACAAAATACACAAATAAAAATGTGATAATGCTTTCTGTATGTCATATAGCAATAACAGAGCTTTGAAAGAGAAAAATGTGTTTTGTAAAATGTAGTTTTGTGACTGGGGAAGGTGAGGATTAGACCAAAACTAATTAAATATGGGGTTTGTTTCATTTTTTTCCTACCCCTTCTCTCTGGTGTGGCCAGTCAGTGCTAACATTATCAGTTAATGCTGCAGTGGAAGTTCTTCTTTGGATTTTTCATGCCACATTCCTCAGTGGTATGCCAGTGTAACTGGGAAAGGAAGACTGAGCTTTATGAGACTTAAAATGATATTTAAAGCCCAAGGTTTTTGTAATTTTGTCATTAGCAAGCTATTAGATCAAAGATTTATCTAGCAATTCTATTTTATTGCAGTGAAAAACAGTATTCTTGGCTAGTAGGCATATTTTGGTTTTATTTTAACTAAATTTTGAATTTGTGCTGGAAAATCTATCTTTCTGAAGAGTGCAGAGAGAGCAAAAATGGTGTAGGAGGTGGGAGCCAGATCACTTTTTCCTTCTAGTGAGAAACATTCTGCCTCTAATATGCATGGCAGTATTTCAGTTCCACCTTTTCTCTTCCTCTTGAAATACTAGTTAAATGTAATGTATATATTAAAAAGTCATTACCTATATTGTTATTTTTTACAGAAGTCTGCACTTTCTTTTTCTCAACGAGTTGGCTGTAACAAAATGAGTTTTAGAACTGAATGAGTGAAATATGTTCCTAGCCTTTGAATTCACTGTGTTTTGAGAACGCTCAGGTTAATTCCTATGTATGGTACATGGATTCTCTTTAGAAATAAAGTATAATACTGCTTTTGTACCATTATTTTACAGATTTAAGGATGGATGCATAGCGTTCAGCTGTCTGGAATTTTGCTTACCATAGACCTACTCATTTGCACTGTATTGCTGTGTTAAAATAGACTCTTTAGCATAATTCTAATCAACATCAGTAAGTTTGCATATCTGGAAAGATCTTGGTTTAAAAAAGGTATTATATTTGAATCACTCTCTTAACATTTTTGAAAAATTGCTTTAATTGGAAAAGAAGTAACTTTTAAACAATATCCTGGTCAGCATGTATTTAATTTGGCTTAGAGTCTGATTTTTAAGAGCAGAGAAACAGCCTGAATTTACTGTAACATAGAATACTTTAATATTATTATTGTAGGCAACTGGTTTTTATTGACACTTTTTAGAGGTGAATTCCCCATGACTTAGGCAGTGAATTGGAGACACACACTCTATTGTTGCTGATTTTGCACTGAGATGATTTAGCTGAACTTGCTGCTGAAGGCATTTGGGATGGGTGTGGGTGTAGTCACACAATTTGCTTCTGATGTTTCTGGGAATGGCAGCCTTCAGCAGAAATGGGGAAGCAGGGTGGCCCTTGGAGCTGGCGTGGGTGGGAAGATCCTGAACTGTTGTGGGGTAGTGCAAGTGTCTGTGTTTGTGTCTTCATTTGCTGCTTGTGTTTGGAGATGAAAACAAGGGGTATGTTCTTTTTTCAGACTTCTCCCACCATTCCAGAATAATGCTCATTCTGCAGGTGATGATGAGATGGTGTAGGAGATCAAAAGGGCAAGCAAGGCTATGTTTTTGTCTGTAGGAGAGATAATGTCTCCCATCATCTTTGCTTTGTTTGCATAACACAAACTTTTAAGACGTTTGGTTCAATACTCCATTCAGATTACCTGCTACAAGTCACTTTAAGTCATTTTATTCATCTCTTTCTTACACTGCTAGTACTGTTACAAAGTTGGTGCAGTGTGACCTGGTTTCATGTGACATAACCAACATCTTCTTACGCCAAGGGCCCAACCTGCATCATTCTTAAACAAGTCAGTGTCTTGCCCATCCATTGTGTTTTATGAGTGCTGAAGTTAAGACTTCTATCACACTTTTATCAGATGCATTGCTATTAAGTTAATCCTCTTCTGGAGTTTTCCAGTTGCAGTAGGATGGCAGTGTACTTGAGCAAAGGCTGAGTTAATACAGTCAGTTTTCCAACTTAAGAGTAGTCTTCAAAGCCTTTGAGTTTTGTGGACTTGTAATAAAGCTTCCATGGTGCATATTTGTTGAAGGAAGTAATTTGTTTAGAAAACGATTCTGTGCATATTTAGGGCAATATAATGGACACCATTTTTAATGTCAATAAATAAGTGCTGTTTATACTGACAGAACTGGGCTCTCAGTTCATGTAGAGGTTGAGCATCTTTTTGGATGAAGTTGTAAGCTGAAGACTTCGTCTTATGTGCTTGAAGCTCAAGTTTTAAATTATTTATTTAAACCCTCTTTCAAAATGAGTCTCACAAAACACTTGCTTTGAGTGGTTGCTTTTCTCATTCTGTGTTTCACTGAAGATGAATATTTCATTCTTGCAAAGAAATCCCAGCAAAAATGGAAGAATTTTGATAAAAATGCAGTGTTATGTGTTATTCTGCAGACACTCTGCATGGAAAGAAATATACTGCTAAGCCTTGTAAGATTTTAAAAGACCATACACAAGTTACTCAGATCACTGAAAATGGCATAGTTGATGAAAATACTGGGAAAATTAAGAAATATGTAATTATCTTATTTATAGACTTCTCTTTCATTTATTTTTTTCAGAGTGTGGGAGAAACAAAACCCCTAAAAAAAGTGATTAAACTAATGGAAGCATTTCTAGAACAAGGCTTCAGTGGCACCAACTCTATAAACTATACTCAGGAGTTGCTGTCTGGTATTATGTGCATTCCTACAGTCCTAGTGTTTTACTGTGGCCTTGAATATACTGTCTGCTGTGAATATTGTTTGCTGGCTGTGTTCTGCTGAAGTAGAACATTTTTAACCATTTTAATTAAAGAGTAAATTAATATTTTTTGCTAGAACCTTGGAAGAATCTTTCACAGCCCTTGAAAGGGAAGGATAAACTGCTTATTAAAAAACAACCAGAGCTTTTTCTGTCTGAACTTTTTCTGACTTTCTGCCACAGAATGGCTTAGAGCGTAAATGGTTTGTGCAGTTCAGTGTAAGATTAGGTCTGCAGACCAAGTTCAGGTAAAGATATTGTCTTTGAAGTGCCTGATTTTGACTTGGAGGGTAAAACTCTTTACAACTTTCCAAGCCTTGTGTTTCTATTTTAACCAAACATATTTCCCTGTTTTGTTATCTATTGCCTTATCATGGGCTGGATTCTTGTTTCACAGGGATTTGGTCGTAGTCAGTGAGTAATACAGGAGGTGTAACTGTAACTGGTAATAGTTCTTTTACAAAGCAAGTGGCACTTTAAAGATAATATCTGTTTGCATTAGATCAAATAAGATATTACTGTTTATTAAGCACACTGTTTTTATTATTTTCCTGCGACGTGGGCTTCTATTGCAGTGACCACCTTGTATCACTTTCAAAAGTGGTTGCTCTAATGTTTAGAGAAAACACAATAAAGCTTTTAGTTTTCCTTATGGTAAAGCTTGAAGTTGGATTTTATTGGGCTGTTTTGTTGTTGTTATTTGCATTAAAGGAGTAATTTTAATCATACAAATAGCTGTGGGCAAGTTAAAGGAGTCTGATGAACAGATCTGCTCTGAAGTTCTTGCGGCTGGCAAATTACAGTGTCTGTACACTAATTTATTTAAAAGAAAGAATTGAAGAGAATTATATGAAATGGCTGTTGCAATTGTATGTTCAATTTTAAATGACAGTATAATGCAGATGTGTAACTAGGATGTCTATGGGCCTAAGTGCAAGAACTTCATTAATTTTGTGGCTCAAGACATTTTATGTATGTAAATTATGCCATTGTTTCCACATTTAAAGCTATTGGCATCTTATTTCAAATTGCAAACCAGAGAAAGAATAATTAGGCTTCGTTCAGCTGACTTTAAAGCTTTTCCAGCTTCTGATAGAAGACTTTTATACCCTATGTCTTAAATTAACAACAGAAAAGCCACTAGTAAAAAGTAGGATGTGCTTAGGCTTTTCTGCTAGTATTCATCAAACTTTTCAAGCAAGGCAGACTATAGTAGTTTGATGGTGTCTCTGTACACAGGGCTTTAAATTGGCAAAAATGAATAAACTGTAAAAATGACTCAAATTTGCTTGATTTTTTTAGATATGTCTTTATATTAATTATAGAACGGAAAGAACCAAATCTTGAGTCACTTTTTTTTTTCAACTTGACACTCCATTTTTCATTATTATATTTTCCTCGATCCATGAACAAATAGGTTTGCACTCACAAACATGATTTTCAATGTGTTTGTTTTATTCCATGTAGCTCTTTATTTTTTTTGATTACTGGTGGATTAGCAGATTAACATTCTAGAAAATTATTATTTTGAAAATCTGAGGAAAAATAGAACCAATGCTTTTGTAAAAGCACTGTTTGACCTGTCAGTCTTTTCAACCCTTAGTGACAAGATTAAAGGGGGAAGGCAGAAAGTCAAATTAAACAAAAAATGCCCAAGAAATTCTTCCTATTGCAAATAATTCTCCCCAATTATTTTTCCCAGGTTCACCTTTCCTAGCCAATGAAGATGGTGTACTTGGAGGTGTGATAGTTCTCCGCTCTTGCAGGTGTTCAGCAGAGCCTGAATCCTCACAGGAAAAGCCAACTTTACTAGGTAAGAAATTCTTACTCATTTTTATTTCAGCTGGGTGCTAACTCAGAGTGAAGGATGAAGTGAAATCTCTGTGCATGTTTGAAAGCCATGGAGAGAACAAAAAGAATTGAAATTGAAATAATAAAAATCTAGAAAGCGAAATAGGGAACAAACAAGGCTAATACTAATAAAACTCTGGAAAAGAGCATTCTTTCTGACTCATTATTTCTGAGCAGAATTGTCATTCAGAGGGTTGGGTGGGATCCTTCTAAATCTGTGGCATAGATATAATGGTTGCTTGTGGTGAGGTAGGATGTGTTCCTCATAGGAAAAATCTCATTTTTAGCTGGGGGTAGTGCATGTAGCTGTTTACTGCTTCTCAGTACCTTATGTGTGAAAAGTGCTGTCTAAAAAGTTCTTTATTCCTCCTTTTTGCAGAAGAAAGTGTGTGGATTTGGAGGATACACTTAAAATTTGTAAGGGAAGTTGTTTATGGTTTTTTTTTTTTTGTAATGGCCAGGAAAATGAGCTTAGATGAGTCGCAGTTACTATTTGCATTTGCACCAAACAGGAGTTTCTGCTGCTTATACTGAAATCAGCAGGAGCCTGGATTTTGCCTCCACCAGCAGCTGGCTGGTTCCATGAGGGCTTTACATCCCTTCAGCCCTGTTTCTGTCCTGGAAACACAATCCCTATCTTGCTGCTTTATGGCAGAAAAGTGTGTTATGGAAAACTGTCAAGTGGTTTGTGTGGGAGAAACAGATGGAAACTGAAGGCTCTAGACTATGAGCAGAACAGGGTGGAAATACAACCCTGAGACAGTAAAGCCTCTTTAAGGGAAGGAATTTGGGATTAGGGGCATATGAATTACTTCAGGATGACACTTGTGCCATCTCCTTTCCTGTGGTGCTCCTCAGATGTGGAGCTATGTGCTTATTTATTGGGTCACATTGACCTGTCTAGTATAGACTGGGGTTATGTTACCAGAATTAAAGTGTTTTTCCATTGTATAATGCTCTGCTTTATTATTATTTACCCAATTGTGACATTATCTAGTGCAACAGCATCCTGCAACATAAATTCTATCCTTAAAAAAAGAGTTAAGGAAATGAAAATACAAGTCTGATTAAATAAGAACAAACAAGATCAACTTAACCTTCAATTCCTGAGGTTTGGAAGTGAGAGAATTTTTTCTATTCATTTAGTGTTTGTCATTCATGTAAGAGAACATATTCTATTAATGGAGATTTGGCATTTTTTCCTCAAAAATTAATTCATAAAATCCCCATGTATCATACATCATAAGTAAAGACTATTTGTCCATTGATTTTTGGTTTTCTTTCCACTGAAATAACATTGAGATTAACTGTAGCAAAGTACTTCTTCTGTACCACAGATATTTCCTGCCTTATACTGTATGCTGAGATAATATATAATTAAACATATGTAGTGTTTGTGTTGTTTGGGCTGAAAATAAGCTGGTTAATACTGAAAAACTTAGTGTATAGAATAATGAACTCTCATGTCTTTGTTACAGGGATCATCTTTATTTATTTCTTTTTAATATTGAAACAAATGGCAAGGAAGTGACTTACTAAATGGTTGAAAATATATTTATCTGAAGATGTTTCACATGTAATTTAGAATTTTCATTGTAGTTCCACTACTTGTAATGGCTAACAATAACCAAGGTTCGTGCTAGTACAGGCTACTTTTGGTAGTTATCAAAGGCAGAGATACAATATTTTGAGGGTATTTGGCCTGAACTGTTTCCCAACTTCTCAAAATTGAAAGATGGGATTAAATTTATCTCAAAAAAATAAAAGCTTTCACTGACAGTGGAGCCTTTGGGGTGCCAGGGGGAGGCTGGCCCCATCAAACACATTTGTTGTGCTGGATATGTTTCACTCTCTGAAAGCTTTTGACTCACCTTTGGTGGTATCAGTCATGAATCTGTTACAGGGCAGCAGAGCATACACCTCAGTGAAGTTCATTTATCTTTTATGATGATATCTGCATATCTGTCAGAATCTTCAAGTCTTGCTGGGATCATCTAACCTTTGATCTCCTGCTCTGGTTTAATTGCTATGCAAGGAGAAGTGGTTCAAAGGATAAGTGTGCTCAGCATGCTGTGACCTTCATCAGCCATGTTAAAGGAACGTGAGACATAGGAATGAGTAAAAGTTTTAAACCCATCTAGTGATGCTTTTTTGCAATATGTGAAAGTCACTCTCAAAAGAAATATGTGGGAATATCTTTTCATGGCATCTCGTGTAATTCATGTAAGACATCTTCCATAATCCAGAGGAAGAATTTGTGCTTCAGTGCATTTTTTTAAACCTTTTATAGAATTCTGTGAAATGCCTTGAATTCTGATCAGCTCTTCTTTTTCTTTCCCTCCTTCCAAATTATGGACTTTATGAACACAAAGAAAAATGACCATGACAGAGAGCAGGAAGAAAACTGTGGCAGCTTATAAAGCTCCACTGCCAGAGAGCTGAACATCTGAATAATATGCTCTTTGTCTGAATTTTGGGTTGCAGCTGAGTAGGAGTGTGTTTGTGTGCACAAAGATACCTGCATATGTATCAGGCAATTAAAGATCACTGGAACAGGCTACTAAACAATTGATAAATCAGGACAGCACCTTTCTGGATTAACAGGCATTAACAATACATGTGAGCAGTGATTAGTTTTGTTAATCATTATCACTGCAAGCACAACAGTTGGTCTTTAACACTGACATCCTAAATTAGCTGTGAGTGCAGGACCAGAGAGTTGATTCTGCGTACCTGGTGCTGGAAGTCCAGGTAATCAGACCTGAGACTGCTTTGATAGGGGTTTCTTCTCCATCTTTCTTTCCTCTCTTACCTTTGGTGCTCCTTACACTCTCCACAAAGAAAGGGGGTGTTTGCATCTGCTGTTGTAATTCAGCATACTTTTGAATCCAGGACTTGCTCTAATTTTGCCAGAAATCTATCTTTCTTTTTGCGCATGTTACTCTGATTCCATCAGACACCTCTCCTGCTTTTTCTGCAGGATAATTTTGCTTTTACCAGACGTCTTTCCTGCCTGCTCTGTATCTTCAATTCCCATATTGCAGACTTGACTATTTCTGCATGTTTTCCTGTATCCTGCTTGGGCAGCTAAGCCACAAACTCCCCTTTACCAATTGATAGTTATATACTATTTATATATTTATGCTCAGTTCTGTGGAAAAAAAATGCTTGTTGTAGGGTGCTTTTGTCTGGGTTCAAGGCAGACAAGTGCACGTTCTATCAGCTTTTACTTCATGGGTGGAACAGGCCACTGCTTTAGAAGTTGGTCCAGTCTTTTAACTGCAGTTGCAGTTGGTGTATTTCTCATCTTGGAGGCTCCATGTCATTGTAGTGACATACTCATTCTGGGTATTAGTTCTGCAGTGTGTGACTGCGAATAGTCAGGAAAACCTTGTTTGTTTGATAGCTGTTTGTTTTGAGACGTAATTACTCTGGTAAGTAGTTTTTGTTCTTTGTTTTTTATCCTTGCTGTATTTGTTCCTCAAGATACCAGTCTTATGAAATTACATCTTGTATTTTAAACCAAGGCCTTTTGTGTTTTCCTTTATAGTGGAATTTCTGTGGAGCCATACAACAGAGAGCATGTGTGTTGGATACATGTCTGCACAGGATGGCAAAGCTAAGGTAAGCCATGAGGAATAGGCTGGAATACACTAAAATGAGTGCAGAAGCTAAGGAGAATTTGAATTAGCGATAACTAAATATATAAGCAATTTCTATCTTTAAGAGAATAGAAAAAGTAATGGGTGCCTAAGCAGTTAAATGTGTCAATTGATTAGGCATTTCTAATTTCTTTTTTTAATTGCAGCAGTTAACAACCCTGTACTAACATGTTTCATGTCAGGATAAGGTGCCATGAGCATATGTCCATTCCTTCTGCTGACAGTAATTGTATTTGAATAAGTTTATCAATCTTGATTCAGTTATGCTGGTACCATGTTTTTCTGTGGGCATGTCTTCCTTCAGCTAAAGCAATTGCACCATCAAGGAAGATAGAAAACAAACTTCAAACGAGTTCCTAGAATAGCTTCTCTGATAAATAATTCCAGTATTACCATCCATATTTTCAGTTTCTTGGGGCCTTATAATTTATTTTTAATGAGAGAAATATTATGTTAAAATTGAATTTAGCAATGAAAACTGGAAAATTCTGTCACATCATGATCAAGGAGTAGGTATTAACCAAGTGGATGAGCCATCCATTCTTAGGAAAAGAGCGTGGAAGGGAGAAAAAGGAGGGTACTGTAATGTAGCAACTAGAGCATTTGGGAGAGATGTTTGGAGAACAGGGATGAACATGGGAGAAGCTGCAAGCAAAGACAGTCATAATTTCTATAGGCATTAATGCGAAGGGGGATGTGACCAAGGTAATAAAGGAATATACCAAGGTATAAAAGAAGAAAATCAACATCAGATATTTTACATAGCAAAACTGGTGTAGCACTCTGTTTCAAGCACTGGGAATGGATGAGTTCATCCTCCAGGCATAAAATGTGCAGGAAAAAAAGACAAGAATGCCCCAGGAAGACAAGAAAGATAACAAGCAGCTGATGAAGGAAGTGCTGGTAGAGGTGTAAGTGAAGTATTTGCTTCACTTTTGTGTAACTTAGGTACAATTCTTTCCAGATAACTATCCATGGAAGAGAGTGTGAGTTTACTTCTTTTTTTAATATTTAGTTCAGATTTAGTTGAAAAAACTCCAAACTGAAGTTAAAAGCTCAGATTGAACTGAGTGAAACTAAAGCAAGTTCAGCTACAGATGTTCTAGTATTTGCTAGTCAGCTTTTAAATTGTTGTCTTGTGTCTGCAGTGAAAGAATAACTGAGAATAAAGGATGTTAAATGTTTCCACTGTGCACACCTGCCTCTGACTTACAGTGCAAAGCTCAAAATGGTTTTGTTTCTTCCTGGTAGTGTCTAATTAATAAATAAAAGCTAAATATGAAATCTGTCTGGTAATGAGTATTAACATGACAGTGCCATGCCCAGAGTTGCTTTCCTACTCACAGTTGCAACATTTGACATCTGGTGTGCATTGTTTTCATACTGCTGGTAAATTCTCCAGCTGGTAATCCTGATTGTGCTGACAGACACAGCTGCTCTTCTTGGTTCACTTTTAAATTATGTTTTTGACCTTCACTGAAGAGTTAATCCCCCTCCCTTTCTTCCTTCTTTGAGTCTGTGGCCACAAATGCTTTCCAGAGAAAAACCACAAACGCTTTTGCTGCTGACTTCTATTGATCAAAAAAAGTCTTCTGTCATAAAAGCTGGAATTTTGTTCTGCTACAACTAGGACTAAGTTATAGATGGAAAACTGGGCTTGGAATAGAACACAATGTATTGCAAGTGAAAAAAAAAAATCTCTGTTCTTTAATAGAGTGACTGTTTTGCTACAGTTAATTTTGAGTGCTTGCCATGAAAGAATAATGGGATAAGAGTTCATAAAAGTATAAAATATCACTTGTTTATGAGGACCATAGCAAAATGATTAGGCAGCAGCTTGTAAGGAAACATTTGCTTTCCTGTTTTCCTAGGGTGGTAAAGACCTTCAGGTTTTATTTCCTTCATTGGTCTAGGACTTGAGTTTTGTTTTTCGAGGGGTTGTCACAGTGGCTGATTTTGGACTGGTTCAATTTAATCAACAATTTAATGAACATGAAAAAAAAAAAGCAAGACTTAAAAAGCAAGAAGATTTTTAAGTGTCTACTGTTACGAACTAGACTAATATTAGAATCATATAAAGGGGTACATACTAAGGAAAAAAGGAGCCTGCTTTACAGTCTTAGCATGGTTCTTTGGGCATGGGAGGTGAATGCAGTTCATAACAGGACCTAGCAAAAGGTGGTTCTGAACCCCAGATGGAAACTGTGGAGGTACAGGATGCCTTTCTTACACGGCAAACACACAAGGCAGATGCAGCTCACCTGCAGACACCAGTGTGCTCAAGACATGGAGACAACCAATTAACTCCTTAAAAGAGCAGTGGGACAGTAAAGTGGAATCATTGGCTTGAAGTGGTTTGTACACCCTGACCTGCTGGTGCTTCTGGCTTTTAGCAGTGTTGGCTCTCCAAGTACTGACTTGGAAGTACCCTTGCACCAGGGGTTTGTTTGCTCCCAGGTTAGGGCAGACTGGGTTCTGCAACTGGCCACTCACCTCCAGATCAAGCTGCCTGAATGTTAGCTCACCAGCACCAAATGGCTGAGCCTGCAGCTGCTGTGCACTAATAGTGGTTTGATTTGAAGCATACATTCTGGAAAGGTGTCCAGTCTTTTCTTTCTTTCTTTCTTTTTTTTTTTTTTGTAAAACCAGTTGCCTGGAATAGGCACCATTTCCTGTTGGATTAAAGTTTTTGATTGAATGTTGCTTTAAAAATCCTGCATAGCCTTGCCAGATGAACTAAGTTCGCACCTTATTACTGACACTGTCACCTCTAGTTGTGTGTCCTATCAGCTCTTTCTTGATGCTGGAACTGTTTCAGCTCCTCCACCACTCATAGCTCTGGCAATGTCATCTCCAGCACCTGCACAGTAGATGGCCCAGTAGCTTCCCTCAGATTCTTGTGCCACAAACAGCTAATCAAGGCATATCTTAGCTGGTTCAGCTGTGCTTTTCTTTTTTTCTTGTCATCCTTCTTGACACAAGCAGCTTCATAATCACTTGGTCATCACCAAGTGATTATGAATCACCAGCATTTGTCACAAATTGGATGTGGAAGGACACAAGCTTTTCATCTGAACATTTTCCTTTAAGGCTCTTTCCTTTACTTCTTGAACTAACCTGCACCGCCTGGTGCTGCACCTAACCCAGAATGGTGCTTGGGAGCCTCAGTTATCATGACCTCAAGGAGCAGATAGACTCTGCTTTAGGAGCTTCTGGACCCAAACCACCTTCCTGAAGCAATACTGTGACAGATTGTTTCAGTACCCAACCTGTTCTTGGGGAAGATGAATAGGCTTCCCAAGATCTCTGAAGGAAGGTCTTGTATTGCCACCTCTGTGATTGTAGAATTGTCACAGTAGCTGATGCTCAACTCTTTCTGTTGGTTAGTGAGGCTGTTGGAATATTCTGGGCTGCAGTGCAAGTTTCGGGCTGCAGCCGTGAGAATGAATGAAAACAGAGAGAAAACCTTAGTTTGTGGATTCCCTCTGCACTCACACAGCTCCTTTTGTAGCAGTAACTGCTGCATCAGCAAAGGTTATGACTTCTAGATTGAAGGACTGGGAGGTTAAATAACTGCATGAGCTGAGGAGGGGTTTTTTTTGGTTACTGTGTTATTGACTCACAAATTACTTGATATGAATTTAAGATATTCAATCAGCAATTATTTCTTTTTCCAGTCCAAATTTTTTGAGATACTAGTTAGTCCTCAGAATAACCTTCCAGGTGCTTGGGTTTTTTTATTGATCCATAATAGGTCCAACAAATTATCATAGCTTCAGCTAAGAAGGTCACTCTGTTACTGGGGCTCTGACTTCTTTGAAGTTACTCTGGCAGGGTTCAGTTATCATTTCCTATTTTCCTGAATTTATTGGGTTATGTTCTGAGAGCTTAAGCATTTTTGTTGTCAGCACTGGGGGACAGCTCTGCTCTAAGGTGTTGCTTCGTGCAGCTCTATCCGTCCCGCCATGGATGATGTGCAATGCTTTAGGTCTTAACAGTTTATGTAACATTTGGTAGAGCAATTTCAGTGTCAATTTGCACAAAGGGCTTGTAGACCTTCTGCCATGTAATTTGGGATGGGAAGAAGTAATTCCTTCAATTCACCCATAATGTGGTTTTAGATTTAAATGAGGAATGGGAAGGAAGGGGTGTTAGTGGTTAGGTTGCCCAAGTCAGTTGACTCTTCTTAGTTACAAAGACTTCATATCTTCTTGTTCCTTGTCTGCTTGCCCATGAAGGATGCTTCAAAGGAAAATAAATTCTTCAATCTCAAATGGCAGTGCAGTGTATGCCTGCAATGTGAGTTCACATACCAACAGCATCTCTTGAAGTTTCTGGCTATGGGTAGGCAGTGTTTCTTTGATTTAATGTCGTGTATCTGTGCATAATCAGACAGGAGCCCTTTTATCTCAGACAGGGTCTGCAGAATATTTGTTTACTCAAGTCCTGCAGTATTCTGTATGCAGAAAGTGTAGTGGCTGGGATACTTACTTCTGCCTGGATCTGACAAGTGTCTCTTCATGGTGAGAATGGTTGGTGGTGGCTGATGTTTCTGCTTCTAGATAGGTAATTCCTCACAGTGTTTTCAAGAGTATTTGAAGTCAGAGTGCTTTTTTCCCAGGGTGAGATCCAGCCTTGATAGCAGCAAAATGCAGCTTTGGTAATTTATTTTGTGTAAGTATTTGAAATAATTTATCAGCTCACTGTATTTCTTAGTATTTATAAATCTGCTGTATGATCTCTATAAATGTTGCGAACTTTGGCAATTATTGTAAATGTTGCGATACTTTTGAGATATCCTTGTAGTTCAGCCTCATAGGTTTTAGTTTTTCTAGCAGCTGGATGACTTAGACAGCAAATTTAAAAAGCCCAGTTGCAATATTGAATATAATCCAATTCAGTTGCCAGTTTAAATCTCTTTTTGGCAGCTATTCAGTTCTTATAACATGAACTGCTAAGCTTTGTGTTATGGCAGGTTTTAATAATGCAAAGCTACATGAGCCATTCTTTCCATTCTCAAATGAACCAAATTCATGTTGCTTTGCAAGACGTGGTGCAGCAGTAGTGGAGAGTGTTGCATATTGCTGTGTTTGAAAACATCCATCAGCAGCAACTGCTGTCCACACCAAATGTTGTGGTTGCAATGTGCAAACAGAAACTTTTATCTTTGACAGTTAATTTCATTTTCCAGTATGAGCAAACATGGTGGACAGGGAGACCATCTCCAGTTCATTTTTCCTGTGGATATGTAAGCTGTCATCATCAGATTTATTTGCCTTTCCTGATGCTGTAAAATTTAGCAGAAGTCCTTCTCTCTGTGTTTGAAGTGATACATGTGACAAACACTGGTTGTAGTGATTGTTGTTGGTTTTCTGAGGATGAGCTTCTGTATTTGAGTTTGTGAGTAAAAGGTCTGTGAAAGCCCTTTGTCAGGAGAAGGGCAGTTTTCCAGTACTCACTGGGTAAAGAAACACATCTTGGAAGAATCCCAATTCTAATTTGAAAATTAGAGGAAAAATTTACTGAGCCTGTTTAGCAAGCAGAAATACGAAGTCAAATAATTCAGTCATTCATTTCAGACTACAGAGACAGTCTTTTAACTTCATGAGACAGGAAAAGTATATGTCACTGTTCTACTTATTTTCTTTAATCTTCACTCTTGTCTGGAGACAGTCAGAAATTTTCATTTGAAAAGTACTCTGGGCATACAGTGGACCATCCAGTTCTCTCATAAAAATAATTCTATTTGTTGGAAATAACCTTCAGTGCTAAGATACCAGTTAAAATGTTTGGCTCGTGGACCTTTACAGAAATTAATGGGCTCTGAGATGAGAAGATAAGTTCACTTTTTGGGTTGGGTTCTTGCATAAAGCCAGTAGTTCTGGAACTCTTGTATTTGGCTGACAGTGGGCTAGGGAAGATGGGATTGTGTGTCCAGCTATGCAAATATAAATGCAGTAACCTGACTTAGGACCTGCAATTCACAATGATAGAGATCACATTTGAAGATACGTGACAGGGTTTTAGAATACCTCTACAAAACCCTGGGACGCTGAGCTGATTAGGTGATTGGTTGGTATGTGTCTTTAGGCTGTCTTGATACAAGTATGAGTGATTTAGTTAGAGACATAAATAGTTTATAGTAATATCCTTAATCCACAGAATGAATTTGGGCTTGGAAAACTGCTAGCTTCCTAAGCAACCTGTATGTGAAATCATTATTTTCAGTGCAGTGAGACCAGAATTACCCCATCAGTATGTCTTTCTGTTGTTTCCCAACAAGGAGAATATTCTGGAGCCTCTCTTTCTTTCTATTTTTTCCTCATTTTTTTTACTTTATTAAGGTTTCACCGAACAAAATGCACATGGCATTTTCTGATGGCAGCAGTTGCCAGTATTTTGTGGGGCACCTTCTCCTGCCATACTACAGGTGTACATACAAACCATGGTGGAGGAGAGATTACCAGGAGACAGAACAGCAGAGCTGCTGCCAAAATGGGCTTTTACTGCTTAGAAAATAAATTCAGAGTGTGTGGTCAGATGGTTCTGATGGTGGAAGTGTGTATCCAGCTAGAAGGCTCCAAATTTCTTAAGAATATATGGGTTTGGTGGTACTCTTTTTTTCGAGGAGCAAAGCTGTAGAAAGCAATTTCCTTAAGGATATGGTGTCCTTGGTCTTTCATTATATTTCATCTCTATAGTGTAATGAATGGAAAAAGTTTGTTTTATAAATTATTCTGTCTAAAGCACATCCTGAGTGTGTAATGAGAGTGCTAAACACATGAAGCACTCCCTAGATTTGCTTAAGAACTGAATGTGCTGCCATCTGGTAGTTGTACTCTGTCCTCTTGGCAGCGCCTGATTGACTTCAGCTTTCTCATGCAGCACTGTCTGTCTCCTGGCTTAAATTTTATATATATTCATTTTACGTTGCATTTATGCTTTTAATGAAAGAAAAATGCCCTAAGTTGTTGTGACAAACTTATACTTTTATGTGAATAAAAGGAGGAGACTAGCTCTTTAAAAGAAAACCTTTTTCATGTTCCTTGTCTCCAGGTTGTTTCAGAATCCTTGTCTATGAGACATGAAATAATGTAAGTCAAAAAGATGAAACCATATATTGTTCCTGTAGGAGTTAACATGTATTCCAGAGCAGGAAGACCTATTGGTTTTGTAGGTAGAGGGAAACTTTGCAGTGTGCATTAAAAAGCACTGGGAGAGAGTAACCTTGCAGTGTCTGCAGCACTGGGGTTGGGGGATCAGTAGTTCCCTGAGGTTGGTTTGGTTAGGAGGGAAAGAGGGAAGCATTGTGTGTTTGGATGTCAAGTACATGGAGCATCTGAAGGTTGGCTAGCTCATTTGGGCTTTATGGGGAGCTAGGAAGCAAAAAATGAAATGTTTCTTCCAGCATTTACCTTTTTTCCTGTGGAACTGTGGGCACAAAGTTCCTCCTTTAAGCTGCAGCAAAAATCTGTGATGACTGACTGCTGTCCCAGCTGTTGGTACCTCATCTCCTGCCAGACCCTCACCAATCTCCCTTTTCTCTAGGAAAGCAAATCAAATCAGAATATTCTTGGGACTGTAAAATGTCTATATATGAAGCTGAAGATATGGATCACCCCATCATTCTTAATCCACCATTCTTTCACATACTCTTTATCCAAAGAGAAGCTTCCGTGGAGCTGAGTGGAGGATTAATTCAGGAAAATTATTTATTTTCCCATTTTTTTTTCTGGTCCCAGGCACAATTTCTTCCAGGTGTGGGTTCATTCAACTTGTAAAGCTGACAGGGTAATCGAGTTCAATTAAAACCTTTCCAGTGTCGTTCTTTTTTGCTTGCTTTTTTATTTTTAAGTTTTTAAAGTCTAAACCTAATTGGCTATACAATCTGGACTTAATGTAAAATATGATGTTGGGATATAAAAATGTAACAAACTTTACAAATAAGTTCTGTGGTTAATTAAAAAATATTAAGTGTTCTTTGATGTTTCTTTTTATTTACCGAAGTTGTTTCTTATGGTTAAGAACAAGGGAGATATAATTGTAAGAATTCGCTTGGGAGTTTTCTGAAGTTGTCTTGACATGGCAATGTTATCCTTTCAAATTATTTGTTAAGTAACATCTTAAACAATGTCATCTTAGATCTGTCTCATTTTTGTTCTACATAAGGCAGCCATTGGTGAAAGTAATAAAAAGTAGTCAGTGTAAACCAGATCTGTATTTACGCCATCATAGAAAGTATGAAAATAAACAGGATGCAAGTAAAGGCTTTAAAAAATGCTTTGTTAAGTGTGGTTTCAGTGTTTCTGTAAATGGAAGTCTTCAGATGCTGGTGTATAGTGGTTTGGGGTCTTGTGTATGGGAAATGTGTTCTTCCTGACGTAGGAAATGAGGTTTTCTGTGGGAAATGTGTTTTGGGCAGCTATTTAAGCATAGCTACTTGCTAATTTATTAATAGATAGTGACTACCTGCTTATCCCCTCTTGTACATTTTCCTTTTCTTGCTCAAAGATTTATTAGGATTAACTGACTGGTTTGCTCTGATTGCAATGTCTCGCTAAACAGCCAGTGGCATTCTTCCTCTGAGGAAACTTGCTACCATGCCCATCAAACAATGTTGCTTTTACACTGTCATCCTTTTAGCTTAGAAATTTTCACAGACGTGGAGAAATACCATGGATCTGTCAGTCACAGAATAAAAAACACCTTTCTTTCACTTGATTTTCTTCCTTTTAAGTTTTTTTCTTCAATTTATGAAATGACATTTACATAAAAATTGTCAGTTACATTTTGGGGGAAGCTGTAACAGATTTGTAGGGAGTATTTTCTTCTTGGAGTGGTAAGTCACAGTTGTAACTGAAATTGTTCTGAAAATAGGAACATGTTCATATATCAAGCAGGAAAGCCAGAGATCAAAGTTTTAGCAGTAAAATGAAAACATTGAAATGGTTTTAATTAAATCTTATTCTGTGATTTAACTGAAAGCAAGACCACCTAAGTGAACATACCAGCATACCCTTATCAAGAAAGGAATTAAAAGAAGCTGCCCAAGACACAAGATGTCTCTTCAACGTAATGAACTGAGTTTAGAATCTCAAATCATTTTGTGCTTAATTGGTGCAAGTTATTCTTACTGAACTTTTACATTTGTACTTTTTGTCACAACCCATTGCCTCACTTGCAACAATTAAATCTTTTAAGTGGGATAATGTATGTACAAACAAATATGTTGTGGGCTGCTCTTACAGGAAGCTGTAGTTTCTAAATGCCAGCAACTTTATGTTGTGAGCTTTATACCATAGTAGGAATCATTTCCAGTTCCTAATTTAATGTAACATGAGCTGTTTTCACAGTGTGAAAACATGTGCAAAGGGGATAAAAAGTCATTACTCTTAACAGTAAGTCAAAGTATCTTTTCATAAGCGGATGCTTTTGCCCATCAGTAATAAAACATACCCCAGTATATAAAGGATCATTAACAGATTTTTAGGGCCACTGAGTTACAATTCAGTTATAAAGTGGAGTTTTGTGTACACAGACACATGTGCCCACTTCCTGGCTGAAATGTTCCAGGGCCTTCTCAAAGGCTTTTAAAACTTTCTGTGGAAAAGATGCGGATGGGCAGAAACACAGTTTGATTTATTTGGTAGTTGGCAACAGGAAGTCTTTGGAGTTTTTTAGGTGGATGACTAGGTATTTTATGCAGAGAAATTTCTCCTTTGCATCCTGATCATTGCAGTTGCCTCATGCTCTGAAGTGTTAGTTTATCTCTGTCGAACAGTTAATTCTGTCTGAGGTTTCTGTAAGGTGTATTTCTGTATGCAGTAGTAAACACTTCTGAATCTCCCTAAGAAATAAATCTATAAACCATGAAATGCCAGAATGATTTTCTTTTGTCTTCACTCTGGCTATTTCTTTCTACTTTCAGTGCACTGATTCATCAAGTTTACCTTTTCTATGCATCTGTGGTGGTCTTTCTCTTATGTGTGTTAAACATTAATGCAATCAAAATAGAAAAAGAATTTCAGTTGCTTTTCAAGTTGCTTTGTAGTTTATCCTCAGACTTCAGTGAGGGAACAGCTTAATTGTTCAATATTTCCAAGCTTACCTTGTCCTGCATCATTTTGCCTTTTCTCAGTCCATGATATTCTCTTGACTTCTCCACAGACTCACATTTCAAGACTTCCTCCTGGAGCTGTGGCAGGACAGTCCGTGGCAATAGAAGGAGGAGTTTGCAGGCTGGAGAGTCCAGAAAGCAGCTGATTCTTCACTTCATTGCAAAGAATGTGAATGACTTTTTTGTACAATAAGGGTTTTTTTGTGTTTTAACAGATGTTGGAAATTCTGCTTTTGTTTTATACTCCATATTGCAACCATGTGCACCATAACTTGAGACAAGTGCTGCTGTAGTTTATGTTCTCACTCTGTGAATGGGGTTGTGTGCATGTTTATTTTGTCCCCGAATAAAATAGGAACTCTCCCCAGTTGTGCAAAGATCATGTATGATTAATAATTGCATTTTCATTTTTTTATGTTGAAAAATAACCAAAAGTTAAGAAAAAATAATTTAAAGATATGGTCACAATTGTCATTCATATTCTAAATTTAAAAGTAACAGGCCTTTGAAGTGGCTTTATAATTATGCAAAAAGTGATTATGGTTTCTAAGTTTCTCAGTGGTTTAAGGAAATCCAGAGGTGGTTTAAACATGAGTTGTTTTTTTCCTCTCCAATAAGGAGGATTTTTTTTTTGTTCAAAGAATGGTTTCAGTGAAACAAACTAGAGCAAAATTAAGGCTCAAATTGTTTTTAAATAGTCTTATAGGTCATATCTCTGTTCCCATACCAGGATGTTAATAGCTCCAAGCTGTATGTATTGCAAAAAGTTATATGAAGATAATGTATCGTAACGCAGTCTTTATGTATAATGGAATATTACAGTGTAAATAAGAAAACAAAGTTTATGGAAAGATTCGATATTATTCTTCACTTCTGCTTTAAATCTATTTTTAAGAGAGGTACAGAAATGAACATATTACTGGATGCGAGTGCAATGTGTATTAAGTGGCTGCTGGGAGGTCTGATACTGAGCATTGGTGAAGCAGCTTCCTCAAGCCCAGCCACTGCATGGGTATTTATATAACTGTGTGTAATATGTAAGTACTGTGCATAAATTTACTGTAACTCTTTTGATACCTTCAACAAAACTGCAGTGTAAAGCAATGTAATCCTTGTCTGCCTCGTGAAGCATTGGCAGCTCAGCTGTCATTTGTCACCGGTTTGGATATGTGAGCCAGGCTGCCCAAGTCCTAAAAGTGAGTTCTGATGTATAACCTTCCACTCAGTCCTTTTTCCTTCACAGCACTGGCAGCAATAGAAAACTTTTGTAATTAATTCACTGTCCTGATAAGTATGCCAAAGAGAAACTAAAATAGTTCATCTTTTTCCCTGGTGGATATTTGATAATTCTGTTTTCAGAAATAGTGGATGAATAGCTATTCAGACTGTATTTGCTTAATCGGGCATTGTACTTGCCTGTTTTGTAATGTTGTGCCTGCCTATAACAGACATACTTGACTGATGAAATGGTTATATCGATTGTAGTACCAATCTTTCATGGAAAAGAATAAAATTTTTTTAATAGCCTGAGTTCATTTGCACTATTATACTACAGTATGCATTGAGATACTGTCATCTCTGTGTGGTTTTTTTAATTGTGACCTCAATGTAGCCCTATAGTTGAAGATATTTCAATACAGTTCTGTAAATAATATCAAACAGCAGCTTTCCAGATTGCATATCAATGTGGAATGTACCTGTCTTGAAACAAGTCTGTGCTGAAATACCATGTTGACTCCTCAGTGATACACTCATGGTCTGAGCAAATGAGGGGCTGTTCTGCAGCACTCCAGAAACGATGCAGCTGAAGCTGTGCTGTCACAGCCCTTAGAGCTGCTCTGACATGGTTAATGATTAAATGATTGTGTGGACCCTTCACTGTGTAGTGAGTGAAAAATGGAAGATGATATATATGGGTTTGTGCATACCCACATTTGAAAATGGCCTTGTTATTAGAAAAGCTAAAGGAACAGTGTTAGCCTGCTTTTATTCTAAAAGTGCTTTTCTATATTGACATCATATAAATTTTGGCATAAATTCCCTCTTTCATGCAATAAGCGTGGCAGAATGCCTCGTAAAATGTAAATTGATAAATTGTTTCTTCCCCTTACTTGCTTAATCTCTCTTTTTGGAGGTTTGGATTCCAGCATAGGATTTTTGTGGTTTGTTTTTACTTTACTTTTGTGTCTATACAATACCCCAATCGATTTTCTCTTTCTTTTTTTTGGTGCAGAGCTTTCTACCTAAGGTATGTATGAGAAGAAAACTGTCTTAGCACATATGAATTTTGGTATCAGTAATTGTGAAGACTGACAGGAGCAGAATTTCCTATCAAACTCCCACTTAAACTAATGAGATATCTTACACTGCTTTAATTATGGGTCTGATTGTGCTACTAGTTCTATTTTGAGCTGAAAAGAGGCTTATGAAATATAAATGGTGAGGAGGGCCACTGCAGTGACGTGGTCTGTAAACCCTTGTGTGTGATGAGTAACCATTGCCACTGGCGTAACCAGATACAGCCCAGGAGGAAATCACACAGTTGACAGCAATAGCTGCTAAAATTATAAAGGAAGGGTGAGCAGGTGAAATACGTGGAAATAAAATTTGAATGCTGTCGATTTTATACTCAAACACACAATTCTGTGACCTAGAGGATTTTGTAGCAGACAGGTCAGTGCCACAGTAGTCCTAGTCAGTCCTGGCCATAATAAATTTTCTTGCTTAAAGTGTGTAATAGGCTAAACCAAATCTGACACATAACCCATTTCTTGCCTTCCTTTGCTCCTGTGCCTTAACAACATGACCCTGCAATGAGTGATTTCAAAGGGCTCCAACTGAGAAAGTTACGGAAGAGAGGCTTGTTGCACTAAAAAAACTTGAGGTGATTTGAATTCCAGTTGTGAAGGGTTTTTGTGTTTGGTTTGGGTTTTTTTAAAATAAAAACTCCTTTTATGTTCTGTAAATATGAAGACTCTGCTTTTCTGCTTCTGAATTAACCCCTGGAGATGCTGTGACATATGAGAGATTTGACTGAGGTGGAGGAGGAGAGAACCTGATTTAGGGGAACTGCAGCCGTTCATCTGTAGAAGGTGGTACAGAAGGTGCTGTGCAAAGAAGGAGGAAGTCTAAAAGAAAACAAAGCTGGTAATAAATCTGAGGTTACTAGCAAGGTTGGGGTAACCGCTATTGTTACTTAAAATGTGAATTAAAAGCAGAATATAGACAAAGTAGCCAAAGGAGGTGGTTATGGCATTACAGGTACAGTGTTTCACAGTGGCATGGGGTAATGGTGCAACTGGACAGTCTTTGTAACTCAGTTTTGAGCAGAATCATGCAGGATTAGAAGGGAAGCTGTCAAGTTTGTGTTTACATGCTTGTAAAAACAAAAGCTTGCAGTATCACTACGATTTCTTCGAGTTGTTACGCGAGTTGTTTACTTTGAGTCAGTGAGATTTATGAAGAGTTCCGTCAGTCAGTGGTAGCAGGATTCATCTGTTGAAAGACACTGAATTGCATGGCCAGTTTTTAGTATTGTGTGTGCAAAGAACTGAACACCATCTGCTCATTTTCAAAAGGGCTGCCACTCTAACAGAATTGGGACCAGTGTAATTCTGAGTGGCTGCAATCCCATCCTCTTAGCAGAGAGTCAGCTTTTCATATTAAAATATGACTTAGGAAAAGAACCTGGTTTTCAGGTCAGCTTGGTTGATAGGGGAAGGTTTAGGAGAGAATTGAAGAGTTGAAGGGAAAGTTCAACTGTGGCTAGATTAGGGAGTTAAAGGCTCTTGTTAGCAGAGTATGGAAAATAAGTTCACCAACAGGGGAGAGCAGAAATCAATGGAAAGTGGGTAGAGGGAAAACAAAATTATTTTGAAGGAATAAAAGAGAATAAGAGAGAAACCAAGACACCTGGGTAAGAATTTATATATCCTTCACATGCTATTAGGGCTTGTCTTCCAAGGGATAATTGAAAAGACAATGGATAAACTGCTCCTTTACACTTGGTTTTCATGTGAAAGACTTGTTTTCGTTTACAGCAAAGTGAAGACAAACACAGAATTTCTGTGGCTTTTAGCCTCCATGGAGTGTCAGCAGAGGTTTTGTAGATTCCTTGCAGGAGGATTGGGAAAGGGCCACTGCTTCATACCAGAGGCCAGATCTGCCAAGAAATGCTGAGAACCTGTAACTTACAAGAAATTGTGTTGAGATTTTATATGGAAGGTTGTGGCAAAGGACTCCTGTAGTGGGTCTAAAGACAGCATTAATAAAAATTAATTAATTAAATTAATTAATAAAACTTACCTCTTTTCTTTTTGCTCATTTTTTACAGGAAATCTTGTGGGAGGTTGTGCTGCTCTGATAGTCCCATGCTTGATTATTCACTCCATTGGGAGATAACACATAGCGATGAGGAGGACTGGTACACTGACTTTTACTGTTTTAGATTCTACAGTGACACAGCATTTATCTTCCACACAACCTGGGGGATAAATCCCTGCAAAGACCATTAGCATCACTTGATAGTGATTTAAGCACAACGAATGTGTCTTGTTACCCACTCCTGTCTGCCTAATGAAGCAAACAAAGTGTGTTAGCATGAGCAGCAGGTACAGTGGGACCTGCTTTCCTACAGCCTTGTGCCTTAACCATCGTACCCTCCCTTACCTCAGAGGTCTCAGTGATACTGCTCTATTGCTGCAAATAGCCACTAAGGCTCACAGATAGACACCAACTAAGCCCATCTTTCTGAAACAAAAAGCCTTTCAAAGTGAAATGCCATTTTCAGAAAGCATCACATGAAGGCAAGTGTCTGAGGCGAGATCCTGTCCCCAGTGAGGTCACTTGGAGCTCAGCCATCAGCTTCAGTGGAGCCAGGGTGTCACCCTTGGAGGTGTTTGTCTTAGAGGACTCAAACTTTATGAGTCCCCTAATGCTGGTACTGGAGGCTTCAGAAATGAGGTGCTGTGAGATGTTTTGATGACTCATACTTAGTTTTTGGATTATCTGGGAATATCTGCTGGGTGTGTAGGGCTCCAACAAGCCAAGTGCAAGGACCAAACCACAGACTCCTCTGGGCAAATAATCTGCTGTAGCTGAGCCATGACTGCACTAAAAGGAGACAAAGGGCTCTCAACATTTTTTTACAATTTACAGGTTTTTCTACAGATGATAATTTGTGCGGCCCTGGTTTCACTTCAGGGACATGTGTGTGAATGGTATCAACAACATATCACCAGAGCACAACCTTGGGCAAGGATTCCCGGGGTACAGCTCACCTGTGGCAAACCACTGTGTCCCAGGTAAGTGCCAGTAAGCCACAATACCAGCCTGGATTGTAACATCTTCTGTACGTACTGTAGCTGCAATAGAAATCCTATTGAACATAGTTTCTAGAATTTTTTCCTTAAAATGTGAGTTGTGACTGATAACAGCCACACAATGTGATTCTGTGCTGGGGATCTCCCACTCCTGTTCCCTGTCACCTTGAGATTTGGTCTAAAGTTGAGGTCAAATTGTCCATACTTAAAATATTGCTGCTTTTTGCAGCTAAGAGTGAACTCTTTTGGCTCTGGTATTGTACTGTGGACAGGTGGCAAGGCATTGGCTGTGGGAAGCAGGATGGGCAGCAAGGAGTGAGGAAAATACATGAGAAACAGCCCCATGAGCCCTTCTTGCAGGAGAGGGTGCAGGATTTATGGATGAGGGAGTAACGTTGAGCCTGGGAAAGAGGATATAGGGAAAGGTGGTGTTTTAATTTGCCTTTGTCTACCACTATCCAAACCTAATTTAATTAGCCATACATTAAATTAATTTTCCCTAAGTTGATTTTTTTTACCCATGATGGCACTAGTATCAATTATACCTGCAGCCACGATTCCCTTCAGGACTAAATCCAAAGAGTAAAACCTTGCAGGAGATATTCTTCTGGCAGGTTAATTTTCTCTTGGGCCAGGAGACTGATGTTTTGGGGCCCTGCAGCTACATGATTGTATAAAGGAAACACAGGAATGCATGGCTGGAAGAGGGATGGGGAAGACAGAAACACTTGTGTTTAGCTGATGTTAAATCGGGTATAAAATGAAACTGCCCCCATCATCCCACTCACTGTGATTCTTCTTCATTCTGGATGTTGCTCTTACTGCTTCCAGTCCATCCCTGTAAGTAGCTGCTGCTACAATACACCATGGCTCTTGTTGGGAAAGTATCGCCGTGTTTATAAAATTGCATTTGTGGCTGATTTTATCAATCCTAGTGAAATGCAATTCTTGATCCAATGAAGAAACAAATTCTAAAGTTTGGAAGCAGTGAACTCCTCTGGGGAGATAAGAACAGGCTGAGGCTTGAGGTACTTAAATTAATGGTCAGTGTTGTGCTGTGATGGCCTTTGAAAATAATTGTGTGTCTGTGGAAGGGAGGGATATTATTTCAAACCCCATTTTATTTATCAATGTGTCACGTAATGTCCATGAAAGAAAATTTATCCAACCAGAAGAAAATGCCATGGCACAGCAGAGAATGCTGTATGATAGATGATTTGCAAACTGTTACAATTAAATGGCTGCAATTCCATTCATTCCTCAGGGAAAGTGATTAATGGATAGAAAAAACATTGTTTTGAGTATCTTCTTTGCACATCAAAAGAATAGTTAATGCCAGGTAAGTTTCAAGAATCTTGACCAGCATAAAGGAGGTACCCAAATTAGAAAAGAACTCAAAAATAAGGAAACACCCAACTAAAAATGATGAACAGAAACTCAGCAAAAAGTTCACTGTTAAAAACAATACACAAGGGGCAGAAAGCAACTGAATTATCCTGTTCTCTAAAGTGTGACTTGGACAGAATTTTAAGTTTAGGTATGAGCTAATGCTGTTTTCTTCTCTTGGTACTTTTCTATTTTACTTGTTTTCAATTTTGAAACTAAGATGCCTTTTCTTTTGCCTTGCTAAAGCATTTTCTTTTCAGGTATCTCTAAAGTCACACAAGTCAGTTTAAAACAAAGATGCTTTTACTGCTGTGGGGATGCCAAGCCCAGGTCAGGTAGTCACTAGGAGCTAACCCTGCAGGGAATGGCACCCAAATGCATTCGGGTGTCTGAAGAAATGGGTAAGCTTTCAACATTCCCCTGTGCTTTGTCTTCAGGTTAGTTCCAATTCCAATCCTTCATCCATGTCACTGCAACAGGATGAGCCCATGTGAGGTAGTCCCACAAAAGGCACACACAAAGGGGTACAAGCCTTCCTGTTACCCCTCCTGGAGAGGTAGTGAAGAAAACAAGACCTGTTGGTTTTGTTTTGCTCCCAAAGGGAGCTGTACCACTCACCTTGCCCAAGCCCTGCCCTGAGGACATGTCCCAGTGTCTTCAGGATGCTTTCTGAATGCCACAGTGTGGTGGTGGGCTCTCAGGGTACTGGGGGTACTGAAGCCTGTCTCCATCGCTCTGATGCTGTTGTCCCTTCTGAATTACTGCCAAGAGTCTGCAGAATAATTTGCCTGGGAAAACGCTTGGGGTCTCCACTTCAAAAAAAGTCAGAGACTCCAAAAACTACATTTTAATGAGTTTTTTAGTAATAATGGTGGCCAGGCTGGCTAATCAGTGTGATTAACTGTTCATTTGGAAATCCTAGGTGCAGGTTCTTTCAGGCCAGTGTGCTCCTGGATTGTATGTGCATGTGTTGTCTTTATTCATGTCCACTTTATGTCCTGTTCACTCCACTTTTTTCTTTTCATCTTTATTTTCTCTTTCTCCAGCACCATCACTTGTTTCAGTTCAATACTATTAACAGAGGGTCAATAATTACATTTCCCCTGTGAAATGGATGTGTGTGGCTAGAAAGAACAGGAAATACATCAAGTTCCTGAATTGAAAGGAGATTGATGAGTCCCTTGAGGATCCATGCCCAAAAAAGCCTTTGTACCAGACTTTTTTCCCAGTTAGGGCTAAAATGTAGGCTGCTGTGAGCTCTGTGGGCACAAATGTGGAAAAAACCAGGCATTGTCTCATCCAGTGATTACAGAACAGCTTCATTCACAAATGAGAACCTTTTAGGCTGGTGCAAAAGTTTTGAATTTTTATTTCTATTTATTTTCACCAGCTTTTTGCCTATTTCATTTCTCAGATTTTTCACTACTCAGATTTTTCACAACTGGTAAAAATCACCTGCACAGTAATGTAGTGCCAGTGTTACACTGAGTATCACCTGAAGAAGGCAGTGCATCCCTGCTGGCAACAGGGGGCTGGTGAAGGAGGCAAAGGAGCCATCCCTGCTTTTTGTACTTTCTGGTGAGTTTATTTTTTCTGCCGTGCAAATTCTTCATCAAAGGTGTTGCTCCATGCAGTCCTTTGCAAAGACCAGTACAATGTTCATGTAATTTTGCCATGAGAAATCCTCTATCCATGATGTAAAAGTAGATCCAGTGACTTTTTTGAACAGGGCTTATAAGAGAAAGAAATCATAAGCTTTTGCTTCTTCTTTGCTGAAACCTTTCATGTGGCTGGAAAGAAAATATAAGCCCTTTTCCTTTCCTATTCTCCTTACCTGAAAATAACAGAAAGGAAATATTATTTCAAATAAGAGCTGACATCTCCTCCTCATCTTAAATGTTTCAATTGTTTCTCTCTCACATGCAGATAGGCTGCAAGACCTTGTTCTGGTTAGTCATGTGCCAGTGAGGATATAAAGTTCATTTTGTTTCAGTCCATCTTGTCAGGAAAAATATGCAGTGACTCTTGACAGTGGAGTTTTCTTCCCAGTTTATTTTCTGGTGAAACAATGCAGCTCTCAGATTCACTGTGCGTGCATATAAATCCAAAAAGAGTCACCTGCTGTTGGCTCTTTCCTCTTTCTGTCCTCCTGATAGCCTGCTGCTCCTGCATCCCTGCTTTCCTGCTTACTGGTGAGATATGGAGACTTCATAGTGTGCTTGTGGCCTTGGGTTAGGGAAGAGGGTTGAGAACTTTGATCCAGCTCCAAGGAGATGGTGGGTGGAAGCTCTGTGATGTGCTGTTGTGTCCAGTCTTTGAAGTCTGGGATTAGGCTGGGGGAAGGAAGAAGTCCTGTACGATGTATCCTTTTGATGGGAAGCTCTGGTGAGGGATGATGTGAGTCCAGCTCAGGACTGTGAGGCTCCAGCCTGTGCTGAAGGGCTGTGATGAGCCCTTCCTCTCTCCTGGGACAGAACATCCTCACATGCAGGGATGGAGAAACCCTGGGATTCCCCCATTCTGGGCTATAGCTTTGTTGACAGACTTATTTTTCACTTGAGCATAGTAAATAGGGTTTGTCTCCTGCTTGGAGATGATTCATCTCTCATTATGCTCAATAATTAGAATTCCATGCTCGGCTGCTGCTTCCCCTGTGCTCTGCCAAAGCGAGCGGTCTCTGCTCTGCACAGCTCCATCTGTTGGCATTGCTTTGCCATATTGGAAAAAGGCTAAAAAATTGACAATCTTTCCCCTTCGTCCCCCTCTCCAGCAATAAGAACAGCTTTTTTGTTTGGAATGTGAAGGAGATGAAGGACATGGGGCATGGGGCACCATTTGCTGGGCTCTGAAACCAGTCAGGAAGGCTCCTGCGTCTGTGGCCTCCCCTGCACCTTTAGCATCCTCCAAAATCCAGTGTGTGCCCAGTGCCTGCTGAGCACGCTGCAGATCTGGGCAGCGATGAGGACCCGGTGTCCCCACACTGTTTCCTTTGGTTTTCCAGCCCAAACTTGCCACACCCGGTGCAGCAGCAGCCGCCTGCCAAGGGCCAACCAGGGCTGTGCTTGCTGGAAGCAGAGAAGGTGGCGGTGGCTGGCCATGTGGAATGGCTGTGGGAGCTCCGAGTCCTGCCCGTGCACACAGACAGCTGGAAGGGAGCTGCAGGAGCAGCTGGGTCACAACAGAAAAGGGGCAGGAGCCATCCCTACACAGCGCCCAGCTGGGAGCTGCGGAAAGGACGGCTCCACTCCTCTGGGCAGCCTCCAGTGAGCAGCAGAGCCAGGAGCTGCTGTGCGCTGTGCCGGGGCACGTCCGGGCCCGTGGGAGCTCCCTGCTCACGGAGGGCCGTGCTCCAAAACCAGGGGCCAAGGACCGAGGGTGGCGTGGGGATTGCTGGGGAGGAAGCGGTGCTGTGGGGGGCTTGGAGATTGCCTTGGATGAACAGAAGGGATGGCGATCACCAGGGGTGAAGTATTGCAGGGCAGGGCAGTCATATGGATGAGGGTTTGTGGTGGGATACTGGCACAGACTGCCCGGACAGGTGGTGGATTCCCCACCCCTGGAGACATTCAAGGTGAGGCTGGATGGGGCTCTGAGCAGCCTGGTCGGGTTGAAGATGTCCCTGCTCATGGCAGGGGGATTGGATCAGATGACCTGCAGAGGTCCCTTCCAACCCAAGCCATTCCACGATTGTACGGTCCCGAGCGCACGGAGATGCTCCGGAACGAGCGCGGCAGGTGGCGGGCGCTTGCTATGTCAGACCTGGCCACAGGAGGGTACCACAGACAGTGACACGGTTTCAGCAGTGGAACTGACACACGGAGTAAGGAACACCACATCTCGCTGCTCCATTCTCTCTCCTGCCCCTCCGCTACAAGTTTGGGAGCGAAGGTGTGAGCTGGTGTCCGAGCTGGGCGGAGCATCAGCCTGGTGTGTCTCCCTCGCATGTGAATCCCTCGCGGAGTTTTCTCCCCCGGCTGTTGGGAATCTGCCGGATTGAGCCATCGTGCTGCTTTTGAGGTGTAAGCCAGGAGCTGGGACGGCCTGGCACAGCAGCCGTGGGGAGCGGGGCTGCTTCCCACCCTGCCCTGGGGGAGAACCGAGAGTAAAGCGGTCTGTGCAAAACCCATGTTGAAATTGAACACATACTTCTTTCTGTTTTCAAGGACCTAGAGCCCAATGCTGAGTGCCAGCACATTCAATCATCTCCCTGGTGGCTCCCAACATGCCGGGCTCAGCTCTGTGGCTGGGCTTGAGCAGCTGCACGGATTGCACTAGGCAGGAATGAGACTGGCATCGAACAGGATGGCTTCAGTTGCCTGCAATTGTCCAAAAGCTGGAGCAATTAAAAAAAAAAGAAGGTTACAAACATGCTCACAAGCAAATAGTTTTTCCTTGTATGGTTTATGAGAGTCTCTGCTTAAAAAAAAATATAAAATTATCTGCCTTCCTGTAAGTGTTGTCTTCTTCCAACAGCCTGTGGTGTAGGTATGAACTGGCTTACAGAGCATCCAGTGCTTGACATCAAATACTGAATGTTTTCAATATTGATACCTCATATGTGCCTGGTCCTGAAGCAAGAATGGGGCTTTGTTCATTTTATTCTTTGTATTTTATATATGTAACATATATGTTTCCTCCATATATTCTCTATACATTTTACCTAAATATTCATTTATCCTTCAATCATGTTTATTATTTGGTTTTATAAGGATCTTCTTCTTCAAGGCACATCAGATGTTCAGAATATCAGAAATCAGTATTCTTTATGATGAGAGTAAATGTTCTGATTTTTTGATAGAGGCTTTTTTCCCCTCCATAAAAGGAGAAAGCAATCTGCCAGCTAAATAAATGCAAATATTTTGTTTCTCATGATATCAAATGCAGCATGCAATATGATCCAGCCTCATTTGGGAAGGAACAGTTCTACTTACACAGATGAAAATTATACATAAAAGGCAAAATCAAACAGAACTGTGTAGCTTGTTTGTTTATCTTCAGCTGTGATTGTCCTTTGGAGACTGAAGCCGGGCCTGAAGCTGACATAACACAAGATAGATTGCTTCCATGGACTTCAGTGGGAGTTTGGATTGGATGATGTGAGGTTGCAAAACTATGAATGCCTCTCAGAAGGACATGAGCATAACTTATTCATGATGGAAAAAGTGACATATGAACACTGCAGTGATTGCTTCAGTTGCCCAGATTTCTCTGCCTTGAAAAGGTGTTCTGCAAATTCGTGTTGAAAATGGCCACTCCCAGAGGAGGGCATGCAAGCAGGATTTGGGGTTTCCTCACCAAGGAGAACACCTCTGGGTGCTCCATTATCACAGAATCATGGACCGGTTTGGGTTGGAAGGGACCTTTAGAGGTGAACTAATCCAACCCCTGTGCAGTGAGTAGGGACATCTTCCACTAGATCAGGTTGCTCAAAACCCCATCCAACCCAGCCTTGAATGTTTCCAGGGATGGAGCATCCACAGCTTCTCTGGGCAACTTATGCCCGTGTTTCACTGTCCTCATTGTAAAAAAATTTCTTCCTAATACCTAATCTAAACCCTCCTTCAGTTTAAAACCATTATGCTTTCTCCTGTCGCAACAGGGCCTGCTGCTAAGTTTATCCCAATCTCTTTTAAAAGCTCCCTTTAGGTGGTGGAAGGGGCTTGAAGGCCTCCCCAGAGCCTTCTCTTCTCCAGGCTGAACAATCTCACCTCTCTCAGCCTGTTTTCACAGCACAGGTGCCCAGCCCTCTGATTATCTTCATGGCCCTCATCTGGACCTGCTCCGACAAGTCCGTGTCCTTCCTGTACTGAGGATCCCAGACTTGGATGCAGCACCATGGGTGAGGTCTCACCAGAGAAGAGTAGAGGGGCAGAATCACCTCCCCCAAGCTGGTGCCCCTGCTGCTGCCCTGTGGCACGATCTGAGTTTCCCTGGCTGCAGTGCAGGGGAAAGCAGCAGCTTTCCCGGGGAAAGCAGCAGCCCTCAGCAGAAATCCTCCCTGCGCTGTTCCAGGCACTGGAATGGAGCAGACACGAGGGTCCGTGTGCAGGCAGGAACCCACCTGCAGGCTCAGCATCATGCTGGCTGTGGAGCTGAGAGTTCAGAGAAGAGCAGTATCCCTCCCCTGGCAGGTGGGATCCATCCACTGAGATCCTGCAGTGTCAGACAGAGAAAGTCAACCAGAGGTTACCTGGGTGCCCCAAGAACAACCTCCTGGGCTTCTCATACACCTTATCACAGAACTGGGACAGAGAAAGCCACAAACAGCCCCAAAGTCTGCTGCTTTGCTGAGCTGTCCCAACCAATTTGCAGCAGCCTTCAGATATCTTCGCAGTTTGAAGCGAAGCTGCTACTAGGGCTTGGGAAATGTGAGTGAGCCTGACTTCAGTTATGGAAAACCTACTAGGCAAAAGTATGAAAAGCTTGCTGGTAAATCATTCACAAGAAAATATCTTACTCAGCATGGGGTTTGCAGTGAGGGGGTCATATTTAATGACCTGCTTCAAATGTTAATATAAATCATTACTTCCTCACCAGCTAAATCATGGCTGCCTCATGCTCTGTGTACTCTCCCCTAGAAATGTCACTGGCTCATGAACATGCTGGAGTTTGGAGCCATGTGGCACTGAGGGATGGAGAGAAGCACAGGAAACATGAGGGGCTGTCGGGTGTCCCAGGGGGTGGTGCCCATCCCTGGCTCGGCTGTGCAGCTCCTGGAGTTCCTCAGCACCATCTGCCTCTGCGAAATGCAGGGCCTTAGGGGTCTTTCTGACAGGCTGCTCAACTCGAGTAACCTAAATGAACCCATGTCCCTGGTGCAGAAGCAGGGGCAGTGTTTAGGAGGACACGGAAGGCAAAGTGTTTGGCTTTGGTTGAATGATGCCCGTGAGTTATGCAGGGAAACTTCTTTAAAACTGCATGATACACCTGAGGCTCACCCGGGTCAGCAGAGCTTCCCAATGCAGCCACCTCAGGCAGAATCTCCTCAGGTCAGGCACAATCTGCAGCAGTTAGAGGCACAGGAGTGGCAGCCTGTGAGTGCATGGCCAAAGGAATGTGTGTGTGTTGGGGGGGGAAACTCCCTCCCCTTGGAAAACAAACACTGCGCCTCTGAGAGGCAACAGCCACTGCAAACACGAGGGAACGTGAGTCCCACATCTGTTCCTTGGCAGTGGATACACTTGGTGCTGGAAGGAGGCTGTGGACTGCTTTCACCTATTTCACACACAGCAGTGAGGGAGAGAAACCTCAGGATGTCAACAGACAATTGGGAGCTCGTTGCTTTTTTTTTCTACTTTTAGATCATAACTTAAAAACCAAAAATGCGAGGCATACTCTTTGTCCTTGCTGCCTGTGTGAGAACGTCAGTTCTGTAGGCCATTCAGAGAGATTTTGTGGTAACAATATGCAAGTGAAGGCAGTTACTGCTTTTGATGGATATGTTTAACACAATGGTACTTTTACGCTTTAAAAAAAGAGAAGAAAACTTTAATGTCTTCAGTCCATAGTAAGTACAAAAAGCAAAGTCAAAGCATGTTTAAGGTATTATCCTTTCTTAGCAGAACTAACTTAGCCAAGGAGAGGAAGCAGGAGTTGAGATCTGGCTTCAAAGTAAATGGGCAATTTTGGATTCATGGTGAAGATGGAGTAAGAAGGTGTGGAATATTGTGTGAATGGGAAAAAACTCTTTAGCAGAATCACACCTACCATAAATATAGCTGTAAGGTTGCCCAGAGAGGGACTTACCCTGGCTGGGCTGTCCTAATCCCCACGCAGAAACCAAGACTGGTGTTTGCCAAGTCTGTGTACATCGTGTTTTCCTCAGTCTCCTCTTTTTTTTCCTCCTTTATGCATGAGTAAGATTTTAATTTTAGCAGAAATTCTGGTAGGCTTTTGTGGGCAGGTTGGAGAAGGGAACTGAAGGATGATATTTTTATTTCTTCACATGAATGCAGGGAGGTTTGTCTGAGCTCAGCTGGCAAGGCCACCATCAGAGAGGTGTCACAAGTCTGGTTCGCATTTGGTTTCTCAGGGAAGTTATTGAGAAGAGAATATTCGAGAGTGTTTGAAGTCACAGCGCATGGGCAGGCACAGAGCTCAAACCATTCAGACAGAGTGGTCTGCATGTGAGTTTTACACTGGTAGGGTTCACCCAGGTTTGTCTGACCATGCCCCTGGTTGCACAGGAGGGCTCCCAGGCCCAGCTCCTGCTGGGATGTGGCTCCAAGCAATCCATGTTAAGCAGTATAAACTCTGCTCATATATGTTGCAGCTCTGGTGGGCTGGCGTCTGCCTGGATTGTAAGGGAATCTCACTGACCAGATTAATTCATCCAGAGGCTGAATTTCCTTCATGTCGTGCTTCTTCAATAGTGCTGCAAGAGGCTCCTCTGTGAGTGGAATGACGTTTCGACGGGTCTAACCACAGGGAAACAGGAAACTGAGCTGATCTCGCCAGTCCAGACAGGGACCCCAGGCACCCGTACCAGTGTCTGGTGTGAAAGCAGAGAGAAAATAGCTCAGGATTTCTCTTCACTCCCACACCACTGACCTATGCTGGAGTCCAAAAGCCACCCCTGCCTGCTCTGTTTATTTGTTTGTTCAGCCCTTGTACACCCCTGTTTACTCACCAGCACAAGGGACACTGGCTCATTTGGCAGCCTCTAATGACAGCTTAAGGCTCACCACCCTCTACTAATTCTGTGTTGTTAAAAATACACTTTTTTCCAAATGAGAAATGGCAGCAAGAAAACACAGGGAATGGCTCTTCTCTAGTTCACAGTGTGTTTGCTTTGTCCCACACCTTTGTTTTGGGAGATGCTGTTTTTGTAGAAAATGAGTCCCCAGCTGAGTAAGTCTAACTCAGCTCTTTCTAAGTATGTTTTCTGGGGATTATCATGCTGGCTGAAAAACAAGCTACTTCTCACAGCCAAAAACGTGAACTGAAAATGAGCTCAAGAACCATTGATTGCGAGATAAGCAGAAGCCTTTCAACTGAGATTGGCCGCAGTGCTGTAGGATGACTATTACTGGTCAGACACTTCCTGAAATGCAGTGGTGTCAGGAGCTAAAATTACCAACACTTCTGTGGGGTTTTAAAGTAATTCTTGTTCTGTTCCATCAGCCACTGTATCAGTGGTGACCAATATTTTTCCCTACATTGGTACAAGGGGAAATAACCAGAAGAATAGTCAACGAGCTATTTATAAAGATGAAATGCAATGCACACTCATCTGCTCCTGATCATCAGCAAAACCATGAGGGATTAGAGGAGAAAATGGTTTTGTGTTTCTTCCTGTTCTTTTTACTGTTAATCTACAGCATTTGATCTGATGCTGTTCCAACATCTGAGCCCCAAACCATTTGTGTAGGTGAGAGTCTCCTTGGTTGCTCTCACCTGACTGCTGAGGTGGGATGAACGGATGGAGAGGCCCTGCATGACACATTGAATAATCCCATTCCTCATGTCCACTCACAAGCAAAATATCTTTCGTTTAACAAAGGATTTTGTGTGCCATTCCCTTAAACACCCCTGCAACTGTATAGTATGCATTATTCATTTCCTGAGGGCTGCAGAAGGTGTGATCATTAATCACTGATCTCATATTTTCAGTCGATGTCTGCTCTATTGGTTTGGTGGTCTTTGAAATATTTAAAAAAAACTTGGGAATATTTAGTGAGTCTTTTTTTAAAATGGAAATAAGTATTGTCTTCAGTGGCAATAGACAGCCCTTTGTGCTGTCTGAAGTTGGTAACACTTTTCTATGCTAAACTAATGGTATTTGAACTCCTCTCCCTGGTTTATCTAAGACAGTCATTTTATGTTGTATCCATGTTGGATAGTTCAATTTGCATCCATCTTTAAAAGTAACTCTTTTATCCATTCAGGTAGGAATTGGTTAAACCAGGTAGATGTTGCCATTGTAGTGGTAAAGAAGCAGTGGGGATTTGGCTAATGAGGGCCCTGCTGTGCTCTCCTGTTTATGCATGCTCAGGTTTATCAAAGAACAAATGAAAATGCCTTTTGGTCTTCAGGTTGTAGTATCTTCTCATGCTGAGATGGAGAGGCTCGGATGGTTGCTGGGATTTGCCTTGTGCCCGTAATTATTGCTGTACAAAGTGTCATCTTGTGTCTATATTCAGGACTGTAATCAGGACTGCCTGTTATCTCTGCTCTTGGGGAATACAGGATCAGCCACAGCAGTTGTGACCAAAACCCCAAACCAGGTCCCTCTGTCTCACTCGCTCTTCCTCAGCTGGGACATGGGGCTCTCCATGCCTCAGTGTGAGCAGAAACTGCTGCTCCCTGAGGCCACTAAGCATGTATGCACACATGTCAGTTCTATGGTGATCCAGATGCCCTCCTTCAGACAGCTTTCTGAAAAAAGTGACTTCATATAGGAAAGATGTGTTTTTCACGTCTGGCTCTTGAACATTGTTTTTCAGTTACATGGTGTTTTCTGTAATTAGCAACAAAAATTCAGGCACAGGAATATAGTGTGTGTTTGTTCCATGAAGAGCTGGGACCATTTTGGTATTTTGTCAAAAAAAAAAAAAA
>VZRS01012206.1:69554-123455 GCA_013398055.1 Ifrita kowaldi
AAAAAAAAAAAAAAAAAGAAAAGCTCATTTAATACCAGCCCAGCTATTTATACCTCTTGCACAAACTTCAACATAACAAAAAGTGCAACATAACTCATGAAGCAAAGGAGTGTCCCTGCCAAGTGTAATATTTGTATTTGGAAACATGGTCTATATTGTATGAAGCAGTAGCCTTCTAACTGCCTCCAAGGTTTCTTTTGGCCCATGTTTATCCAAACAGTCTTGCTCTTCATTCATTTTAATGGCTGAAAGGGAGCTGAGTGTTTTCACTCGGTGAGGCTGGCACGGCTCAGCCTCTGCTCCTTCAGCTGGCGCCGGGTGCCCTCCGAGCCCACGGCTGCCGGCAGCGGGCGATGGCGCAGCCCCTGAGCCGCCCCTCCTCCTTTGCATCCCAACGCTTGGCACATTGGCAAAGTCTCTTCTTCTGCCTTTGATCTTGCCCTGTGTCTCCTGCAGATCTGTCACGATGGCAGTGAGTCACAGCACCCTCGTTTAAAGGAGACACCGCCCTTTGCTGTCACAGCCATGGGTGACTTGAGCAGACCCACGGGATGTGGGAGACGCGTTTGCACCGGCACCATCAGGGAATCTGGAACTGGGAAACATCCCTGGACTCCTGCTCCGAGAATGACAGTGCTCAGGTAGAAAGTGGGAATTGTGTCTCCTTGCATTTTAAATACCCGATTTTGTGAAACGTGGATGCTGCCTTATCTCATATGTAAGGCTGGTGTCCTTGTCATTCTTTTCCCATTTAGAAGAGGTTCGCAGATTTACAAAATACTCTGGGTTGGAAGGGACCCAAAAAGATCATCAAGTCCAACTCTTATGTGAGATTGCGCTCAAAACCCTTGTGTTGTGAGCACCATGTTCCAACCAACTGAGCTAAACTCAGGTTAGGGTTAGGCTTAGGGTTAGAAAATGGTTAGGGTTAGGGTCAGGAAATGGTTAGGGTTAGGGTCAGGATTGGGGTTAGGGTTAGGGTCAGGACTGGGGTTAGTGTTAGGGTTAGGTTTAGGGTTTGGAAATATTCCGCAGCTCTTTATCTTTTGAGTTCTCTTTCTATATTAATAAAATTAATAATAAATTTAAAAATGACAACATCAACTACAATAGTAATAGTAACAACAGCAACGACATCAATAATTCATTATCGTCATCATCATCATCATCGTCTTTATCAAATCCAATCGTGTTTTCTGGATTACCAGGCTGCTTTTAAGACATCCCCCTTGGGTAAGCTGAATTAATTTAGGCACATGCAGGTGAAGTTTACACCTAAATGGCTGAAGGACAAGCGTTCCAAATCCATGCTCTGAAGAGCCCAAGACATCAGGATTTATTTCTAGAAGACTCTTCAGCACAAAATAATAAAACTTTTGAGAATGGTGCAGTTAGAATAAGGTAGAGTTGCTGCACAAAGCAGTGGGAGCCGGGAGCAGGGAAGATGCAAGTCATTCAAATGTGAGTCAAAGGGGCATATTAATAATGGAATCTTAGGGAAAAACAAAGACCAAGCCTTGTTTTTTCCTCTACTTTTCCCATCTGTCAGTTATGTAGCACATTACCGTTGCCTCACTGTTCAGGACACTATCACAGCAGCCATTTTTTCATGTGGATGAGTTGTTTCTGAAAAATGCAGTTGGCACAGACCACTCTTATTTTTCACTCAAGGAATGTAGGTCTTCCTGTTCCACATATTTTTCTTCAATGAGCGTAGTTATTGTTGTCACTGGGAGGAAAATCCTCTGTCTGTCTGGTAAAATACTTGAGAGGGGGAGATAAAGCATGAAATCTTTTTGTTGTGGCTGAGGATTTCCTCTGCAAGGCTCCACTTCAGTGATTCACGGCTCTTCTCCAACAGAAATGCAAAGCTGGGATGGGCATTAATTACAACTTGCTGTCTGGGGCTGAATTCACGGCTGGTGTAACTCAAATATCCACCGGCACCTACGGAGGAGATTTAGGTCGGATTGGTGATCAGGGCTCAAGTAAGGGGCACCTCCTCATTCTGCTCCAGGCTCAGGGATGTGCCCTCATGCTGCCTCTGGAGCGCTGCTGGATGCCATTGGTGCTGAGGGGCATTGCCAGCTATGGGGCATCATTTGGGCCTTCCCCTTCAGGGTTTCCATGGTGAAGCTCAAGCCATTACCTGGAAAACTCTCTTCAAAAGTCACCTGCCAATCCATGTCACAGCATGGAGTCTGCTTCTGTGGTTTTTTTTCTTTTAGTGCAAGGAAAGATGCACTGATGGAATAATAATAATACATTTTTGTGGTGTTGAAGCAAAAAAAATAGAGGCAAGTGTTCTGATTTTTCTCTAAAGTTAGAGCTATTGTTCATCTGGGCAGTTTTCGTGTATGAAATGAAGGCAGAGATCTGTGTTTTGGGGGAGATCCACACTGTGGATAAGTGCAAAGGAATTCTGCCACAGCTTTGCCATGAATTATGTGTAGTCTGAGGGATTTAACAATATCACAAAGTTCATCAAGAACAGGAACACTCATTTTCCTATCTTTTCATGCCAGCAAAATGAAGCGACTGAGCTTCCTTAAAGAAATTCCAGCCAGTAGCTGTGCCGGCTCTGTCTTCCTCATGTTCGTGTGCATTTGCTTTGTTCCTGAGTCCCAGATGGATTTCTGGAAATGGCACAGGGTTGCCAAAATGCATCTGAAGACACATATCATCAGTATGCACAAATTGTAAAGAATGCAGCCCCTGGAGCAATGGGTGATTTCATCAAAAGTGACTTTCCAGCTACGCTGAAACCTTTCATGTCTCTTGTGCAATCTGCAGTGCTAAAGCAAACAATTCCAGTGCCAGATTGTCATAAGGATATGAATACTTCAGCTTATTAAAGGGCCACAATCTATCAAATCAGAGAAGATATGAAATCTCATAGTAGATTAAGGTGCTATAAATACAACCAGGTAGGTATAATTGATTTCTCCCTCTACAAATAAAATCCCCGAACACCCGAACACTTTTAAACCTCTTAAGGATTTTTAGTCAAAACACCAAGGTCTACTTGCCAAACCTTTGGTTTTCTGGAGCCCTTGAGCCATGTTTTTGGTGCAGTACTGTGCTTCTGGTGATGCCAGGGAAGTTTTTCAGTGTCTCACCTGGGAAAGAGTGAGGAGATTTGGGATTTTTGAGGCAGCTGTATAGTGTTTGATTAATTTTTTTTTTGTTTTGGATATGGCAGTCTATATAGTCTTAGTTTATGAAAATACTAACAGAGGCAAATGGATTCTGAGTGAGTTGTGGATAGTTTTCCAAAGGGTGGGTGGACAGCATAAGGGTGTGCACTGAACCTGAAACAAGTGCAGGAGTGTGTTGGAGCTGTGGTACATTGGGACAAAAAGGTGTCCACGAAAGTGTACCCTGGCAGAGAAAGCCCTGTGGGTTTGGGCTGCACATTTTGTGGAAAGCGAATAAAAATGAGGAAGTGAGAAGAGAGCAAGAGAGAAAGCGCAAGGACCTACAAGATTAAGGGCTTGGAATAGTGACAACCTCCAGCTCCGTCAGTGATGGCTGCAAGGAGATAGGGAAGGTGTCGCTCACTGTGTCTGTCATCTGTAGGAAAGGGTGCCTTGGAAGCAGAAAGGGAGGAGGCTTCTGCAAAAACTTAGCAGTGAGAAAGACAGCTTGCTCAGGTGTGGAGTAAAACCTCCATCAGTGGAAACCTCTCAAAATATATGGAACAAACCTCTGCTAGAAACGGTGTCTGATCTGCTTTATGGACCAAATCTCTGCTAGAACAATGTCTGATCTGCTTTAGGCAGGACGATGGACCCTCCTGTGAGGGCCGCTGGAACCCAGCTTTCCTCTCGAGAGCAGCACTGCTGCAGCCACTGACTCCTGTAGGGTCTGAAAGAAGGCAGCATCTCGATGCAGGGGTTTGGATATGGTGCCTGCATTTTTCCCCCTTCTCTCATTTTCCAGGCTTTGGGAACAAATCTCAAATGCTCGTCAAGTTTCAAGACAACAAATTAAGTAAGTCACTTCACAACTTTGCCAGCAGATTTATTTTAAAAGAGTAAACCAGTGATGAATTCCATACAGCCTCTTTTGGTAAAGGCACTATCTCCTCTTCAACTCAATTTACGGTGTTAGAAGGTTGGTATTTTTATGGCACTTCCCTTCAACTTAAAAAGAAATTTTTATGAAGACACTTCAATCACTTTCTTTCTTCTATTTTTTTTAAACAAATTAGGAAGGGTTTTTTGTGTGTGTTTTAAAAGACAGTGCTTATATTCTGGTTGGAAACTTCTTTTTTTTTCTTGCTGAGGATTTCATCTGGATCAGCTTCCTGAATTGAATTGCTGAATGAACACCAGGGTGAACGCAAAGGCTGGCAGGAGAGAGGCAGTGAGCACATCTGGCTGGAGGCAGGGGGTAAGGAAAAGAGACAGTCTGAGTGAGGAGAACAAAGGGGATCCGACCTCTTGTTGCTTTTCTGAGGGTCTACCTACACCACCAAAGGCGGTCACAGTCATGGGATGGAAACTTGTGAGCGATGGTGATGTAAAGGCACAGCTGGCCCTGGAGCTGATTTTAAGTTGTAGCTTTTGTTTTCCTTCCAGACTCTGTGGGGATACAGCAGGTTGCACTCTGAGGTCAAGACATCTCTGCCACAGCAGCAGCAGCAGCAGCACCCGCAGGTGTTTGCTCCCCCTTTCCTCTCCCCTGGTGCTGCTCCATGGGCATCCTTGTTTTTCCCAAGCAGGAGCCAGTCGATCAGCCCAGTGCAGAAGAGAGGCAGGAACCTGTCCCACTGTGGCTCCCATGGTCGGGCAGGTGTTTAATCCCAGTGAAGGCTTTGCTGTCTGCTGAGCAGAGGGGTCAGGAAAACACTGCCCAGCTGGAGCCAGGACATGCCACAGCCCTTGCTTCCATGGGCTCTGCATCCCGCTGTCAGCACTGTTTGCAGGCTGCACGCTGCAAAGGTGTCCTGTGCCAGCAGCTTCTCCTGGGGGAGAAGCTCATCCCTCTTCCCCTCTCTTTCCCATTTCCTAATTTATCCTTTAAAAGGGGCTGGAGGACAGACTGTCTGCCTGAGCCCTCTCTGACACCAGGTGGGAGGTGATGGCTGGGGCTGTGTCCCAACCTGTGCCCATCCGAAGGGCTTTGCCAGACCCAAGCAATCCTCTGTGAGGGAAATGAGGGAAATGCATGTCCTGTGTGCTGCCATCACATGTGTGCTTACACAACTGGCTTTGTGACTCACCCTTTCGGCTTCTGCAGTCGCATTTATTTAACTGAGGGCTGAGGTTTCACCCCACAGAGAACAAAGCCCTCCTGGATGCAGGACAGCAGATCATGTGTGAGTGGCACATTGCGAAGAGCTGCTGGGAGCAAATCCTGCACCGTGTGCACTGCCTGGTCCAGCCATTCCTGGTTCTTGAGGATTTGCCTGTGTGCTGCTCTGAGGTGTGGGCAGTGTTTAACCTGGGCACAAACTTGTTTTTGCCTCGCACAACCTGGTGGCTGCTCAGTGTCTGTCTAAACCACTGGTGGATATGAGACACAATTACTGGAATCTTCAGGAACATCAGCATTAATACCACTTGTGTTTCAGTGATCTTTCATAGTAGTGCTTATGCTTTTAGAAGTAAGGTGGAGCCCTATGGGAAAAGGGAATTGCAATCAGGTTCCAGTTTTGCCACAGCCCTTCATCACTGACTTTAGCCAGGTTAATTCTCTTGACACCATGAGTTTTCCTAATATTACTATCATGCTTTAAAAGCTATGGGGAAATTAGGTGATGAATATTTGTTGAGATGAGATCCCCAAGAGGGATTTAGAGATGTTTTGTAATGTGGCATAGAAATGTTCTGAGTATGGAGAACCACACCAAGGTATGGTTGTGATCCTGCTGCTGAAGCCTGCCCTGTCCCACTGTGTAGGGGCTGACTATGGCTCATAAGAAGCCTCAGTAGATCACTGATTTTGGTTTTAACATAATGAGAAAGTCTGCGTTAGTAGAAAGGCCTCAGCTCTTTCCCCATTTTGACTGGAAATCCTGCCCATGGTGGAGGATATGGTTTAGTGGACATGGAGGTATTCGGCTGAAGATTAGACTTGATGATCTTGGAGGTAATTTCCAACCAAAATGACTCTAGGGTTCTGTGGATGCTCTCAGGGAGGGCTCTGCTCTAGGCGTTAAGCTAACAGCTGAACCCTGAAACCATTTGGTTATGTGCCAATAACCTAAGGAATTTGAGTTACCACGGCCTATGGTTATAGGCAAGCTCCTCTGCATGGAAGTACTAAAAACCTCACCCATATGTGTTTGTGTGGGATCCCCCAAAACCAGCACAGCCTCCTGTCTGCTCAGGCTTTGAGCCCTTTGTCTACAGTGCTGGTTACAGCTGGCTTTTGCAATGGGGCTGCTTGTCCACAAGGATTGAACTGGGACCCTCAAATGGTCCCAGTTAGCTATGGTCTGCTCAGCAGTGGTGCCAAGACAGCTGATGCAGTTTTCTGCCCAGGAAGAATCTGGAAGACTGCAAAATGTGCAGTGTTTAACTTCCCACGTTTTCCTCCCTCAGCGAACCCGTCTCATCTTTCTTTCCACATTTTTTTCATTGCCAGGGCGCAGTGCAGCCTGGGTGTGCAGGTGAGGAGCTCCAGCTCCAGGTGAAGAGCCTGGTGGGTTGTCAGCAGACATCTGCCCAAGGAGGGCATGGGACCGGGGAGCCCAGATATTGGGACGCTGCTTTGGTTTTGTTACAGGCTCCTCTGTAACCACCAACAGCTCTGGAACCTGCCCTCTATATCCAGTTCATTGCTTCCTAAACCATTTGCTTTGCAAAACTATTGCAAAGCTTGATTCACAAAAGTGCTCTGAGGCCTTGGGTGTGAAATAATGTGACAAAAGAAGGCATTCCAGCTCTTTATTGCATCGCACATTTTAAATCATGGAAAATTGGACTAAAATACAGTAAATTTAGCATAAAAAGGACTGCCTTCCAACTGCCTGTCAGGATCCCTTCAGCCTCATAACTGTTTTCGTGTGAAGCAATGAGTGTAATGCCTGTTGATAGTTGTTTGTTCCCTTGTTGTCTCGAAGTTGCTGGAAGCAATTTACAAGTTACTCTTGCTTAACGTCTAGGAAGAGAAGAGGATGGAAAATGTTTACTTGTTTCTTCTTGGTAAAGAGTTGATTCCCAAAAAACCAGATAGGGCTACGGATGATTTGAGCCTTGCCGTTGGCTTCGAGGGGTGAAGGCTCTGGCCCATGAGCAGAAATGTGGGTGTCAGGCTCGAGTTCCCTTTGCTGTGCCTGCGTGTTTCAATGCCATTTGTGCCACTGCCATTAAAGCAAAGGGTACTGAGGAAAGAAACATTACCTGGAGGACAGGATCATTTACTCTTTGATACCATGTGTTGGTACAGAGTGTTTTCCCTGCAGTACAGTCCCACTCACTGGATCTGCTCTCCTGCTGGTTGTGCCACTGTCCCTTTACTGCCAAACCCAGTATTTTGCTCACTAATGCAAATTTGAATGCAGTGTTCAAACGCTTTTTGATCGGTCAGGGTTTGTTTTCAGGCCTTATCTTCCTGCATGCATCTCTTCATTGACTGGCCAGGGTGGATGGTAGCCTGAGCAACCTGTTCTGGGGCAGACACCCCTGCCCATGGCAGGGGGGGTGGAACTGGATCACCTCTGAAGTCCCTTCCTATCCAAACCATTCTGTGATGCTGTGACTGAGGAATGGCATTTGGAACTGCAATGCAATGAAAGAGTTTCTGAGGGTTTTCTAACCACAGTCTCCCCTCACAACCTGTTCAGGGATGCCAACTAATGCTGTGGGGAAGATGTGATCATCTCCCAGGGACTGCACAGCTCCCACAGCGCTGAAAGCATCACAATTTGTTCTCTTTGACTTCCGGCAGACGGTCTAATTATATGAAAGAGCATCGCTCTCCATTTGGTCAGAAGATGTATTCTGAGCTAAGTTTACCTAATACTTTCCTGATTTGTGTGGTTTTTGCTCTTTTTTCTCCCTCCCTTGAGCTGGACAACAATGTGGTCTTAGTCCAGCAATCAAACATGAAAGAAAACCCATATGTATAAAGTACCCTCCTCATGCTGGAACTTATCCAGAAGAGACAAATTGTCTTCACACAGGAGGTCTGGATTTGTCTCTCTTCCCATTAAAAAAAGGAAAAATCTGGCATGAGAAGTGTCTTGGGATAGGGGCAATGCAGTGGCCATTGCCAGTGGTGCTGAGCTGTGCTGCCAGACCTGAGTGCCCAGGGATGCAGTGAGGCCTTTGCAAAGCCAGCACAGGGCAAGCTGTGGTAGGAGAGGGGCTGTCACTTGTCCCCTGAGCAGCAAACATATCGGATTAGTGTCTCTTAGTGAAGGATTTCAAGCCTTTTCACTGAAGTCCACACCTGGCTTGACCTGAAAAACTCAGCCAGTGAGTAGGAAAGCTGGGAGTGCTGGTCCAAAAAGGGCCTGTGGCAGCTCTTGGCATTTTTGGGGGTGCAATGACATGGTGGTGACTGAGCTTTTGGGGGGTCATATTGCTGCTGTTTCCCTTCTAGGTTTTGCTGCCAATGAACCTCTCAAGGCCAGGCTGGATGGACCTCTGAGCAACCTGGTGTAGTGGAAGTTGTCCCTGCCCATGGCAGGGTGGGTGGAACTAGATGAGTTTAAGCTCCCTTCCAACCCAAACCATGATTCTCTCTGGAGGGCTCTGGATTTGAAGAGGTTGGAGAGCAGCTCTACACCTGCTGAAAGCAGTGGGAAGTTTTGCAGAAGGCAATCTGTGGGAGAAAGAGGTGGATATTCTCGGGAAGAAAAAAATCTCACAGTTTCTGTTGAATTTGCTCTACGCTATTCAAGCTCTGTTCAAAAAGACTTCTGCAGCTCACGGCTGAATTGCCAGCCTGGAAGTGTCAGATGGAGCAGATAGTCCTGTAGGATTCCCTGGCCTTGCAGATCTCCTCTTCTACAGCTGGAATTATCTGGCCCCACCTCCTTTCAAACGCAGACCAAACACAGCCTGACAGTGACTTAGACACCAAAGCTGGGCTCTCCTTCCATGTGTTCCTCTGGCCCCAGCTCCTTGTGCGGCTGCCTGGGTGCTGTGTCCATCCCAGGACTGAGATTCAGATTGGCAGTGCTGGCTCTTGCATCCAGTTGGATCTAAAAGCTCTCGGGGCTTCCCACCTTCCTCCTTCCCGTCGGTGCTGAGCAGTCAGACACGGAGCACGCCACTGCTTTCCCTCTGGCTCACAGACGGAATCCGTGGGGCAATCCCACCGGCTGCAAAAACAACCCTGCCTTTCCAACCAGGCCACCCAACCTAGCAATGATGGATGCGGTTGTGTTTGAGGTTGAGTCAGCTTCCTCCCCCACCTCCAGCCTGTGCCGCTCCGGTGGCTTTGTGCCTCCTGTCTGTGTGCTGGGAAGAGGAGGCCAGGTCCCCCTGTCCTTGTGGGAAAAGTGACCCGAGCCAGAGCTCCGTTGTGCTGTTGGAGGTGCTGGGAGGGGGCAAACCCGGGCGGCTGATATGGCGGTGAGAGGAAGGGGGCTGGCCTTTAGGGCAAAAGCCGCATGAAATTACAGGAGTGCTGATGGCTGTGCCACTCTGGGCAAGGGCAAAACACAGTTATTTGTCAAGGTTAACCACTGCCATGGAGCTCGCGGGCAGCCGGAAGCTGTGGTGCAGCCACTGCTGTGCCGCGGCCTCTCTGAGCACATGGCCATGGGCCCAGTGAGTCAGGAAAATGGCTCAGGAATGTTTCCTCCCCGTACACCTACCAGCTGCACCTTTTAATTTGGCTTTTCTGGGGTTGTGTACCTAGTGGTGATTTAACATGTGATGAAATATTTGGGGAATGGCTCTGTGAGTGGACAGCCAGGCAAGGGAAGTCCTTAGGATGTAGACACTGTGTTTTCTTTGCTCAGCTCCTTTTCAAGATTTGCTCTGCTTCTTCTAACTTGTCCCTCTCTGTGACCATCCTCCTTCAGGATATCATTATCCACACGCTAATTTAAATTGGGATGACCCTTAATGAGGCCACTGCAATTCAATGCACTGCTCTTTCGTCCCCACACTGGCCAGAAGTTCTTTTCAGTCCTCTTACTTAATCCTCTCAACCCAAAGAGACTCCTCCTGCTTCCACACTCTTTCTTGGCATTTCCCAGGCAGGCTGTAAGATGAGGGATGTGTAGGAGAACTGATGCACCCAATTCAGGGTGTTCAGACGTGGTTACTGCTGCAGGGGCAGTGGCAGACCTTGCTGTTTCTCCAAGTTGTCACTTGCTGGATGTGCTGGAATAGCTGGGACGTTTGCACATGAGTTGGAACTGTGCTTTTGCCTCCTGATGGGAGCTGGCTCCTGGATGGAGATGTCATGCCAGGCTGGATGCACTGTGCTTTTTGGCATAACAGAACTGCAGCAGTGCTGGCATGCAGCTTAAGGTTTGCCCTCAGGATTTTTGGCAGGCAGGAGGTGTACGAAGCTGGGCTGCACTGTGGTTAGAAGGTGGTCCCCATTTACTGCTTAATGGTCAACACTGCCAGGGACAGTGGGACACAGGAGTCCCTGTGTCCGCATGGTCCAGTACATTTGCACTTTTCCCATTTCCTTACCCGGCTCATGGAGCCCTACTCAGGCAGATGGGGCTTTTCCAAGGCCAGCTTTGTCCTAGTTCTGTGTTTCACAGCTGAGCTACATCCCCTCAAGAGCTGCCCCTGGGAAGTGAGGAAAGGGGAATGGCTGCAGCTCGGGTTTGGGGACAAAGGAACGGGCTAAGCACAACAAATGGGTTAAGCACAGATGTGCAGAGGCAGGAGCCAGCCTGGAATATGGTGCCTGGTGTAGAAACTGGTTCCCAAACCTTCTCTGCCCCCCAAACTTTCTGACTCACATCCTGTATCCACCACCATGGTGTGCAGATGCTGTCCCTTGCTTCAGGCATGTTTGAGAGCCTCACCAGAGTCCTCCTGAAATCCATAAGTGAAGCACTGTTCTACTTTAAGTGAAGCATTGGTCAGGCCCGTAATAAACGGCAAGCTCTGACATTTAACACATGTAATACTGTTTGCCCAGTTTTAAAAAGGAAATATTATCTAAGCGCTCCTCTGAAGACTAGAGCCACCCACACTTAGCTGTGTTAGGTTTGGCCAGTTTGACCTGTGCAATATTGCTATCACTTCCAGAATATAACATTCTGAACCCCTTATAAAATGTGCAATGTACAGAATGAAAAGTTTCTCTGTATGTTGAAAAATCATCCCCCCCCGCCCAGATCCTTCTTGTGATAGAGAATAAATAAGGAAAAAATTTATAACTCCCTGAACAGATAGAAAATTAGCACACTCATAAAAGGCATCTGTGGCTTTAGCAGTGCAGCTGAAAAGGAAAAATGAGTAAACCTGCCACTCAGAAAGTTAAGAGGCAGAGCTGAAGAATGACTGCTGCCATTTTAGCCTCCCAGCCCTTCTCCTCCCTGTGCAAGAGCAAAAATAGCCACATGCCCTGTGCAGGAGGCACGGAAGGGCTCTGCCGTGGGACCCTTCCTGCAGGCACCACTCAGCAGCAAACCGCTGTACAGCGCATGACTAGAGGATATCCTAAATTAATTTACATAGACATATAAATATATGCATGTGTGTGTTTTCTGTATGAAATATGAAACCAGTGATTTCTTAGCCAACCCCTTAATTTGTCTGAAACAGCACAGGCATAATGGAAACTGCCCACACATTTTTCCATTAAAAGTTACAAAGGGAAAGAAGCGGGGAATTGGTGATAGAAAAACACATGCTCTCTCAGCTGGCACAGAGATGCCATGGAGCCAGGAGGCAGCACACACTCACTCCGGTTTGCTGGGAAAAGTGTCATCTTTATTCTGGTGGTCTTCCTGCTGATGCTGTCCCTCCTCAGCATGCTGGGTTCCACGTGTTTGGAGGGGAGGGCCACGGCCGTGCTGGTGCCTGCGCAGGTGGATGCAGTGAACAGGAAGAATTCCGAGTTTGTCTATACCTGTTTTGCAGGTTTCCTCTTCTAGGGGAGAAGGAGCCTTGCCATGCCACTGCCCCTTGTGCGGTGCTGGATGGTCCTGTGGGTGACAGTGGAGCTGCAGAGCAGCTGTGCCTGGCTGGGTTATGAACATGCTCTGACAGCTTCCTGCCCCTGCTAGGAATGGCACGTGCCAGGTTTCTGCACAGTCTGTCCAGCCTGACGTGACTTTCTCCAGGGAAGGATGAACGTGTGACTCTGCTGCTGAGAGCTAAAGCCAAACTGCTGCGAGCCATGCCGGCTGCTGGGCAGTTCCAGGGGTGTCCTGATGGAGAATGAAGGAAGGGGAGAAAGGGAAGGCCTGAGGGAGCACTGGTGGCTCCTCAGAAGAGGCAGCTCCCTGGGCCATCACTCAGCTCTCCCTCACTGCCTTCCTGCTGCCAGCCAGGGAGACACCACAAGTAAGACACCGTGACATTGAAGCCCTGCTGTTCAGGCAGGGCAGATTCTTCAACAGGAAAAGGCAACTTTCCCCCTTTCCTGCCTTCAGCTGGCCTGGCCCCACTCAGCTGTAAGTGTCAGGTGCATCAGCAACTCATTGCAACCAGCCCTACAACCTCACGGCGAACGCTGTATCTGGAACAGCCCCACGAGCTCACCAGCATTTTTCCAAAGAATGCCTTGTGTTGACAGTGCTAACCAGTGTGCACAGCGGGAGGGGGGAAAAGCAGCTGGTAACTAATGCAGGGCTGTGGGGATTCGTGGATGTGTGTATGGTTCTGGTTTTTGCTATATTGTCCTATAACCCATATGCATCACTGTGGGTTATGTTAGTGGAATTTTGCTGCTCAGCAGCTGTCCCGGCAATGTGAAGCCAGGCCCACTCATCCTTTTAACCATCAAAGGTACGATTCAATCCATTTATGGCTGCCTCGGGGCACTGCTCCACACATCTTTCACAGCAGCTGTGCCAGCTTAATGCATTCCCACCAACTTGACTCAGAAGCCGTGCTGCAATCTGTATCTGCTGATTGATCGGGGGTTAAAAATAAGTTGGATGACTTGAATGGTTCCTTGTTTCAGTTTCCCTGTTCAGTTATGCTTGTTTCAATCCCCCCCATATCTTTGGTTGAGTGTTGCAATGTGCCTGTTCCGTGGTAATGTAAGAAACATAACAACAGCTTCCCCTAACCACTGACCTGTGCCTGGGAATGTGAGACACAAACCCTTCCTTGAGTCTTGTTCTAATATGAAGAGCCTTGAATTTAAAAGACTGAGCCAAATTTGGCCACGGTAAACTCCAGCACCTTGCTAAAGTCTACTACACAAAGTCATTTCATGTACAATTTTGGTCATTGGAAAGGAGATAAAGAAAACAGAAAATAAAACAAGCAGCCCAGCCCTGAATGGATCATAATTTATTATGAAGTAGGACAGACTTTGTTTTTAATAAAGACTGTTGCTTAGGACAGCAGACTCTCTCAATCTGCGCTCATCCTATGAAACACCTGGTAGGTCCTATCAGAAGTTATTTGGCTCCCTCAGAGTTTCCAGCCTTGGCAAATTACAAGTGGTAAGACTTGAAACTTTGTGCGTCATTTCATTTATTAGAGTAATTTTTCCTCTTCCCTGACACTTTATGTGTTATGTTCTGTATTAATAGTGTAGTAGCATTTCTCAATAGCACCATAATTTACTAATCCACAAAGGGAAGGGATGTGTTTTTTATTTCAAGAATTGTGACTGACTGCCCTCCCAGACAAACCTGAGATTGTTGTTCCCCCCTACACTGTTAAGTAAGAAGTAGAGCTTTCTCCCTGAAAATACCTGTCTTCCCTGTGAAGTGACTGATCCTGGAGCTCCTTGTGCCTTTCATCCATCTGCTGTCAATTTAACTGGCTCCACGAGCTAGTGGCGCCTTCATATGACCTTGCAAGAATTTACAAAATCTGGTTTCTATAAAAAATAAGGGGTGATCCCCATGTTTACCCTCTTGCTCAACTAACCATGTTTTGTCACTACCAGCTTGTGCTAGAACATATCCACGTCTTCCCCACCAACTCAAGTCTGGATCTGGGATGCTCCGATGCCTTGGCCAAGTTTTCCAGCTGCCGAGGTTACCTCAGCAGACCGGTCGCTGTCGCAGATGTGCGGTGGCTTTGCCCGTACTGCTGTGCTTCTGGAGACCTGGAGCCCGAGCAGGGCTGCAGCTCTGAGGCCCAGCAGACCCAGGAGAGCCTCCAGCACGGGTCAGACTGGGTGTACCCGGTCCAGGCTGCCTTTGAACCCCCTGGTTTGCACCACCTGGGCTGACCAACATGAGCCTGACCCTGCCCAGGCCAGTGGGGTTGCTGTGCCCGTGTTCGTGCCAGGGGCACCACGCACGTGTCCGTCCGTGAGCTCACAATCAACCAGACCTGAGAGGCCAACAGAGACACGGAAAAGATTTACAGGATGCCACAGAAGGGTTCGGGTTGGAAGGGATGTTAAATATCATCTATGTGTGTCTGTATATAGCAGAGGGAACTGGTTTTTGTGTCTGTCTTGAATCTTTGAGCTCAGACTGCGATGCTGGTTGGCTGAACCACTGCATGAGGTTCCACATGTGTGTGTCAGACCACATAACCCCAAAATAGGCATTTCTCTAGTGACATTTAGCCTTCGTTTTCCAAATGAAGACACTGACTTGCAGCAAGGCAGTCTTTCACAGGATGGAACTGTAAGTATTTATTTACCCAGGGTCTAACTTCTATCTTTCATCAGAATGCAGGTATGAGCTGCTTAATGACAGGATTATGTATGTAAACTTGCACTTTATAAAAATTTGGAAATAAAACCTTTGCCTAACAACAGTCATGTTCTTGGAAATCAAGTTCCATCTACAGAAGCCTTTCATGTTATAAACATATCCCACACGTGAGTCATCATTACAATTCAATAAATACTTTACAAAAATAATGCTAGCTTTTTAAAAAAGTTAAGACATTTTAAGTCACCAATAGTTCCTCCCAGAAAACTTCCCTTAAAGAATAGCTACTTCTGTAGGACACTGTGCACTCAGCATGAGAAAACTGGGGGAAAAGGGCTGGTTGTATCTTTTATCCCAGGGAACATGTGGATTCCACTTTTACTGTTCTCCAAAAAAATAAACTTCTTTCTTTTCTTAAAAGAAAGGAACAAGCAGATCCAAACATTCTTCATATCAAAAACTGGGAAGGAACTGTGATTTTTTTTTTTGTCCTTTGACATGGATTCCTTCCCTGCCCTCACTCCTCCAAAGACTTACAGCATGCTCAGTTCACAGGTAGCTGCTCTGGAGATGTAAGCTCCAACAGCTGCAGCTCCGTATCCGAGACATGGATGTCTCCAGGAGTGGGCTGTTTGCAACTCTTGCAGAACCACTGCATCAGGACATTTTCTGGCCTGTAGGAAAACCACAGCTACAATTTCCTGCAAGCCTACCCCAGGTAGACTGCAAAGACCTGAGCTAGAAAGTAACAGGAAGAATTCCAAGAGAAAAATTGCTAGGGGTTTTCTATATTCACTTTTGACTCTTACCCTTCCAAAAAAAATTCTTCCCTTCTTAGATATGACTAGTCATGAAACCAATTACAGAGAAAACTGATGCTGTAGGTGCATTAATCTTGTAAACCATTCCCATATGGAAGAGTACATTCTTCAATCCCATTGTTTATAACAACTTTTAAATATGTGCCTCCTCAGCTAGGGCCTTGGGGCCTGACGGTGATGGCAGCTACCCCCCAACCCCTCCACTATGTTACAGATGGGAAATAAAATGAAATGCACATTATTACATGAATGTTATTGCAGTATAAAATCCTATCAGGACAAGATTTATGTATGTCTGTATGCAAAAATAGGTGTGTGTGAGACAGAGAGATACGTGTTTATAAATTACACACACTATGAAAAATAGTTATGTATTATATTACAAATATATACATTCATTAGAAAGGAACTGATCAACCCCTGTGGAGGAGCCAATGCAGCAGCCATCATCAGTTCTTTGGCATCCAGGAAACGAATGCTATTTTGTGTCTGAAGAAGAGGAAAATCTTCTCAGTATTCCCTTGCTTCTTGAAACTGCTTGTAGTAGTCTTCATCTGACGGGTTTTCTGTACACTTCTGCCCATTGTTGGGAGGCCGGGCTTCATTGTAGCGGCTCCAGTCACCTTTGCATATGATCCAAGGCAGAATGTCCACTTTGTAATGGAGCTCTGCTGAGAATTCGATGCTGATCAGGTTCGGCGTCCCTGCCCCTTTGCCCCTGGTGATCAGCTGCATGTTGTCATCATAGCAGCAGTGCTGCGCTGCAAGCGTTGTGCTCTCCAAAGACAGCATGGAGCGGATGCAGTACCGGGCCGTGGGCTTGTAGATCTCCAGCTTTTCCTTCGGACCACTCGCATCTTTCCAGCGGAAGTTCTTCCTCTTAAGTCGATCGTAGATCTCAGCGGTGCTGTACGCAACTTCTCTGGGGTAGGAGCACGGGCAGCTGGGAAGGTCGTTGACCACTTTGTGCATGTATTTCTTCAGGAACTCGCTCTTGCAGCTCATCCATCTCTCACAGCTATCCGTATCTGTTTCAGGGCAGGAAATGGAAACTTAAGATACATTAAGCAGCATCCCAGTTCGTGCGATCAGTGATAACAAATGAGTAAAGTGTAGCTGTTCAGCACCAGTGCTCTGCTTTAGAAAGAAAGGGCAGCCACAGCTTGCTGCCCTGCCCACAGTGTATTACTGTGCTGTCTTGTCAGGTAAAGAAATCACGTGTGACTGACTTCAGTGCCTCAGGCAGTGCTAGTCTCAGTTACAGTGCAGAACCAGGCCAGTAGGAATCTGTGACACTTCTAACTGGCAAATTCTAATTAAGCCACTGATATCCCCATGCAGCACAAGAGACACTACCATGGGTTGATAAACCACAGAAATAGGGAAGTCACAGTGATTCGGTGCCAGTCTCCAGCTGGAACCCTTGGTCAGAACACACTCACCGGGAAAAACGGCAGGCAGATGTTGAAGGATTAAGTTTCAGATCATGCTAGAGATTACGGGATTACTCTTTCTAAAGTTCATTCTAGGCCCTAATTCAGTCTTTCTTTTGAAAACAAATACTTTTTTCTATTTGGTCTCCACTTTCCAAAGAGGTGCTTCAAGCATGTGTAGTTCAAACATGGAGACTGATATCTTAGCTGGCAAATGCAGCCAAAAGCAATTCAGGTTCTAAAAGGGCATATGTGACATAACCTCAGAGTGTCTGAACATCAGGAGGAGTTAATGGCACCAGAGCCATGACATATAGCTGGGATTAAAGAGATTTGTAGACCAGCAGCACCTTTAATACAGGCACTCTCTTGTTTCGCAAGGCTCTTGGGAGAATCCAGTTAAACATCTCCTACCTAAAATATTATTTAAGGTGTCTGTATCATTCTATGGGCTGTGAAAAAAACCCTGCATGTCTTGTTCCACACTTACTTCAGAGGATTCTGCAGGAGAGTAACTAACTGGGACCTAAAACTCTTAGAGCAAACACTCTTGCAAAATATTTACTTAGTGATCTGTGTCCTGTTTTTCTATCTCCTTAAAGAGTCCCACCCTGGCTGTCATTAACTATTGTGCCCTGGCACCGTAGGAGGGAGGTGCTGGGTTACACTATTTATTCAATTAATCCAGCGTCCAGTGTCTCTGAGTGGCCACACTATGGTTTTGTTGGAGGGACGAAAGCAGAACATTGCAGAGGTTGGATTGAGTTTTAGATACTTCAGAATCAAGCCATGCCCTATAAAATGGCTTTGGCTCCCCCCACTGCAGCACACAGAGCTATAAAAGCAATGCGTGCTCATAAAAGTCATTGCCCTTTTTTATTTTTTTGATGTGACAGCTGTATTTAAAACGCCTTTATAGGGTCTTCCATTCGAGACTATTTCAGCAAAATAATAAAGTTTTGACTCTTACCCCCTCCACTAATGTGGAGTCTTACAGCTCTTTTCTGAATTAGGACAGCAACCATTTTATGATGAAACAAGCACAAGACTTAAGGGGAGAAAGATTCTATGAGCGAAGCAAATGTTCAGAGCATAAACATAAGCAAGATAATAAATGGCTGTTGTTACTGACATTTTTAGTGCTAAACTCAATATCTTTGTCCTGCAGGACTAAGAAAATCCTAAGGAAGCCTCTTATCTGTTACTGAAGGGTTGACTGTGCTGCTTACCAACTTCGAACAGTTTGGTTGCGTTGAAGTCTTCGCTCCCTGCAAGTAAACTCACTTCTGTGGCAGCCGTCCGGAAGGTATCTTCGATCCCTAAGACAAACACGTGTTAGTGGTGCTGGTGTTTTCCTGTTAAAACACAATGGAATCAGCTGCCTCCTCGCCACCCCTCCCTCCCCAGGCTCTGCGAGGTGCTTTGCTTTGGCAGGGGAGCATGCTGAAGTTGCTGCTGGGCTGTTCCTTTAAAAGCATAATGGCCAAGGAATCTGTGCTGTTAGGAAGGTAAAACAGAGTGAAAGGTCTGGAGACAGGTGAGTAAGTTTATCTCCACATGTGGGCAACCATTTTTCAAGGAAGAATGATGATGTTACAAGAAGATTGGTGCTTGTTGGTCTCTCCCACTGCTAGGGAGTTAAAAGGTGTGAGTAGGCAAGAGATAACCAGCCTCTCCAAGCAATACCATCCCCACGACTTACAGCTATCAAATAAAATACCAGGATCTCAGCATGTCAGGATCTACCAGCAACCTCCAGTTAATTATTTGCTATCAGTAGAGAGACAAAGAGATTGCCAGAAAAATGATCTTGCCAAAGTAAACAGCTTTCATGGCTGCTTTACTTCAGCCTATTGACCACCCTAATGTTTCTGTGCCATGTGGGCTTATCACAAATATCTCCTCAAAAAAACTCAAAAAGGTTTTAGTTGTTTTTTTTTCTTTCCTCCCCGTCAAATTAAAGACTTCTAAAGAGAGCAGAAAGATCTTTAATATGTGATAACTGTATGGTTAATAATGAAGTGTATTCACCATCCATCTTCTTGCCAACAAACTTTCTACTGCTCTCCTGAACTGGGGCATAATAGTGGCTTGCAAAGGTTCAAAACAGCCTCAGGCCAATTTTCAATACAATTATCATACGGTTTTGCCTTAACTCCAGCACTAGATGTAGAATAATAGATACCCAAGAACCCATTGCAAGGCAGTAATTCACTGCTGGAATTATAAACAGCAGAAGCTGAGCTTTGCCCTTGTAATTTTAAAAACGTCAGCACAGCCTCAAAGAGTGAATGTGTTTTGCTTGCGGATCGTTGGAGGTCCTTTACATGACATAGGATATTCTTTCAAGGTTGCCACTGTTTGGTGCTAGCTGGTAATAAATACTAGACAATATAACCGGGGGTCACTTGCTTTTTGCTGGAATGAACCCCTTATTATTGAGGTTTTAGGATGTATGAGAGCATGCAGAAACATTTTTCCCCTGAACTGCCTAGCAGTTGCTGCCTTGCAATGGAGACACGAATCTATCTGCGAGTGAGAAACTTCTCTCCAAATCTCTCACCAAGTTTTCTAAGCCTCCTCTCCAGCGCTGCTGACATTTCACTTCCCACTAAAAAAGCCTGACCTCCAGTTTAAGAATTTCTGCCTTTCTGAGTCATTAAGTAAACTGAGAGTAATGCGTACCACTACGACTTGTGTTTTCACTTCTCTCTGATCTTGGGAAGTAATGAACTTGCACCTATCCCCTGCATTGTGGCAGCTACTGCATGACAAATTGGGTCTAAATTCAAACACACAGCAATATTTAAAAAACTGTTTTCCACAGCAGCTCCAAATTTTCATGATGTAGGCTTGAGTGCTCAGCCCTGCTTTTGCCAAAGTGAAGACTGGGTGATGGTAAGGACACTTCAAATGTCACATCCTGTGAATGGGCAGGAGCTAAGGCAAGGCTCCTTGACCGTATTTTCTGAATATATTCAAGCCAAAACTATACATTCCTTCATCCCTGTTCACCAAGCAGGCAATGCCATTCACTGTACAGCAAAAGAGGAGCTCACTGAGGTAACAGCACAGCTGGTTTGAAATTCTAAAACAGCTCCGAATTTGTTTCAAGAGAGTAGATGACACCCTTCGGAATACAAAATGCCTGTGCAAAAACATGACTGCCATGACCTAAAGAAAGCCTGTACTTGTCTCTTAAGTCCCGGGAGGTGGTGGACTGCATCTAGCAGTGTATCATTACCACGAACAAATGGCGTTGAAAATCAGCGTGTCTTTTCCCACCGGAACCCTCACCTTGCCACGGAGCACACGGGCCGCAGGCTTTGCGTGCAGGAGGGTTCTCCCACCCCGTGCCCACCTCTCCCTGCTCCCCCTGGCAGCAGCTCCCAGGAACAGCCCCCACGAACCTGGGCAGTTGGGCCTGTCGCAGGTGCGGGACTCGGTGGCCGTGCAGGCGTACCCGCAGGACCTCGTGCGCTTCTGATTGCCGCTCCCGCAGGTGACGCTGCACAGGGACCACGGGCTCCAGTCACCCTCACCATCAATGTAATCTGTGCAGGGACAAACATGGGGAAGGAAATGAAGAAACAAAACTCCTACTGCCCAAAACTACTGTGTGGTGGTTTTTATTAAGAAGGCAAAACAAGAATGGAATCCAGATGTCTCTACCTGAAGCTTGGGCCGAATGCCAGGCACAAGCCTGCTGTTTAAATGGTTTTCACACTTGATGCTCCTCAGGGAAATGCATGCAACATTATTTGAAAAAATATTTCCTTTCTCTTTTGACCTTTTGGCAGCTGAGAGTCCTCAGCTGCAGAGCTGGGTCGTGAACTAACAGTACACATCTATTCACATCATCTCCTTGCATACAGGAATATGTTTATGGACCACAGACTAATCAGGCACAGGATAAATTAAGTTTTCTTTTTCATCTTTTCAAAACACAGAGCAATAGCACAACAATTCTCAATTTTTAGGGAAAGATGCATGTTGTTGGGATATGGAAAGCTAAAGGGTCATGAGTGAAAATCACAGTTTTGTTTTTCAGTCCCTTGAACAGGGTACAGATATTTCAGGAATACTGCTATGAGAACAGGGAACTGCATGCTCCTCTTGCACTGAGAACAACATGCAATTTTTAGTGTTTCATGTGGATTAATAAATAACATCAAATCTGACAATTTATTAGCAGGAACCTTCTGAAAAGGAAACATGACTTTATTCTCTTCTGGTAGACAGCTGAAGGCACTGGACACCAGGTCTGCACCACAGAAGCTGGTGCTGCTGTGAGTACCTAAACTCTTCAGAACCAGCCTCCTCTGTGTGCTGCGTTCAACTGTTGCACATCCCACCATGTGAAGGCCACCAAAAAAAGCCTGTGAATCCATCCCAGTGTTCTTGCCTTCCCACTGGCCTCCCCAGCTGAGGGAATATTTGGCTTAATGGTTTTACCTGCAACCTACAGGAGATATCTTACTGACCCTGTGGTCCTAACTTGCAGCCGTAGCTCCTTTGGGTTACAGCACCACTGGCAGCAAAGCAAAATCTGGTTTAGTGGTTCTGAGGCAGCCCTGCTCTATAGCTATAGTTAAGAGTACCTAAGCTACAGCAAGACCCAGGGAGGATCCCTGCCTTCCCTGGCCTCTGTGCTACACAAGATTCCCGCTCCCCCCACGGCCATGCTGTCTGTGGGCTTCCTGAGCTGGTTAGCAGAACACGTAACTTGATTTGTACCATATGTAATGACTGACAACGACTCCGTGGGGTGCTATTACACATTCATTGCCAGGAGTATGGCAAGGTTATATATCTCACTTGGAGCAAGCTGCCTAGATGTGAGTTCCTCGTGGCAAGGACCTTGTGTGTTTCTCCTCCTTTTCTGACATGGCTGATGATGGGGAAGCCACCACACCGGAATCAGGCGTCTGTGGCGTGATGTGGTTGTGAACATGGCTAATGCCAGTGTGCAAGACCCATGGTTTTGGGATTTGCCAGCAGACAGGCACCACAACAGTCCAAAAAGGCATCAGATATCTCAGGAAAATGTGATCTGTCCTCTATGCCTGGCCCTGACCTTCTTCCCAGCTCTTTTCCAACTCGTTTTTCTCCACGTGGCTGGCGAGGAGGAGGGCAGGTGAGCAGGCGCAATGGCTGTCAAACAGCCCAGCCCAGGAGGCCCAGGAAGGGCAGGGAGAGTCCCTGGCAGCGGCAGGAGGAGAGAGACACGCATAGGAAAAGTGTGAACATGTCAGTGGGTGGAGCATCTAAGCCCCACATGGGCAGGATCTGCTGCTACATCCTCCTGGACAAGGCCAATGGCACACAGCATTTCAGGTTAGACAGAAAGCCAGGAGCTGTTTCCAGCTGGTTGGATGCTCTGGTGTGCAGCAGAGAGCTCTAGGATGATTTTCAGACCTGCCTACCTTGTGTTTACACTGCACTGTGATGCAGACTATTGAATATACCATGTTAGATTTTCAGCTGGAGCTTAACCTGGGCTTCCTATTTTCATATTTGTAATTCTTACTATGTTTTTTCTACTGCAATTATTTATGAAAGCAATTTTATTTAACTTAAATGAATAACTACCTAAGATACGAATCCTTGGCAATAAACCCTGCCCACAAATAAATGTAGGTGCAAAAGGAGTGGATAGACTTTAATCTTCTGGCCACAAAATTTAATACATATGTATGTGTTTAAACACACCATTCCATGAAAACTCTCTCTTGACTTTTAAGACTCTAGTACTTCAAGTTACCAAATCATGGGACAAATAAGGCTGAAACAGTGCATGACAGGCACTCTGCAGCATCTGGGGAATAACAACAGAAATGCCAGGGTAAAAGTACTGCTGCTCTGACACCTTGTTCTGACTAAAAGTTGTTTGTGTTTACACACAACTTAAATTCAAGGGGCTCTGAGCTTCCTGTGAGCACAGTTTAGCTCACCTCCCTTGGGTCATTCCCATGTACACAGTCACAGCCCGTCAGGGCAGTGAATAGCTGTAGCTCCTCTCTGTTTCTCGTTTCTGCAACTGTTTCATACAACAAGCTGAAAACAATTGTTTTTGCTGTGACACATCTGGAAGAATATTACACACGCAAATACACAATGTTCCTGCTGCACATGCCACTCCCCACACATGCACCAACATAATTAATCTTATTTGTGTATCCACCAAACACTAGCACGTTTCAGATCTTGCTTATTTATCCAATAGTTATATTTTAGTTCCCAAACCACCGCACAATTCTAAATTTGTACTTATCCTTACTCTAAAAATAAATATGAAACCTTGTTTCCTCTACTTTTAAAAAAAGCACACATCGGACTAAAAAAAGGCACTCTTCTGGGATAACTGGTATGATTTTCAAGATTATAGACTTACTAGTGGAATGCAGCTACCACAGTACAGCTTGTGCATCTGCACAGATTTGTATTTAAAAGCTGATGAACAAAAGCCACATGTTGAAAAATTCTATTTTGCTTGGCCTGCTCTCAGCGATGCCTCACCATTCTCATTTCCCCCACGCTTGTTTTTACAATCCCAAGATGCCCATACGAGGCCTGGAACGCAAACTTACCATACTCTGGCTGCTCCTTGGACTCAAATGTCCGGTGACTGGGTGCATGACTATCCCACCCACCGAGAGGGTTTAGGAAGTTGCTGTCCTCAGTAGTGCTGTCGTACTTGTAGTCCTGGTCCCCGCTGCTCATGCGAGTCAAGGTGGAGGACCTCTGCCACCAGTTCCTCCAGTCAGGCGATGGGGCTGGCCAGCTGGGCTTGCTGCTCTCCTTCTGCAGATCCCTGTCTGTCTCCGTGTCGGGGCCATCCACCACTTCAATGGTAACCTGCGGGATTCAGAACAGCCCAGCCTGACTGTCAGTGCCTCCTCCCGGTCAGTGGGAGCCTTTCCACACAGCACAGACAAGGTGCTGCCTGGCAAAGAGGCTGTGCAATACCTTTGAGTTCGCATGTTGTAAACCATATGTGGATTACTGAGCCCAGAGATATGCAGAGGCTGAGTGATTCCTTCTGCTACCTCTGCTGAATCAACCTTGGAACAAAGGCTAGGAAAAATCCTGCACAAAATAATAACCCATGCTGTGCCTAAAACCTTTGCAGCAGAATTTTCTGCCTTACGGGGAAAACGTGTTTAGAGCCAAACTTATATGACCAGGAAAAAGAAAACCAAACCTGTACTCTGTACTGAGGCTGAATTTGAGGTAAGCATGAAGAACACCAGTGTGCAGAGCCTGCTCCAAGGCCTTGGGCTGACTCAAGATGGGGCTAAGCAAGGCCATGAGTGTGAAGGTGAAGATGCAGAGCCCAGGTATCTCTGGGTTTGTATCTGTCTTGCCCTCTGGCAGCAGCCCAGCTGTTACTGCTGCATGAAACCACACTTTGTGGCAGTGATGGAAGCCAGCAGCTCCTCTGACCAGCGCTGAGCAAGTGACTTGCTGCAAAGCTCTCTAAAGTAGGTCCTTTTGTCATGCTGGAAGAGTATAATGACCTGTTATGGTCAACCTGTTTATGGTTTCTACAGAAGCCCAGAACCAAAATTCAAAGTTTGCAGCCCAATTCCCTCACAGACATCACAAATGTCAATATCATTGTGCACAGGAGCAACCCTTGATTGTTGCTTTCCGTGCTGAACAATGTGTAATTCTAAAACTCTTGGATAAATACTGTGTGTGCATATAGGTGGCTATTCAGGTAGAAGCAGAGACCAGCCACCAGAAACCTTGGCTCTGTGAGTCATGCGAGCATTGCCTGGCCACAGACAGATCACAGAATGCTCTGATGTGCCATGCTAATGTGATTCAGTGATTACACTGGACTGGCTAAACAACCAGAAGTGACTCTCAGATATATCTATAACGTTTAATAGGTACGGAGGCATTCTCAGCCTTTCAAGATGGTACACAGTGAAAACTAGGTTGTATAAAACAGAAATAAAGTACTATTATGCTAGAAGTAATTTACACAGCTCTGTGGATGTGCACGGTGCATAAAAGATTAGTTTTATATGATTGTTATTAGTAAAATCACAAGACACACACAAGAAAAAGAAAGAAAAGGTCACGGCTACCTGTGACCCACAGAGTGTGACACAGGAAGCAAAGTAGAACTGTCATACCCTCAGAGCTGCAGACACAAACAATGCCCACACATCCTTTCTTCAGAGAAAGGAGATTTTGAACCTATTTCATGCTTTGCAGTTTATCACAGACCAGGTCATCGAAATGAAAAACTTGCAGGCTACTATGAAGCTCCACTGGGAGAAAGAGCAAGAGCAAGGGAAAGTGCAGTTGTCAGCCTAATAGCATCTTTACACAAAGGGTATTTCACTCCCAGCCTAAATATGGAATTGGAACCATTACTTCATTAAACCTCAGTTTCTAGAGACCAAGAATTAAAATGGATTTCATAAGCTTGAAAACATCAGGGTCAGTTCAGGCATTCAAAATTGTTTCATCTATCCAAGCAAAACAGAGTTTTCACAATAAATGAAAGGAAATCGCCTTACTGAGCGGCAACCGGTGCCAGTGGTGGGGCTTTAGTACTCCCCACCTGGAAATTAGTACAACTCCAGTACTACAGTAGCAAGTGTTTTTAGGACCACATTAACTCTCTGAGCAGTGACTCAGCAAAGTGGAAAAAAAACCAATCCCTCTGATAAAAAATAATGATAATTGCTCCATTTGCTTTGATAATCTGGGGCTGTGTGACAGTCAGCATGAACTTGCATTATTTCAGCCAGGGACAATTTGAAGAACCACAGGAAGTTGGTTTTAAATAATGATTGATGCTGCCAAGTCAGTTTAAGGAAAAGAGGGTTTGCAGGGAGAGAGAAATGTCTGCTGAGCTTGGTGCTACACTGGTGAGGAAAGGCAGGTGGAACGCACGGGCTTGCAGGGTTGTCAGACCCCAGCAGACCTCCAGCAGCACTGCCACTAACCTACTTCCAAGACATATTGTGCAATCGGACAGCCACTGCAGTCTGTTTTTACCACTGAGGAAGTGTATCAGAAAGGCCTCTAAAATGAATTTTCCAACACACAGCCTATTTAAAAACCTAAACCAGCAGAAGCAAAATCCAGTGTGGTAGTCTGACAAATAACTCTGTTCCTCTTGCCACTGCTTTAAGCTTTGATTACCAAGGTGTTTATTGTGGCATAAAAATCATACAGTGAAAGAAATTCTATAAAGAATCCTGGGATTGTCTGAACTGCCACTCTCGGAAATTAGAAGCCAGCTTCGATTGACTCTGGTGTTTTCAGGGACTTGGCTGTGCCCTGCCCAGCTCCATTTGACTTAATGGACCTTCCAGAGGCAGGAAGGAAATCAGTGCGTAATCCTAGTAATCCCTCCTCCAAAAGTTAGGGCAGAATTGTGAGAAGAGGCTGCTGTTTCAGGTGAGCAATTGCTCCCTTATCTCAGTCTAAAATTTTGAAAAATCAGCTTTCACTGAATTCTTTGCAGTACTTACAGATAGACTTACAGTGTTAGTCCGTGACTGTACGTACACATACACGGCACTGAAACATGTACCTTGTTTCATCACTTTCTATACTGGGGCTGTTTATAAAAAGGAATAAAGAAATCAAGAACTAGAGAATAAAGATCAAGAACTAGAGTCATAAAGAACAGGCATTCAGAGAAGCTCTGGAAAAGTTTTCATGCTGTATAAGTATTCCAACAAAAACATGTTCTCTTAAAAATTAAAAAATCGATTTGGTTTAGCAATTCTATCTTGGAGACAATTTTAGAGGCTGATTTCTTCTTCCAGTGATTATCAAAACTGTAAAGATTCTTTTTTTCTCAAGCTTCCCAAAATGTCTGTGGTAACATAGTTCTTGTATAAATCCACAAGCATTCCCAGAAGTATTCAAACCTAAAATAAAGCCTAAAGCCACTTCTTTTATGGTTGTACGAGCTAGGAATAAGGACATTCCTCTGAAAACTGTTAAAAGCAATTGGTGTAGGCACATTAAAACAACAGATTTGCAGTCAATTTCTAATGAAACAAGTGTATGAAGCACAGATGTCTCCAGACACCAACATCCAATTTTCTCCTGGCCAAAAATATACAGAAGATAAATATTATCCCAGCCTGCTGGAGTGCACAAAAAGTTCTGTGTTCTTCGTCCTGTTTACTGAGACAATGTTTCTGAATTCACTTTGCTGGTGTAAACATTGCCCTAAGCAACTGGAAGATTATGTTTCAGGAAGAACTATGTTTGCGATATTGTGCAAGCAGCAGATCCTACAACATTTCTATCCTGTTTCTTTCATGCAAACGATGCAAATTTTCAATACAGAACTTGCCATTCTGGTAGGATAGACATGTGCAAGTCAGCAATGAGGTAAGTATAACAAGAGAACAGAAACAAGTTCATTGCAAGAGATTGAAATGGTAAATCTGGCTTTACGCCACATAATTTTAATTAAAATGCTATCAGCAGTGACACCAATTTACTTCTGGTTGTGTCATGTCACATAGAACGGTTTTCTGGACTTGAAAAGTGAAGGACCCTCAAACTTTGTTGGGAGCAAAGAAGACAACGTGACTTGAAACCTGAAATTTCTATTTAATGTTGCCAATCCAATTTGCAATCTCTGATGAGCCCAACTGAACCCCAGAAACAAAAATGTGTTCTAGCTCTGAATCCTGCACTCTGCAGTGAGCTCTTGTTACAGCACAACGCTGAGGAACCTGCACAGCTCTGGTACTGACAGCGGTTCAGCTGCGGCCCACGGCCCCCGGCTCTGCCTGCACCAGTCTCTCCAGGGGCCAGAGGAGCAAGCAGCTCCTGCAAGGCTTCACCGAGCTTCCAGTGCTGCACCTGGCAACAGCTGCTGTGCTACTGCCTCAAGGAATCAAACCTCACAAGCCTTACAGGAAACAAGCACTGCTGGAGCCCTCCAGCTCTTCTTGTGCTAAATTAGAGATGAGACTGGTAGGACTGGTCAGACACTGTTGAGTCTTCTGTGATGATACCAAGAGGGTGTTGCTTACGAATGCAGTGAAACCAGCAGCTTCAAAGGACAAATACAAATGACAGCTAAAAAGTACATCTAATAAAATGCGTAAAAAGTGACGTTATGAGGCAGGTGGAGGTGAGGGAAATGGCCATGTGTGAACCTGGAGAAGAGTTGAAGTCTGCAGTTCTTTTTTAAAAGCAGATCACACAGCCTTGTTTCTCTGTAGTTGTGTATGTTCCTAGAGCGGGTGGTTTTGTGTAGAAGTTCTTCTAAGAGAAGGTAGTAACCTGTTGGTACCCAAGGTGCAGGAGATATTGTCCTGCCAGTTTTAAAGGATTTATCCCCCCTGGACGGCACTTATTTTGACCTCTGTCCATGGAAAAAATTGCCAATGCTCTGGGAAGAGTTTGAATCTAGAAAGGTTTGAACTAGATGATAGAATAGTTTGTAGTGGTGTCACAAGGTGAAGAATTTAGAGGTTTTGGGGTTGTTTATGTAGTAGATAGACAAAAGCTGAAAATGCCAAGATGGAGGACAGTTGTTGCTCTCCAGGGCTGCTTCTTCTTCTTCTATACCTCCATGTCTTGCAGTAGAAGTGATTTAGAATGATTGGATGGAAAATTCCGCAGTTCCTGTCCACGCAGGAGCTGGGTTTGTTGGGCATTGGCAGAAAAGTGAAAATAAGTTTCGTTTCAAACTTCTATTGGGTCATTTACCTTTAAAAGGGCCAAGAATTTGTGATAAGCTCTCTTTCGGCGCCCATCTTTTGAACTCTCTGCAGGGTGCTGTGTCCAGCACTCTGTTTCTCTGATAACGCTAATTAAAACAACTATCTGAAGCAACCAACAAGAGGCCTCCTCTCGTCTTTTCAACTTTCTGGCCAGGACTCTCGGGCCTCCCTCCTGCAGGGGAGTCCCACAGTAACCCAGTAGGTATCAAAGAGAGAAAATAGGTAACAAATAGATAACAAAGCTAGCACAGGAGCACTGGAGTGGTGTGACTAGTGGATATGGCCACAGGCCTCATGAAAAATGACAAAGACCAAGCAGGAATTAACTTCTTCTGGTTTAAAGCCACACCTATCAATTAACATGGTTATCAACACAGTTTTAAACAGGAATCCTACCTGTTTCTGTGCAGTTTTCACCCAGAACATGTCACCTCATCAAAATGTTTAACACATCCACAACTGGAGCGCACCCAGCTGTGTTTCAGCTCTATTGGTCATGAAGCCTGACCAAGATTTAAGTTCAGTGAGGAGCATTAATATCCAAAAAATGCCCTTACTGCCCAAAGAGGTTGTGATCTGCCTGTCCCTGGAGGTGTGACTGGGCTGGATAGGCCTCAGAATAACCTGATCTAGTGGAAGGTGTCCCTGCAGGGGGACTTGAACTAGATGATCTTGAAGGTCTTTTCCAACCCAAACCACTCTATGGTTCTATGAGTTTTCCCTTCCCTGCTCATTTGTCATGGTGTCAAGCACTGTTGGGGAAGCAGCAAAGCAGTGCAACAACAGAGCAGCACACTGCCTGTCCCTGTTACAGTACACAGCCCTGGGAAACCAGTAGTAAAAAGAAAAGGGGAGGGACAAGGGCAAAAAGTTCAGTTGCAGGTTGAAACAGCTGGCTCCAAACAGAGGGTTGGCTGCAAAGAGTGGAGAGGTTGTAGAAGGCTGTTTGGAACAGACAAGAAAAACCCATCAGAAATGGAAAGTAGGCAGGTTCCTGTACACCTCCCATGTGACTTTGTTCTACTATTCAGGGCTTAGAACAATTCTGACTTACTCTGAATAATAACCCTGAACAATTACAGGGTCTGCATAGGCATCCCTTGGCTAGTCTGACAAACAAGTGAAAACCTAGACAATGGGGATTTTCCAGTTGTGAAAGGAAATCCAAAAAAACCATGTGATCAGTCTTTGTAATCACCTTCTCATCTAGAAGTCTTCCAGGCATTGACAGAATTGTTAAAATGACAAAAAGGAAAACAAAATACCCCAAACCGAGCAGCCAGTCTTTGCTCAACAGCAGCTACTGTGGTTACTCTCAACAACCAGCGTGGAAGCACAGCTGAAGCATAAAATGCCACTTGAAATGATGGGAGATTTTACAAGGCTAGAACACCACAGGAAGGCCAGTAAGTGTTGTCCTGGTCTTGTATGCAAAGAGTCATATTCATTTGGATTACAGCTCTGACTGTTGCTTCTGAGGGTTTTCTAGAGACAGTCTGCTGTACTTAGGTTATCATCTGATAAATACAGCAGTACCTGGGGTAATCTGAATTCCCCTGATGGTGTTCTGATATTCACCAGTTCATCACTAAAAGAGCAGACGCCAGGGTATGATACAGCTAGTGCTATCTCACAGGTGCCAGAGAAGGAATGGCCCTAAAGAGAACTCACTAGAGTATCTTTCCCACCTGCTTTTTTGGAAGAATTTTATGCCTCTTTCTTAGATTTTTAATTTCCCAGGTATAACTTCCATTAAAAAATGTTATTTTTGGTCTATGCAGTAGAAGGAAAAAGAGGTTTTGAGTTTTTGAGAAGAAAATGCGGCCATTGTGCTGTCTTAAAATAGAGCCTGTTTTCTCCTTTCCAACCTCTCAGTCCTAGGAGGACTCTTTAAGTCAACACTCCCAGGATTGCAACTTACAGAGCTGGGAGCCATTGTGCAAAACAAAAATAAGCATTAATTGTGTTTTCACCTGCCAAATAGCTGATGGGAAATTTGCAAGTCAACAAGTGTCACTATTTCTGTTCAGGTCAGTATAGTACTGTTTAACAAGCAAAAATTCACTATTACTCTTTTTCCTAAAAGAGTAGGCCAACTTTTACAACCTTTAGGCAAAGAAATAAACTTTCTCTGTCTCTGTAGGGAATTAATGTGAGTTTTATCTCCATGAGGCTTGACCAGCTGCAAGACTGTCAACCAAGAACTTAAAGAAGCTTTGTATATCACTATTTACGCACCTAAGTAAGCAGAGTAAATGCAGAGTAAATAAAACGCAGAACTTAGGGAGCCTGTTTCTGAAAGGGCTCATCTTGTGCACAAGAGCTCTGGGATCAATGTTGCCCAATGCTTTGCAGTTTACAGGACTAGTCTTCCCAGTTCGCAGAGTCCAGCAAAACTGCTGACATAGTTGCTGACACATTTCCAAGATCAGGTGGTGGAAGAAGAGGTCAAAGCAGCAGCAGTTACTGTGAAGACAAGCCAGGGAACTGTTTCCATCTCTTTTATCTATTCCCTGTGTCTAAACATTGTAAGCTGTTACCACTCAGAGAAGGTTTTTGTTTCCTCCTGTCCTCCTCTGCGGTTTACATACTGTTCAAACAGTGATGTTACACTATTTGCCTCATGCCACAATCTGGGGCCCCTACAGCTTTGCAATCTTCCCTTCCTAAAGCTTTCTAGAATGGTTCTCCTAGCACAAGAGATGTTCCAACTCATCTACGGTGAACGCAAGAGAGTGACACCACGGAGGCAGCTTGTTCTCGCCCAGTCATGGAATCATGCGCTGGTTAGGGTTGGAAGAGGTCTTAAAGATCATCTCATTCCACCCCTCTGCCACGGGCAGGGACACCTTCCACCAGACCAGGTTGCTCAGAGCCCCATCCAACCTGGCCTTGAGCACTTTCAGGGATGGGGCAGCCACAGCTTCTCTGGGAAACCTGTGCCAGGCTTCACCACCCTGACAGGGAAGAATTTCTTCCTAAAACGACTCCAAACTTATCCTCTGTCAGTTTAAAGCCATTCTCTCTTGTCCTATCATTCCATGCCCTTGTAAAAAGTCCCTCTCCAGCTCTTTTGGAGCCCCTTTAGCAGTGGAAGGTGCTCTAAGGTGTCCCCTGAGCCTTCTTTTCTCCAGGCTGAACAGCCCCAGCCCTTGCAGCCTGTCTCCAGAGCAGAGGTGCTCCAGCCCTCTTGAGCATGTTGGCCTCTCAGCAGCAGATCTATTACATCTTTACATACGTTCTTCTGAGACATATCAAAAGGATGGTAATTTTGTGGGCTGGGGGACTATAAGAAGCCAGGAATTAATTTAACCAGAAAACCAGATCTATTAGTGCATTGTTTTTATAAGCACATCTTAGGCAGAACAACATTTGAATTTATTGTTTTGGTTAAAAGAGACTGCTTATTAATGCCAATTTTGCTTTAAGGCTCTGAATTAAAAACAAATCACTCATTTTTTCCTCTTTCCGATCCTTGAAGTTTCAAGATGCAAGTGGCTTGCAAGAGGCTGTTCCAAACCCAAGAACAGTTTGAGGAATAACATATAACAAAGTTTCTTGCAGACAACTTTTTTTTTACTCCAAGCAGCTGATGCAGAAATTAACTCTAAGTGTCACTTCCATACAGAGGAACACATTTTGAGCTGAAAATGAAAGACTTGTTCTCTGACAACCTTTGGGGATGGTTGCATTTTATAATAGCATACCAAAAGCAAACCTGTTCACAAACAAATTTTACACCAATAAATTAAAGACAGAAATTAATATACCCATTTGTTATCAACGAAAGTAATATGCTCCAAAATCGCAATCACAAAGATGGGTTTAGTATCATAAACAGGTCTACATTGACCTCCACACTTGTGCAATCTGGGATCAATCCAAGGAGAAATTCAGAAAAAAATTGCAATACATGCATTAACTTAGAGAGAAAAAGTATGTATTATATATCTTTTATAAATAATACCATGTTACATTACATTGTATTGTACTATATACCTTCTCTGTTGGTAGAGACAGATTGTTCTGGCTGCGTGTCATGGAAGCCAGGCCGAAAGTTGTCTTGGTTCAGTAAAATAACTTTGTGCAAGGTATAAAAAAATCAGATGTTAACATAAATTTGTACCTGAATGTTGGGATTCTGCCCATTGATATCTGCTTTTGACAGGTCAGGGAAGTTTGGGAGATCCAGAAGAAAAGATCTGGGTCCATCTCTTTGCAAGGATGTATGCCCGTTCTCCTGCCTGAATTGCTCCTTAGGGAATGGCCGGTGGGCAGCCTGGAGATCGGGGTATTCTCGTCGCTCCTCGGGGTTCAGGGTGAAACTGTCTTCAGGAGAATGGTCCTCTGCAGTCAGTGTGTTCTGGGGAAGAAAAGCAAGGCACAGTAATGACAACTGAGAGCGTGCAGTCCTGCCAGTGCTCCCGTCCCTCCAACAGCTGCACCCTTACAGCACCCAGGCCCACGGCTCGCTGCTGAAACACAAATCTGTAACCAGCTGACACAAGATAAAACTGAGTCAGACTTGGGCCCTAAGCTCTCCCAGGCTCCTGAACCATTCCAGCCTCGTGGTGAGCACCTACACAAGCATCAGACTTAAAACAAGCCTAGAAACATGAGGCTCTGAAGTAACCCCTGGGAAATCAAATTGTACCACATTAAACATGTCCCTAAAAATGCTGAAAGGCATCCTTCTTATAAATCATTTCAGCTTGCTTTGTTCCAAAGTGAAGCAAAAACACTGACTGTTAAGGCCATGTCGAAATTTATGGTATTAAAAGATCCTACCGCTGAGCTGGCAACCTCCCCTTCTCTCCCCTCAGTCTGCAACAACTTCCATCTCGTCTCTGTGTTCCTCACCCAATTTCTCTGGTCTTGAACATCTGAACCTTCCTTCCTCTGGGATCTCATTTTCATGTTTGCCTAATGGTGGGATTGAATTTCACCAAGCTGTGGGTCAGCGGTTAATGCTTTTGTTATTGTTGAGCGTACTTTTGGGTTTTGTAGTATATTACAGCAGGCTGCCTCTGAACCAGTAGCACTGCTGCCACTGCCTTTGACCTCACCAAGGAGACACATTTAGTATCAAAACACTGGCTCCCTGGGTTAGGACTGGCCTGGGGACTTGGGGAAAAAACAGCAGAGAAGTCCAATCTTCTTATGGCTACAAAACAAAAAAAACCCAAAAAAACGGGGCAGATTCAGCACAGGTTTTGGGTTTGACTCAGCTGAAAAATTTTAGCTTGAGGTCTTAGTATGACTGCCTGGGGAGTTTTTATTTTCAGTTCATAAAGAGACAGCAAGCATGGAGGGGGTAAATGTTAAAGACCTATCTTTTAAAACAAGCACAATTAAAGTGGAATGGCCACATGTGGTTCTGGCTCTACTGAAGCATATTTTTGCCAGCATTTCTGGTTAAACGCAATCTCCATCCAGCTCCCCTGGTTCAAATTAAGCCATAGCATACCTTTAGCTAAGCTCTCAGATAGATAACAGCTCCAGTGCCTTTTCTTTTATTTTGTGTTTATTTGCTTGGAAGGTTATAAATTGACCTTTAAAGAGATTTTACAATATAACCCGTGCGCAGTACAGGAAAATATTCAGTGACTTAAAATAAACTAAGCTTGAAGAGTTATCTTGGACTAAGTGAAATTGTATCAAGTAAAAATGAAGGTGGTTCTTCTCTATCCTCCTCACTGCACTCCATTTCTAAAGAGCAAAATCAGATTTGGCAGAATTAATACTGTCTTTGTATTGTCACGCCCAGAATGGTTACAGTCTTAAAGTGCCAAAAGGGCAACTTTATACATTGATCTACAGCACAGGTCCAAATTCTGAACTAACGTATGTGCGCAGTGCTAAAATGTGTGTGCTCCTGACAGTCTGCTTTGCTTGAAGGCTAAAACAGGCTCTTCTCTTTGCTGGAGACCAGGAAGGACTTTCAGATGCCTTTGGAGGCCCACCCGTTATTCAATATAAAGCAGAAAGCAGATCATGCAGCAGCAAGCTCTGGGAAACGAAACTGAGGGCCACTTAGCTAACTTTAGGTTCCTTACTCATATGCTAGTGCTTTAACTTAACACTTTGCAGATAGAATTTAACATGCTTGGTGCATGAGGATTAAATGGCTTTTCAATTGTGTCTGACTAACAACAGGGTGTAATAGTGCTGTGATTAAATTACTTCAGTCAGGAACCAAAAAAAAAGTGATACTCAACTATTTTTGCTGGGGTATCATGCCCCTAATCTTACCTTTATTAAAAATAAAGTACGATTTTATTAAAAACTAATAAAATTCTCACATACAATTTTATACTTTCCCTATCTGCCTGCCCCTTCAGGAGCATCCTGATTCTCCACATTAACATACCATGCAGCTAGAGCTGGCCCAGTCCTTTGGACACCCACATTTAGGTCTCTTACAAGACTTGGTGTGTGATCCTGACAGGTCATGGTCTGCCGGTGCCTCGGTGGGGATAACAGCACTTCCCTTCCTCACTGAGATGTTTGCGGGGAGCTCAGCAACTACAATAATGAGGGCTATATAAAAAGTTTCTAATAGTGTCAAACAGATGGAATATCACATGGAGTTAGTTAGGAAACTGTCATGGTGAAGTAATGACATCAGGCTGATCGGGCCCACTACCAAGCTGCTTGGGGCAGGGACTGTCATTAATTACGGACTGAGTGCGACGGGGCTGTTCGACGTTGGGAAGAAAAACGGAGGGAGGACACGGTAACTGCTCCATCCCAAAAGCTGCTGCAGGCAAGGGAGCATGGACCACTCTGCTTGCTCAGGGCGGACATGACCCAGAGACCCCAGTGACACATCAGGTACACAGTTCTGATGGCAGCGACCGCCAAGCCCCAGAGCAGACACGGAGTGGGACACGGAGCTTGACTTCAAGAGCAGGGTTGACTAATGCCTGGCAGGAATGGCCCAGGTTAAAGAGTGTGTGGTCTTCCTAGAGGTAGTGCTGTCTCTCTGTCCCTTTTGCACGAGGAAAGCCCAAGACAGGACTCCTTGGGCCTCTGTATTGTACTGCAACACAGGCAAATGGAAACCCTCAGCATGTGTGATCATTCCAGTTATCTGCTCATGGTACCATGAGTGAAAGGACATTTATTTCCAGCCAATAAAATGAAGGTGTCATGTCTAAGCTGATCTGCAGTATTATTAGAAATGTGTACTTCTGGTAAAAAGATTAAAGAGGCTGCCACAAATAAAAGTGAGCTTGAACTGCATGTGAAGAGAAGACTGTGCTCACCCTGTGCTACTGCATTAGCTCTGCAAAGGCTCTTCCAAGACCCATCAAGCAGGAAAAAGTTTGTCCTTATTGCAATGCCAGCATCCTTCCTGAAGAAAACAGGGTTTATGTTCCAAAGCTAATAGATGAAATTTAATTTTTTTTTTTCAGGGGGGATATTCTCTTATTTTTACGTTATTTCCCACGTTTGTATTTCACACTATTTTCACACAATTTTATTCCTGATGCTTTTGGGAAAGCAGTGTTGTTTTTCAGGGGGGATATTCTCTTATTTTTACGTTATTTCCCACGTTTGTATTTCACACTATTTTCACACAATGTTATTCCTGATGCTTTTGGGGAAGCAGTGTTGTTTGCCTTCCTTTAAAAGCTATGTCACTTCATTCAGAACTACTGACTCAGTTTCTGTGAATTTATGACATTTCTAATTCAGGCATATTGGTTTCCTACTCAAATGATGCATCTGCTCTAAATATTTTAAGATAAAACACTTTTCCCCCCTTTATTTAACAGGATTATTCACAATGTTTAAACTTTCCATTAAGATGATTTTGAGAGCTTACTCATCCTGGCTGTAAGCTACAGTTCTGCAAGTCCCATAGGATCAGATAATTATAGAAGATCCTGATACAAAAACAGCTTAGGATTTTTGAGTGTTCCAAGTGTGCACAGCATATAAGGGCAGGAACGTATAATCCACAGTTGTGTGACAAGACAACGAAATAAACCCTTGAGAGAGAACCTGACACATTATTTGCATTACAAAGCAATGCACCTTGCAACACCTACCTCTGGAAAAGAGAGGGCAGTAGGTCAGTAGGTATGAATGTCTCTGTGTCCATCTATAAACCACAAAAGAAGAGCAATTCACAGGGATTTTGTGAGGATAATTTTACGTGCTGGTGATGCAAGTGGGACTTGCACTATGGCAGGGTTTAAGGCCCCAAGGGACAATCCTGCATGCAGGTAAGATGTTCTGCCTGATACTGCAGCTTCAATAACTCTTCAATAATCAGACTGGCATTTTAACGCCCTCCTTGGGCTTCCCATGATGTTTCTCCCTCTGTCATTATAGACATGAGCTGCAGGGAAAGGCACTGTTTCTCTTCCCCACAGAGAAGCTAAACAGAAATGGGAACTTGTCAAAATACCTAACTAGGGGAAAAAGGAATTTCTCTGCAATTTTGGCAAGCAAGAAGTCTATCTCCCTCCTCTCTTCCTTATTTTAATACCATTTCCAGTTCTGGAAAAACAACCAAGACAGAGAATACGTGAGGAATGACTGCTACAGAAAATATTCTGAAGCAGTTGCTCTTTCTCTGTCCTTCCTATTTATTACCTTCCTTCATTCACTCCCCATTTGCCAAAGTAAGGGCATATTTGCAAGCACTGCTAATTATGGAGGTGAGAGGATTTTGGAAAACTGATACAACTTATATTCTAACAGCTCCCAGGCAGCAAGGGAATCTATTACTAAATCCCTGCTGCAGTTACATTGCCTTATTATTTCTTGTATACTCCTTTGAAATATCTTGTAAAATGATCTTGACAAGAGGTCTTGAATTGAAAACCGAGGGTCTGTCACTGCACTTTCATGATGCACCTGTACAGCATCTTCAACCACCAGCAACAAGAAACTTTTATTTATTAGGAAACTTCACAGACGCTATAAAAGATTATATTGCTATCAGAGACAAAATGAGGCCTGGGGCCTTCACAGAAAACCATTATAGCCATTAGGACTGGTTTCATTTCCCACCTGCCCAAACAGATTGTTTTCATTTTGAAGGCTGTCGTGGGTTTTCAGGTTAGTGCTAAACGATCACTTTAAAATTAAGCGGTCTGGGGAGGCCGAGTAACACACCAGATACTACACGAGACTCTCATCTCCACAGATCCAAGATGTGTAATAAACTTGGGTGATCTAATTCCTGGAGTTTATTTATTATTTTCATCTGTTATGAATGTGAGCAGCTCGGGACCTATCAGGGCGAGGTATGCGGACAGTGTTAGAGAAGCAGGCAGTGAGGTAACAGCTGAGAAACATTATCAGAGATACACAGAGAAAGATTTCTTTTATGATTAATGCCACATACAGTCCAGGCAGCCAGACAGAAAGTCAGACCAGAGGGGTGTCACAGCAACCACCCCCCTACTAAAATATTCTCATTTTTCCTTAAAATGAGCTAGCCCCACACTCACATGTAGCAGTGAAGTGAAGTGAAAGACCTTACTTATCTTTAGAAAACTGCACAAACTAATTGTTTCAATAATAAATAGTGCATTTTAGATATTCACTGCTAATAAATAATTTAAAACAGATGACATTGGCTTGCATATACACAATTGTTTTCACTATGCAGGTCCAAAATAGAGCATCTGCTTTAAACATCGTGCAAATAAAAGATGAATCACTGATAACAGTTGGTAATAATAATGATAATAAAGTTCTGTTAATCATGGTCTATGCTTTAGTAGTTCTCTATTATTCTCCAGTTCCCCAGCAAAACTGATAAAATGACAGTGTATGCAGTTCTAACTTGCAGTACATCTGCCTGTGTAACTAAGCAGCTGTGGAAAGACCAAATCCGGTGATCCCACAGCGTACTGCTCTGGGACACATGAGCTTCAGGGGCTGTATGGCTCTTGAAGTGACTTTGTCTCTGCGGAGAACAGGAGGGAGGCACAAATGCTGTTGCAAGTAAGAAGTTCAGGGTAGACATCGATCCACAGCCACTGTTGGAGCAGTGGTCTCTGCAGATGTTGGGTGCCAGCAGCAGCACAGTGAGGTGCTTGGGATGCCCCAGGACACACCCAGTCCACCACAGCGGGTTTTCTGCCTTATAAGGCTGAAATAGCTCGCAGGAGCTGCATACAGCAGAACCAGCATCTCAAAGCATCTGAGCACATTTATCGCAGAGTCACAGATTTTGAATTTTAGGGCTTCTACACTACAAACTTCTCGATGTAGCCCTCACAGCTACACAGAAAATCTTGAGAACTGAATGTGTAGCCAGGATATGTGTTATGGCTGCAGAGATCCTCAGGCTGTAGGGTTGAGGGCTCCTTCACATCTAGGAAGTCCCAGACAGCTCTTTGGAGGCACGTGGCCAACACTACACCAGGACCCTCTGCGGTGGAGGAAAAGGCCATTGCCTTGTTGAACCTTGTGAACTGATACATCCTGAGTGCCAGAGCAGCTCTAACACCATTCTTCCCCCACTGAGCTGGTTTATTCACTTGTAGTCATCAAGCTTTGGTCCATCCTTTGTTCAGATTCTGCTTGGCAGTTTCGCTCACCAAGCTTCCTGTCTCCTCCACACCACTGGCAAACAGTGGGTCCACATCTGAGTGGTTCTGGCAGACAGTATTTTTTACTCTGAGCTTAAGGAGAAAACCAACCATATTATACTCAGATCTGGCAATCTTTTGCTACATGCTGTGGACACACATTTCACATCACAGCTATTTTGTATGCTCTGTTGTTTGCTTGTATTTCATGTTTTCATTCAGCTGGAAAATACAAACAGTATGGTTCAGCTTGGAGGTGAAGAACTGCCAGTTTGTATAAACACTTTGATAATAGAAACTTGGTGGTGATTACAGCTCAATGTCTGCTGGAAAAAAAACAGAGGCCCTTTAGCAAATTTTCTAATGTAGTACAACACTGGTGTTTTGTTCTTCAGCAGATACTCAGCCATCCAGGGGACAGCCAAGCACACAGAATTAAATTGTGTAGGGCTTCGACAGACACTCAGTGCCAAGTTTTGCTTGTAGTTAACAGATATTTTCAGTTGCCTAAGCTGCTGGTAAACATTTAGTTATTCTTCATTACTCTAAAGTTCTTCCCTGTAATCACTGCCTGGCTGGAGCTCTCCACACAGGACACATTGATTTAGTGGCTGAACAGGCAAAGGTACAACTGAAGAGTAGCCCAAGCATTCAACTCCAACAACCTGTGGAGCCAAAATGCAAATTCTTTGAAAGTTCTAATTCTTTTTAGACTTTATTAAAGACTTGCATAAGGTCAGTAGTAAAATAAAGCTTTAAATAGAATTCACTTTTACCCTGGTGAAATTGAATTTAGCTAGTTTAATCTCACCCATCATCTGAAACCCGCATCATAATTTACACATTAGGTCCCAACAGAACGGGAAAAGCTGCCTTAAGCTGCAATCAAAACTGCAAAGGAAATCCAGAATATTAATACTTTTTGTACACAGCTCTTTGGTCAGGCTTTGCAGATCAGCACACACAACGTCAGTGTAAATGAAAGAGAACAAACATGCATCTTAAGTTATTTTCCTGGGTTTTAAACTATGTCCTTTTGCAAGTTTATTCCACTAAATCACTACGGCTAGGATTTCACTAGGTGAACCAGCTTTAATAAGTGAAGTTTTCATCTCTCCCTAGCTAAAAGAGTAACCTTACTTGAAGCCTTTTCAATTTCCAAAGTTGCCTTCAGCTGTTAGTTTCCAAGAAACAGCTATTTACTGTGTGTCTCCCTCTCATATGCCACTGAATATCCACCCTATGCTTTCAAAAGTGTCTATGACTCTGGCTGTGTTAACTGGCAGATGTTTTTAGAGACTAGAAAGTGTTTAGTCCCTGTGGACTAAAAGTTACATGATGACTTCATCACATAAGCAAAAGCTAATAACGGGAAAGCAAGAAAGCAGACAAGTGTTATATTCCAAAAACATGATGTTTCCTGTGCTTCTGGCAAAGCTACTCCTGTGCCTGAAAAAAGGCAAATCATTTGAGTCTCGGTGCTCAAAACACACACACCATCGAATCGCTGCGAGATAATTTATGTGCCTCTCCCTCAGCTGCCTTCCCCACCAATACTCACTTTCCTTTGGATGGACGTGAGAGGGTGATGGCAGAGGAAAGGCAGTGTTTGTTTACCTTCAATATCTATGCACTATGTGCCTCACAACACTCTCTGGAAGGGGTTACTACATCCAGGAGTTTACAGCAAAACAGCAGCAGGAATCTGAGCGGCTGCCTCAGGACTACGCACCTCAGCTCCTGCAGGGAAATACTCTTTCAAGTGCATGGCTTTACCCTCTCCATTTAGGGAAATTTGGAGAGTGATACAGGAGCAACTGGAAGTAATTAAATAAATGGCATCTGCACACAGAGGCAATACTTGCTGTGGTTTCATATCAAGCCATCAGCAGTGGACATCATGCTCTCTCTCTCTCCACCTCCCTGAGCTGCCCGAGTGACAGATCAAGGAACCAGAGGACGTGGATACACAGGAGAAAGGCCTCCCTCCAGTGACATGATGGGGAAGAAGAGCAAGTGAGTAGATAGGCAGCACACCATGGCAAGACACAGTGAAGACCCTTCTCTGTCTAAGAGGGGAGAAAGGATTTGCCCTGGAGACAAGCGCGGGCTTTTTGTATTATGAATTCTACGCATGTATATATAATTTTTCTTAGAACAGTAAGGGAGGGGGCTATTTCCTAGGGCTGATTAAAGAAGCATGACTCGATTTTCAATTTCAAACTACTCGGGGGGCATTCCAATCGACTGCAGACAGGAAATGAATACCATACATGCGCTGAACAAGGCAGATGCTTTTGAATCTGACACTTACGTGAAATGAAAATATCTTCATTTCTGTCTCCCCTCCACCCCATGATCACTAGTTAGTTCTGAGCTATTTTTAGGATAAATGGTTTTATTTTTCAAACTTGTTATAATCATAGCATGTGCCTGAAGCCACCCAGACGCCACTGACAATAAAATGTATGGGAGCAGGCAAAAAGCATCTTTAGATTAGTCCCAGCAGCCCAACACAGCAACAAGGTAGGAGAGAAAAGATAAGAAGTTCAGTTTTGTGTATCCTCACCTCCTCTGGTGAGGAACAGAGATGAGACCCTTGTGGATAAGCCAGATCCAGGGAGGGACAGCAGCCCTATACAAAGAGAGATCCCAAAGCACATACACAGAGACACTGAAGGCTATGGCTCAGAACTCACTTCCAGCTACTTAACTCTGCTAAAGAGATAAATATATATATTTTCTCCTCATACAGCTCCTACAAGCCAACTGTAATAATTGTCATGATAGTATTATGGGGTGTATAACCCAATATAACAATGTAATTGTGGCTCCTTTTATCAATGGCAGCAGTGCAGTGTGTATCAGGGAATTGGCATGGGCAGCTCTTTCCCCCACTTAGTCCATATGTGTGCAAACACATGACTTCAGCTGCATACTCCTCTTGTATTTTATTGTAGGAATAGGATAAAGGAAGGAAAAAAATCAGAGAGGTGGTATTAATCCGGCCCTTCCTCTGATGTTATGCAAATAATGAGTTCATTTTATCTTGATGTTAAGACAGCCAAAGCTGTATTCCTAAGAACATGAAAAAATGATCCTCTTAGGAGACAGAAGAAGAAAGAGGGATGGGTAGGTGAGAAAGGCAGCTTTGATTTACAGTATTCAAAATGCCATGAATGCCAGATCAAAGAAGAGCAGGAATCAAATTCACATCCACTGAAGGATTTCAGCAGCTTTTTCAGAGCTATTGATCTCTCAAGGGCAAACCCTTTTAAACACTAGGTGATGCCTCTAACTAGCCAGAACTCCCACCTTACACTGGCTGAGCCTCACGTAGTTTGCTTTCATCAGCTGAGGAAAGCAGAAACAGCCAAGACAATGCTGTATCTGGGTTTGGTGGACACACAGAGTTGAGCATAGAAATAGCACGTGTGCATTTTCTGCACCAGATGCTGCCTCTCCAATGCCGTCATGGGCAACTAAAAACCAGATTCCGCAGTGATGAGCCATGTGTTTGGTGTCCATGGAGAGCCTGGTCTGAGGATAGAGTGCTGTCACCCCGGTGAGAGCTCTGGGCAGGGCTTGTTTGTTCAGTGCTGACTTACTAATAAATATAAAGTCACCTTGCATTTTGTGTGGGATGAACGTGGGATAAGACATCTAAGGAGCTACAGCAGCTCAGCTGGCAAGCAGTGACTTGTTCATGGGTTTGGACTCACTGGTCTAATCTGAACACCTAGAAGGCACAGGATCCAACCCTAAATCAAGTGCTGAACTGTGAAATGCACCACGGATTGGCATCTTCCCCCCACCCCTTCCCTTCCTTGGGCTGGGTGTCTTTGGAGTCTTCCCCCCACCCCTTCCCTTCCTTTGGAGTCTGGTAGACAAGCTTCCGGGTGTTTTGCCTTGTCAGGAGACTTCAGGATCGCGCCTTAAGCAAGAGCCACTGGAACTGGGTGCAGTAAAGCAGTTTAACCTGATGCAGCCCCAGATGGTTTCCTAAGAGCTGCCTTTGGGCTTGTGATGCGGATCCCGTTGCAGCAGGCTCATGGCTGCTGCCATCATCGCATCCCTGGGAACACTCCCTTCATGCTGCCTTCCACATTTGCTATGCTACACACATGGCTGCAGCAGCACATTATGGATTACTTGTCTCTTTCCAAGCTCTGCTCATATTTTGAAGTCTATCTGCTCCCACCAGCACTCAGCACATCTCGGTACCTTAAGCATTTTCAGGAAATGGATGACCCTTTTCCTCCTGCGTGTCTGGATTGAGAGCTGGTGCTGCTACCATTTCAATACATATTACAATTTCCAGGGCTCTATCAGGCCACACAGCTCATTGGAAACCTTTGGCACTATTGTTCTGACACACCAGAAGACACAGGCAGTGTGGCTGCCCTGGGTGCTGTTTGAGATGTATATTCACAAATGTTAGACACACACATATGGAGCCCCCTGCTCTTTCCCAATAAAAGCCTGGACTCTAAAGCACAAGGTGAGGAGTGGATACTCTATTGGCCAGCTGCAGTGAGCCGTTCATAAATAACACAACGATCAACTCCCATAATGGAAAACGATACTCCAGAAGCTCTGTCCTGACAAACATCTGTTTTCCTATTGTAGAAAGGAATAACAAGATAGGAAAAGTTAAATGCTGAATGCCTAAACAAACTGAATTAAGAGATGGTAGGAGTAATGATGGATGAATTGTAAACCACGTGCAAATGTTAAAGTTGCCATACTCTTCTGCAGAACATTATGTCTATACTGCAAACCTCCAATAGACAGGGACTGTGCTCTATAAAAATCATGATGAATGCAGGCTTGTTTTTATATTATGGAGGTCCTAATCCTCCTCCTCCTCTGCCTTTGCTCTATTGTTACAACATCAAAGACCAACTGCTGGCCAAGATACAGTCAATATGAAAAGGGCGACCAGCAAATTTACTGCTTGACTTCATTCCCTTTAAATGGAATAGGCACCATGGCCCTTTTTCAAAGTCCAATCGCAGACATATATCTTTTTTATTGGACATCATGTACAATAAAGTGAAGCTGTAACTTGGAAAAAAAATAGAACACCTTAAAAAATCCCATGAGGTGAACATTCCTTTATAAAAATATCACTGTGGTTACATGTTTTGAAAAACTCTGGGCAATTCACAGGGCAAAAGGCATGGACTGGCTAGGTTATAGTTTAGCTAAGATGCATACCCATGCCTAATATTGAGGTGGTTTCAAAAAAAAAAAAACAAACCCAACCAACTAATAAAAAGCAATATATTTAAGACAGAATGCCAGTGTCATTGAAATAAACTGAAATGGCAGCATTCATGTCATGAAAATCGTTAACTGCTTTGTTATAGCCTGCTCTGTGCAGTGAGCCTTTACAAACCTCTTCAGTCCAGAGAATCTTAAAATCAGGAGCACAGAATGCCAATATACAGACTGCATCTTAAACAACTCCAGTCTGATTACTGAGGTAACTTCCAGAGGCACTTTCAGATGAGAATTGTATCCACAGACATTAAAGACGGGGCATTTTTTGCTATCATGTTGCTAAATAGAAGTTAAATAATTTCTGTCTATGAAATTAAATAGTGAATAAACAATTTACATGATGTAGGAGGTGAGTATAGAATCAAGGTGTTACAGAATCTATGCTAGACAGCTATGGTGTTCATTTTTTAACTCTTAATCCTTTTTGTTTCTTTGGATACCTTGTGCAAACAGACATTACTAACTATCTGGTTACTTACCTTATATTGAGACCAATCCCATACTGATTTTAAAATCCTGCACTGATGCATATGGCAGGTAAAACCAAGGAAATTCATGTTTTATCTGTAGTAAACTTCAGCAGCTGCTTCCAGTGGAGTAATTATGGTTTCTTCAGGTAAAAACTGCTGCTGCTGCTGGGTTACTTCTAAGGCAATAAAGATACCAAAGCTGTGTAACTAATTTCTGAAGCACCAGCTGAAAAAAAAATAGCTGTCTTATCACTAGGTTCTCTTCCCTGTTATTTCTGTTACAATTTCTCTGCCGTCAGTCACCTCCTCTTTTCATCACAGCCTACAGCACAGCTCTTCCAGTGCAAACACCCCACCTCCTGCTCAGCATTCCTGGGCATTCCTCTACTAGAGGAAGTGTTTCCAATGAGTGCCCAACCTCAGTACCTGAGCACCCAACTCAATGGGAATGCAAAGGCAAGGTGCCTGAAGGGAGCATTTGGGATTTTAAACCTGTCCCACGGACAACATGGACTCAGTAACTGCTCCTTAGAAAGGGAGGAATCCACTTTTCTCAGAGCAGCCCCAGTGGCAGAAACAGATGGGGCACTATTTGTTTTTTATAGACACACAGAACTCACTGGTTTTGTCATGAGAACTGATCTCCACAGCCATGCTGGCAAAGAGGAAATGTTAATCTTCCCAAGGAAGAACTACTGTGGAACAAACAGTCCTGGATTTTTCAGTGCAATGAAACATAACAGATGGAAATTAATTCATGCAACATGAAGAAAGCCACACGCCAGGGCCCAGCTTGTCTTTGTGGACGGAGGTCCTGATGACATGTGCTATGTGCTTATCAGTTCTGTAGAAAAACTGAGCTGTGAAAGATTCATATTCAAGAGGATCTTGGCTCTGCAGCTGACACAAATCATTGACTTGTCCTGCTTTGTGGAAGTCAGTGAAGCAAGGTCAATTTAAGCACACTGAGAATGCAGGTCTAGCACGGAGGCATAAAAGCCAAGGGAAGTTTGAACTCCTCCTGCCTTTCAATGTGCACTGACTCCACCAAGAGTGTGAAGAAGAAAGGTTTCATCTCTGATTTTCCCCTCTCATCTTCAGGAGCACCTCCATACATTAAAGGCTTAGAGGTGAACAACTCCAGGCCTGGTTTCATCTAGCTGGACTGCTACAAGAGAGGGATAAAAAAGATATGACCCATGGCTGTGAGTTCTCCAAGGACTTGAAAAACAAGGACAAAAGGATAAAGGAACTGCTTACCAGTACCGCCCACACCAGCTCCTCTAACCAAGCATTATGGTGCCACAGAAGTGACCACTGTGGCGAGCCATCCCTTATTACAACAATAAGTTACATTTTACTTTGTTTTCTTTCTTTTTCTGGTATTTCAAATCGAAAGTACATGGAAATACCAACACTGGAAACATTCTGCTCTTGCTGATGCACCAATGAGCTCACTACGCTATTTCTTGGAAATGTTATTCATCTCTATGCTTTGGACTATGAATTTAGCCTGGCATTTACAGTCTTTAAAACTTGTAAAATAAGCACAATGGTCTTAAAGTACAACAGTAACCACTGCAGCACTGAGTGCTTCCTTCTGCCTTTTACTAAAGCACTTTGTATTTTTCACTTTAAAGTTACACTTCATCATTCATTTGTGACAGTGCCTCCACTCAGGCTGGAGACCCATTGCGCTGCACATCGCTCACAAGCTACACCACAGTACTGGAACCTCAACTTCTGTAAGCTTGGGTTGAGATTTGAAAAGTAAAATAAGGAAAAATAAACGACACCACTGAAAAATGATACTTTCAAAAAGGCTTATTTCTGAAAACTGAACATTATTCAGTCAATTCAAAGGGCTTTTATGCAATGCAGTCTTAAAGCAGACAGCAAGGTAAGAGACGTAACAAAAAGGCCAAATAAGCACTAACCAACACCATGAAGAGAACAAATGAGGCACAACTGGGTACTACCTCATCTGTTTGCAAGGAAGACTGGCAAAACACACAGAAGAACATAAAGCAACCAACTCTGACAAATAAACCTGCCAAAGCTGCTAAATCAGGATGTAAGCACAAAGCAAAACTACATTGCTTCAATTTTTTTGTTTTATGCTTGTGTAAGGAAACATCTCAACTGTCTGTCTATATATTTGAAATATGAGTGCATTGCAAGATTTTAAAGTGATGCAGAAGAATGTGAGCATAAGAAAAGTATGGCAAAATAATTTCCTAGCGTTACTTGCACTCTGTGCACTTTTACGTAATAAAGGAAAATGAAGGAGAAATTCTTAAGCATGAATGTTCACAAATCTGTGCTTTTGAAAAAACATAGAGATTTTCAAACTGATTTTTTCTTCCCATGGGAATACCTACCAACGACTGGATTTTCAGAAGCCATCACTATCACATATGATTCAGAAAGCTTTTCAAACATACATATTACATTGGCAGGCCAAGCCTGCATTGTCTGCATCACTATCAATACTACTGCCTTCTGCACCTCACTTCCTATGAAGCTTTCAGATGCTGTGACATAACACAGCTGGAGTTGCCACCTTATCAACAATTCTTCCATTGTTTGACGGTGTTTTCCACCATTTTGGAACAATTCAGCATTGATTACTGATATAGAGATGTAGTAGATACGAGCAGAGACAAAAGAACAATGCTGAATTCAAACCACAGTTCCCAATTTACATTCAACATAACCTGGATTGGTTAAACAGATGTCTCCTCAGCAAAGGAATTCCGCAGCACAGTAAGGTGTCAAACAGCCCAGTATGCTGAACCTCTAAGTACTGGGGCTCAGCTACCTACCTGCAGGTCCTAACAGTACACACTGACCAGCACCACACAGCACAGTGGTGGTGAAATTGTTGAGGTCACCAGCAGAGCTGCAGCTCCAGGCCTCCTGTTTTTGTGGACAGTTGGCATTATGGAAGGACAGAACAGGGAAATGTGGCTGAACCTAAGGGTGGGCAACCAAAGCAGGAGAAGCGAAGGAGAGTTTTGTGCTGATCAGGTAAGACCAAGGGGTCAGGAGCAGTGTGGTTGTATCACTGTTGTAGCTGCTGTGACCAACTGTGTAGAACAAACTTCTCTACATGATCCACACAGAGTTAAAAGCTACTCCAGAACTAGTGCTGGCTGTCCAAGTTAGATGAAACAAAGTGGAAAATACCAACGCAGCTCCATCCAGGATCTCTGTATACCTACACCTGGCCTCTCTATTCTCACCAAGGGCAATCACTACAGCTCTAAACCTTCTCAGGAGCCAGTCTCAAACCCACCACTCCTTGCATTGCCATGAGTCATCCATCCGGCCGTAGGGCTCAAGCCCCTGGTAACAGGTTTGCCTTTAACCCCTCCGCCCTCACACACAGCCCCAGAGCACAGGTAAGGATCAACTGAGAAAAGAGAAAGGCAAAACGAGGAATGTCACTGGACCTCTCCCTGTAGCAGCCACTGCATTTTGTGTTTGGCTCCAGGACCATGGGAATGGACATGATGACGCTGTGATAGCCCAGAATGAATTTAGAACAACACATACTCTGCTTTTTTCTTACAAAAAGCCCAATACTATAAAGAGCTGGAAAACAATCCTAAATCTTGCTCAAAACAGAACTAAATAACTCAAAAAGACTATTCAGTATGAAGCACTAGGAAAAAACTGCTGTGATCTATAGTTACAGAGACAAAAGAGAGAGGCACCTTGTGATTTAATGCCAGGCATTTATCAGGGATGATCCAGGAGAAGCAGTACAGTAACTGTTAGCTGTTGAGCTGAAGAGATGTTTAGCAAAATATGCCTCATCCAAACATCTTGGTAAAATTTAATTCAGGAAGTTACATTCATACCTGCCTAACATTGCTCCTTGCAGCCATAACTAAACAAAATATGCTTGGATACCTGTTCTGAATTATTGCAGTAGTCTAAGATACTAAAAATCTTGCCACATCCTTCCCTGAAGGTGTAGTAGCTCTTTTCCACCAAGGATCTGAGTTTGCTAGGAAATTAATCAAAGTGATAGGTATGAAGAGAAGTTTAATTAATACTTTCTGGACATTTCTGGGAGCTGGGTTTGAAAGGTAAAAGAATCTCTCCTGGGAGCAATGGATGCCAGAAAATGGTCCTCTGCTCAGTGCAGCAGTCTCAGTCCTTCACCCTTGTTTCCCATTCTATCCTTTGCTTCCATGCATGCAGCAGCAGTACACGTAAAGCTAATCACCCTTCCTTCCCCCTGGATCCTGGAACAAGCCACAGCCCACTAGGCCCGCCACTAAAGAGCACACATAATTCCCTCCCTTGGGAGACGAGAGAATGAACTGCACATGGACTAAGCCACTGCTAAATCTTAGTGCATAACTGGAGGAACATATGTCAAAGGGTGAGCTTTAGCTAAGAACCTAAACAGAAAAGCCTGCTGAGAACACGCAGGTTTCACTGTCACTGCCAAAAAGCATCAAACAGCATCCTCTGCGACGAGGAACCACCTCACCGAAAGAGACTTTGGGCTGCAGAGAATCAGCCTGCCCAACTCACAGGCCACCTGCTCTGAAAGCTATTCATGTAATGCATAAACTTCTCTTGAGGCAGAGAAGGATTTAGTGTTCACAGTAAATACACAATGTACAACCACTTACTGGCACCTTCTCCAGGCTAAGGGCAGTTGGAAAACAAGAAGGCAGAACGTGGAATCGACAGGTTTTCAAAGATGACTTAGACAATCAGTTCCTATTAGAGCAAACCAAACATAAAGCTCCAGAGCTCAAATAAGCTTTAAAAAAACCCAGTCGAAAACACTCCCAAAGTAAACAGCTTGAGTCCTGCTTAACCGAGGAAGCCAGAAAGCTGAAATATGCCACCAGATCCGACTGGAGATCATTTTGCAAATTGCCTGAATGCAGTACAAGGGTCAGCAAGAGCACACAAGCCCTGAAAAGACTGAAATGCACCCCAGCAGACAGCACACCATTGCCAAACTTCTCATGGCGTTGAGCTGGGGATCTTGGGAGAAAATCATGAGCTCAGCCCTGTAAAGGGCTCCTCACACAGCTTGGAGAATGACTCTTGGGCAACCATTTGTAAGCAGCAGAATGTGTTTCTTCTGGTAGGGCTCAGAGAGCATTTCCGACACGCTGTAATTGCTTGCACACTTAATAAAGAGGGGGGCAAGGGCAGGAGCAGGGCGATTAGAAGGAAAAAATCTGTTTACAGCATTGTGCTGCTTTTCAAATCCTGTTTTCTTACGCAGCTCCAGTTTCAAGCACAACTACCGAGTTTCAGGCTAATGTAATACTGCTGCAAGTACCGCAGTGGAGAATCTGACTTCATGTGCTATGGCATATATTGTTGGTGGCTCTGTTACTGCATTTCACAAGGTAATTTTTCTTGGTGTAGGAACACTGTTTTTCTTGGTGTGCAAGGCCTGCTATGGAAAAATTAGAAGTGATGGGGATAAACTTCACGACGAAATATTTTTTCTCAGAATGAAAGCACAGATTTTAGAGCATCGTAAAGTATTAAAAATGTCTTCCAAAATTTATGTTCAAGCCTTCCCTTCCTTTTAGAACTATGTAAAAAGATAAAAACATACCCAAGCTGCTTTTTTCCATCTCTTAATATAGCTTCGTTTGCTTTTCTTCAGAAAAGAAAGTTTGTACTTCTTTATTTCATAAATATGCTGCACAACAGCCTCTGGATGATAATTAAATTAGACCTAGTAGAATTCTCACCAGAAAAAAAATCTCCCCCCTCCCCAATTCTCCATTTTTTTTTTCCCGTTGGAAGAGATGGAAGGAGGGGAATGAAATCTGATTGAGAAACACAAGGCTGATTCCCTCTCATAGCTCAAGACTGTGAGCTGTTTTACAACTCCAGTGTGGATTTCCCATTTTGTGTTCGTTTGCCCTGCCACAACCCAGTTCTAACAGCGGCATGAAACCGCAGCCATGCGGAGGTCCAGCAACCATTGCTGCAGCAGTGAACCAAGGGAGCCTGGGCTTGTGTCTCACCCATCCCAAAGAGGACATCCCACAGGAGTACATCAGGATTTCCTCCTCACTGCTGCTCCGTTACAGCCAGTCACAGCAGCAGAAGACAATCCCAGACATCTGGAATCTCGGGAGGCACACACAGCGTGGGGAAGAGCACCAAAGGGAAAAAACAAAAGGGAGGAAAAAATAACTTGCTTAATTTTAGGATGGAAGGGGTTTTTTTCTATATTTCTTTCATCTCTCAGTCCAATTAATTGCAGGGGTTAACCCAACTGAAAGACCAAAAGAAATCAAAACCTATCCTACAAAATTCTTCCTTCATTTGAAGGACCAAGAGAAGCTCTTCCTCCCTTAATGAATCAGACTTCAAATGCTTACAAGTGTTTTAGACTATTTAAATCTCCAACAGTATTTTAAGATTACTAAGGATCCTTCCTGAATCCATTTTATGTAAAAAGGACCCAGTTCTGACCACCTCATTTGTGCAGACTGCCTGAGTCCTAACAGACCATACCCTGCGTTTGATAATTGCCAGGGGCTTTTGATACAAAAAATGTCAAAAGACATCTATAAACAGTTGCTGCAAAGATTACTCGTTCCTGGATTTGCCACACTTCTTCAAACAAAATTTCATCAAATGAAACACTCACATACTCACTACTCACAATCGTTCCTCTCCACAGACCTACCAAGACAGAAAAACCCTGAGAGATTTCTACGTGCTTATATCAACAAGTCTGAGTTTGTGCAGTTTTGTTTCCCACTCTGATTCTCTCCCTGGGAGTGCAGTGAACCAGGATTTTGCATTTCACTTCAGCACATGCCACGATACAGCCCAAAACCTGCCAAAATCAGAAGATCCCAGTACAAACTTCCCACTGAGATCTTATATTGTGATGCTCTGAACAGAAGCATCTGCCTGCTTAAGTGCACCTTTCTAAAGCAATAGAATGCCTGGAAGTTATAAAACCAAAAAAATTGATAGACTTCCATCTGTTTAACCAATTGCTCTAATCAATATCCTTTCCCTCCATAATGTTTTGTACAGACACAGTCTCTCAAATACATAACTGCAGAATCAATTCAGCTGGGAAGTATATAAAAATTTCAATTCTACAAATGGCAAAACATTATGAAAATATGAACTGCTAAAGCTATCACGGTGCTTAAAGGCACAGAGTTTATTAAGGTAATCTGTAAAAAATCACTGGACAGAAAAAAGTTCTTGAAGTCAACAATCTACAGATTTTCATGAGACAGCCAACTACAATGATAATAATCCAGGATAATTATCTGAAGATGGTTTTTCTCTTGTTTCACCCTAACCTTACAACAGTGCTCTAAAAGGAGCTCCTCAGGGAAATGGCATCACCCAGAGTTCCCACTTGCCCAGATGTTTCTCTCATTATGTTACAAGCCTGTCAAGAAAAGGCAAATTCAGGGTTATTCTAATGATAGCAAACACCTCATAAAAAACCTCTCCAAATTTACTTTTCCAAGGAACATCATTTTAAAAGGCATTTCCAGTGCCCATGAGGAAAGAAAGCATCATTTATAAAACATTATTACCAGAAATCTTGCAGATATTAAAAAAAACCATCCTGGAATGTCAAGCCGGTGATAAAACTGCAGCTCAAAACAGAGACAGCACGGTGGGGCCTTACCCAAAGCACACGGCTCAGCACTCCCAAGCAGGACTCCCACCGAGTTCAGCAGGAGGTTTTCTGAGTTAGGGGCACCTGACTGCAGGCTGTGACTGGGATGCTGAGCCTGCGGCTCTGGGTTCCCTCCTGTGGCTAGTGGGTTCGTTTGGTGGACCACCAGCTGGGGATCCCACGCATACAGTGATCAGTACAGCCTGCAGTTTCCTTACTTTTCCTTGTGCTTTTACACTCTGCTGGTGCTATGATGCTTACCAACATGAGGGAGGGTTTACATAAATTTATGGTGACAATAATTAGATATTTTTCTGTTCATCGTGTGACTTGGCAGATGATTTTTCTTTTACCGCTTGGATACAGGGGAAAAGAGTTGGTCAAGGCACGTGCAACTGGCCAGAGATTTACAAGCTTTGTCTGGGGATGTTGGTGATTCTACAGCTTTGATCACTGTCTCCAACCTTTATAAATGAATGTGCTACTGAATAAAAAGAATCACCTGCAAAAACATTGAAACAGAACAAAAAACGTCCTTTACCTCTGTCAGACATAATACGCAGTTTGGTTTCATGGGAGAAGTCTTTCAAAAGACTGGAATGGGCTGGCTGGGTCACAAGCGCTGTCCTTCACATCACAAGCACTTATCACCCTAAGTTTCTTGCCTGTTTCAGGACTCTCAGCCTGTCTCTTGACGCTTTCCAAGGAAAGCCACGCACTTTGTTCCAGTATTTCCCGAGACCATACACCAATCTGTTCCCCTCTCAGTCTGGGGACTGCTGTGCCCTCACGAAGGGGTGCCCTGGGTGGGACATGCCGTGCCTGACACCGCTGCTTCCATCCCTCGCCTGCCCCACAGGCTCCCCAGGTGCACCGGCCGCCGTCCGCTGCGGGAACATGCGTGGGAGCCGCCCCGACGCCTCCCGCACGGCATCCAACCGCGGCGCCGGAGCAGCCCTGCCTGTGCCCCCGACAGCGTAAAGCCAAGGAGGGCAGGGGACACCCCGTGCGCGCCCGGGGAGTGCCCTCGGGCGGGGGAGCCCTCGGGCTCGGGACAGGCTCGGGAGGCGTGAGAAGGAGCAGGAGGCGGTCGGGGCAGGTGCACGGCGCCGGCTCCCGCCTGCCCGGCCAGCCCCGCGCTGCCCGGCCGCCCCCGACGGCCCCGGGGGACGCGGGAGGGTGGTGGGGGAGGCGGGGCGGCACTCACCTGCC
>VZRS01012206.1:123752-185402 GCA_013398055.1 Ifrita kowaldi
GGGCCCGCGCTGCCCCGGCCCCGCGCCGGGCGGGGGGGACGGAGCGGGGCGCGCCGCGACCCCCTCCGGCTCCCAGCCCTCGACGGGGCGGCTGCGAGCTCCCCGGGGAAAAAGAGGAGCAGATTGCTGCTTCACTCCCCCGACCCTCCTCCTCCTCCTCTCTACCCCCTGGCTCAGTCGTGGGAAATGGGATCGGGGGCAGAGGACGGGAGGCTGCAAAAAGCTTCAGCTGCCCGCTGTCTTCCCGGGGAGCTGGATACCTGGCTCCATCTCTCCTCTCTTCCCTCCAGTGCCCTAGGGCTGGCAGGGGCAGCGCCGCACTCTCTCCTGCCACCGTGCGTGCGTGTTTGCAAGCGGCCGCCGCTCCTCCTGGCTGCTGCTGTTGCTTCCAGACCCACTTTCTCGCCCCCTCGCTCTGTGTCGGGAGAGGTACGTGTCGGATGCTTTTATACTGCCCTGCCTCCCTCCCCTGCTGTCTTCCCTCCCTGCTTCCCCCCCTTTTCCTTCGCCCTCTCTGCAGCTCCTGCTCCAGCCTAGAGTGTCGTCCCCCCCCACCCCGCTCCCCTCTTCCCTGTGCCGACCTGCTCTTCTGCATGCCCTGCTTTGCCAGGACACCCCACTGCTGCACCCGCACCCCATCCCGCACACGGCTGCACCTTGCGTCCCGACTGCCACCTCTGCTCGGCTGGGATGGATCTGCAATTGGAGTGACACGTCCCTTTCAGGTGGTCTGTGCATCCCTGGTGGGACTGCACTGGGGTTTGACACTCCTTACTGTTCCTCTTGTTTGCCGACTGTGTCAGTACAGTGGAAGAAGCTTTCTCTCTCAGATGGGAGGCCTTCAAATTTAAAAGTAATGTGGACTTGAAACTATGTGAAAATGAGGGTTGTATTATCACTTGCTGTAAGTCAATATCTGAGCATCCAGTCTGAGGGAGCTGGACCGCTTTGTGAGTGCTCAAAGTGCAGCTCACTGTAACAAGAACAAACACAGCTCAAATCAACCTGAAGCATAAATAAAGCCACCTAACAAGAAATGGAAGTTTTGGAATCTTTGTTGTTGTTCTTAGACGATTGGGAATGTTACGTGTAAAAATGAGGATACGAAGAATCTGTGAGTGTGTGACAGCTGGGAGGCTGAACTGGTCTAAGATGTCTAAATGGGCAAATTGGGGAAAAAGTATCCCCCAATACAAAACATTTTCACCTGGAGACCAGTGTTCTCCACAGGGTTTCTGGAAGGTAAGGGTGAGATGTTCCTCCAGCATGCAGTGCCAGCTGGGACCGAGACATGTCATGGGAGCCCTAGCCTGCAGTGCGCCCGACCTGGAAAACTGGCACATTTGGGGCATGAGGAGAATCAGAGCTCATGGGAGGCTTTTTGCAGGTCTTGGTGCATCTGAAGGCTGTGATCATGAATGAGTCAGAATGATGTCTCGTACCCTTCCAGTGATAACCACTGTCAATGATTGTGCAGGAATCAGGCAAGAATATGGTTAAAATAATTGCACTGGGGTATCATTAAAGACGTGACCAAAAGCCACAAACCCCAAACCTTCAGATTTAAGGATTTTTAAATCCACAAACATGTTCCATGTTAGCACTGCAGTAGGAATGATCAGCACAGCTGATTGTGCAGGGTAGGGACTCCCGTGGGTCTGCCCTGAGTGCGTCAGAGGTGCAACTCCCATCTCATGAAATCACTTGTTGAAAAATACCCGGTATGGCACCGATGCTCTCGGTGACACGGGGGATCATTCGGAGCTATTGATACAGCACAGAGTCATAACAGCTTGTGGGACCATCACGTGGCTTTTAAAAAATGTGGTGCCTTTTTTTTTTAAACCCAAACATTCCTTGGGCTAATCAAAATATTGAGAAGATAAAAACACTGATGTACTTCAGCTGTCATCGCTCGGCCTGGGCTCTCCTCCTGCCACCATTGCTGTGATCCTGGTGGCAGCGAGCAGAAGCAGGGCAGCTACAGGAGGCAGGCTTAGCAGCCAAGAGGCACAAGTGTCCTCCAGGTCTGCCGAAGTCTGGCCATACCTACTGGCTGTCAGTGCATCCCGGCTGTTGAAGAAAAGTGGAAACTTGGCCACATGAGTTCTGTATTTCAGAGCTTAATGGTACAAATCAACAGCCAGAGCAAGACTGAAGGCTTGTAATGCGAAACAGTCTGAGTGACAGTCTGGTGAAAAACACACACATGGGTCTGCTGCCGAGCTCTGGGTAATGCAAGTTCTCCCTTGCCTTATGAAACTGAACCAAAAGACATCTTTAATCCAGATGACATGGGCCCGTACTGGTGTGCATCTCCTCATGGCACATCAATGCATTGAGCTGTTGTGCAAAGCTGGGGAGGGACAGAGCAGTGCTGCTCTCAGCTGCGAGCAGAAGGCAGTGAGGAACCAAAGCCTCTTCCCACTGAAAAAAGTTGGTGTAAAAGCAGCACTTGGGTATGGCACTGCTCCCTGTGTGGCTGTCTGGGGCAGCCAGGCAGGAGTGTGCACGTGTGCTCTGGAGATGCCCGTTTAAAGTCACAAACACTGTTCAATCAGCACATGACTTCATCGATGAATCCAGATGGCTGAATCACGACCTGTAGGGGAGATGGATTTAAAAGCAAAGGGGAAACTTCTCTTTTCCCAGCTGGGTGGACACTTGCTCAAGCAGCCACCATTTAGTCCCTGGAAAATGAAGTCAGGGTTCACCAGGAGGAGGAGATCCATCGCTAGCCAGAGAGGGTTGCTGCTCCTGCGATATGGTTATGAACACTCAGCAGGGAGGTGGATCACCAAGTAGGTCCGACAGTGGTGCTGGGGTAAGAAAGGTGTGTTCCTGTGATAGCTCCTTCCCTGTGAAAGTTCACAGCTCACACCTCACCCCTCTACCTCCAGCTTTTGCCTTGCATTTCTCTTCCCTTCAGTGATAAAGGCAGACTCAGCTCCTGTGCACTCCCAACTCCTTGCCAGTGCCAGGGAAAATTCCCTGAGCCCAAGCTCTTTGATGACCACCATAGTGCCCAGTCAGGTGGTGTAGCTCAGCTCATGTGAGGGCAGTCAGAAAGCTGTGGGAGCTCCTGTGATGTCCTGCCTCTCCCACACCTCACATGTTCCTCATTGCACAGCTTCAGGAGCAGGTTGTGGCTGTCCATGTTGCAGCCTCCACGGCGTGCTAAGGACACTCTGCCGGGGGGTGTTTCAGGAGCCTGCTGGCTACAGCTGTGACACTGCCAGATGAAGGGTCCATGGTCTCCTTTACACCAGCCTGACAACAAAAAGGCCACTTCAGTGCCACCTTCAGTACTCCAGGCCAAGAAACTCTGTCTGGGGCTGAATTTGTGATGGGGGGATTGAATTGTGATCCTTACTGGCATGTCCTGATGGTGGAGCTCCTGTCTCCTGCTGTGGCCATCACAGCTTGCCACCCCATGTACTGTCCACCACACTGCCCAGGGCCAACCCCTCTTCATCACTGTGCAGGCACCTACACTTGGTGTTGAGTCCTGAAAAATGAAGTATTGCCTAACTGAGACACAGCACATTGCAGAGGCTGGGTGGTCCTAGTGACTGAAATGAACATTTCAGTCCATTTCATTGGTTGTACCTGGTCAAGTGTGAAAAATCCTCTCTTTGGATGAGTGCCACCAGGTGACAACCTTCAAGGCCAACATGAGAATCACTGGATAAGGAGTGGAGAGGAAAAAATTAGTATAATATAAGCCAACATAACTCACTTTATATGCTTTATCTCAGAACTGAGAAGGACCCACTGGGTTTTATGTCACAGTATCAAGACTCACTGGGATTCTATACTGAAGTAGTCCCAGCAGTTAAAAATCATTGGTGTTTACCTGATTGTCCACTTTAGCCCTTTACTGTCCATCCTGGTATTGTTCCAGGACTGTGGAGGCATCCTGTCTGAAAGATCTGACAGCTTTTCAGAGAAGCATTGCTGGTCCTCAGCCTGCACCCACTCCCAGGATGCCGTCGTTTCATCTTTAAGCCTGGGGGTTGCTTTAAATTTATCAGGGATGAAAACCTGGCTCCACTGAAGTCGTTGGCAAAGCTCCCATTGACTTCAGAGGAGCCAGGATTTCACCCTAAGACGCTTTGTAGATTATTGGTGAATGGAAAGCATACGTCTGGCTTCTCCAGGGTTATTATTGTTGGTGGTGACCTCTGCTCTGGCAAGCATCGAGCAAGGCTGGGCTGAGACAGATGGTTAAAGCTTTCCCTACCTCTTCCCCTGCTTCCTCACAGGGGCTTTGCTTTACGGCTCATCATCTTGGATGCTGCTTATCAAGGAATACCTTCCCGTCGCCTGCCAGTGGAATTTAATGCCTGTTTGCCCACATTCCCCTTCCCCCAACGCCAGCAGATCAGCAGATAGGAGACAGAATGGCTGATTAGCTTCTAGCTCCAACCTCTTAGCTATAAGCTGCAAATGCACACACAAGGGTCTTCTCTTAAAAAAAAAAAAAGGAAAGAAAAAAGAATAACATTCCCCTGCAGGCAACCTAAGTCTCTCTGTGACTCATGGTTCCTTTATCTCAATAAATTACTACTTGAATAGTAATCACCCTCTCTTTAAAAGAACTGATTAGCTTACAGTTCTCCATTTTCCTGCTTCTCCTAGACCAGTGCTTTCCTTCCCGTCTACATATTTTGCCACCAGCTGGGGTCAAGATTTCTGAATTCTGCAGTGCCTGTGTGACAGGCTGGAAATTCAGCAGCCACTTTATTAAAACTTGAGGCCAATCCGGAAATGTATAACAAGTCTGAATTATGGAATATGGAAATGGAGAAAACAGAGAAAACAGTCCAGCCCAGTTTCCCCACTGTTAGGTTGGGCTTTTAAATACCAAATATTTTACACTCTGCCACATTTTCACTTTTCAATATGCTGCACATTTTTGTACTGATCATGTGCAACTGCACTGGAGCATTTGCCAAGCTGTGGCAGTACGGGACTGTGGGAACCAGCGTGCCGGCAAGGTTTTTCAGAAGTGCCCAAAGACTCTAAATTCTGCTGACTTTCTCAAGAGCTTGCCACAAGGCAATTTTTGCCTCTTTGGAGAAATACAGTGAAACCAGCAAACGCTTTTCCTCTGAAGAGAGTTTTAGCACTGCAGAAGTGCCAGAGTGGGTGTAGTAGAGCCGAGTGCTGCAAACGGAGTAAAGGATCTGACTCCTGATCGAGTTATCTTGGTTCCCAGTGGCTTTCTGGCAGCAGTGCCAGCCATGTGGCAGAGCTGGCCCCCTGGCCCAGAACAGGGAGGCAGCCCCCTGTTGTGGCAGCAGTGAGCCATTAGATTGGCTTATCCACTAACCTGACTCAGCTGAATATATCATTACATTCAAATTACTACATAAAATAACAAGTAACACAGCAGCTCACCCTGAGCCTATGCAGGCTGTCTGTGGGTGCACGGCAGTACCCAAACAGGTCTGGTGGGAGCTAAAAACAGAGGAAGGAGGTGATCCTGGCACAGCTGATGGCTGAAAAAGCTGTAAATTGCCCTAAGTTGTTGTTTGACTGAGGCTTGAATTTCCTGATGGCTTCTGACAGGTCTTGTCCTATTTTGAGCAGTGTAGAAGCCAGCATATCTAAGAGTTAAAAAAAAGAAATAAATAGAGATAAACAGAGCGATTCACACATTCTGCACCTATGGTTTTCAACCCTTCACTTCTGCAGGGAAAATATCACATTACTGGCTTGCAATTGGCTTTTTTCAAGACTGCTTTTGTGACTCTGGAGATCAGAAACTTAAATTAATAATAATAATAATAATAAAAGAACAAGAAGGCCAGTTGAGGCTGAAGGACAGCTCTGCAGCAGGAAAGGAAAAGGAGGATTTCACAGTGAATCCTGCAATGGTGGGTGAGATGAAGGCCTGTCTCCTAAAAGAAAAGTTCACCTGTCTCCATTGCAGGAAGGCCTTCATTCCCAGAGGGGAAGAAAATAGAGCTTATTTCTTGATGGCTTCAGGTTTTAAGTGTTACCAGGCTTTACCTGGGTGTTTTAGCACAGCCTGTGCGAAGTGACTTGAACTCCTGTTCGTGAGTTGCTGCACTGGCATAGGTAAGGATCTGCCTAGTCTGGTTATATGTCCTGGAAAGGGGATTAAGGGGCTTTATTTTATTGGTTTTGCTCAGTCAGTTCCTCTGATTGACAGCCAACACTTTGTATTTCCTAATATCTTTGTGCAGTGCTTTGTCAAGTCAAAATTATGCCACATCAGTGAAACATTTGGTTTTGAAACCTGCATATTCTAATGCTCCAGTAATTGAATACTCAAGTGTTGAATTTACACTAAAGTTTCTCAGCTCAGGTTTGAGCCAGTGCACAGGAACAAAATAGTACTAATGATAAACATCCTCTTCTATAAAGCAAATGTTTCCAGATAAACACTGCACACCAAAGCTGATGTAGGTGGAAAAATGGTGCAATCCTGTCATTAGAGAAGGACTTTGTTCAACAAAGGTGGCGGAAACATGGTGAGTGAGGGCAGGTTCTTTCCCTGCCATTTGCCTCTTTCTCTGAGTGTCCTTGGTACCCCAAATCTGCTCCTGATGACAAATGCTGTATTCCCTGCAGAGACATCTGAATCATCTGTAACAGGTCTTTTAAAACATACATTTTTCTGAAATGCAGGGAAAAAGCTCTTAGGGGAAGTAAATCTTTGTTCTGCAGGGGTTGTGACAATGTATTCAGCAAAGGCATTTGGCTGTAAGGAAACAGCGAGAATAGGCTCGGAGTTACTACAGCAGGTGAAGAAATCATTTCAACCACGAAATGTGTTTAGTGCTTTTTATTAAGTTGCTGAGGTGTCAGATTATTTTCTCCTGGGCTAAGGATGGGCAGTTGGATTAGATGCTCCTTCCAGAAGTACAGGCTGTTTTTTGTGTCCTCTCTTGGTGCAGTGTTCCTCATAGCAGTGCCCATGTCTGCGATACCCCAGTACCTACAATAATAATCACAACACCAAATAGTGAGGGACTCCCTGGGGAATGTCCCAGCTAGGAGAGGACAGGAATTACTGGAAACATGCCTTTAAAGGAGGATGGCTTTATGTCAAATAAGGCAGTGGAAAAAGAAAACAGAATCTGGGATCTCTCATCAAAAGTATTTAATTCTGGGAAAACCGTTCTCTGCTACCCAGCTTCCAGTGTGGTGTCTGGCAAACAAATGTGCACATTGCTGGTGCTCTCAGGTGCAGTTTGGATAGCAACAGCTTCACCTACTGTCCATGGTGGAATGATGGAAGTCTGAGTGGGTCTGAATGCGATGGTCAGAGCACAGAGAGAAGCTGCAGAAAGGTGCCCAGAGAGCCTTTGCAGAAACCTGACTGGTGCGTGCCAGTAAATAGCACAGACGCTCACCAGGCTCTGGGGAAATCACACAAACATCTCTCCTGGTCCTGCCAGAAGCAGAAGTTTTGGGCAAAGTGCTGTGGTTGGCTGGAGACACAGGTCTGGGTTGGCTGGAGGCTCCTCTCTACACGGCTCTGGTGGCTTTACAGCTGTGCTCAGCACTCCGAGAGAGGGAAAGACGGAGGGAGAATGGTTTGAATGTGCAGCACTTTGGTACCTGCAACTGAGGAAATCACTGAGGATCAAAGTGCGTGTTCATTCAAGGCAGCTGGCCTGTCTGCAGAAGATTTTCACTCCTCTAGTACCCTGAAGACAACAGCAAGTGTGAAACAAAACAGCATGGAAAAAGCAATACCTGGAGCTCCACCTTGCTGCCTGAGACAGTTATTTGCTGCCAAAGAACAACTAAGATTTCTCTCCTCTATTTATTATTAACATCCTTGTGCAGTTGGAATTGGCCTCAGGAGGCGGTGCAATCCTACACAAATCCTCCTGGGAAGGTTTGGGAAGACTGGTACAGAAAAGGGGCACACGTCACTGTAAACAGCACACCCACTCTGATGAAGCCTTTATAACGTTGTTCATTTCACACAGTTATATCATGTAACAGTTTATACATTTCCAGTGCATTTTCTTACACGATGCCATTCTTTCAAAATGTGAGATGTGTGGGTTTATTGTTGCTGTTGAAGCTGCTGGCGGTTTTTTCTGGATAGCCAACCAGAAAACCAGACCAGCTGGCATGGCAGTTGGGCCAGCTCCTTGCAGTTTTAGTTCCAGAGTTGCCTTTTCACAAGGTCAAAAACTCTGCGGCAGTTTCTAGCCCTAGATCCACAAAGCAGGTGGTTGATAAGATTGTTGGCTCAAGAAAATAGGAAATTCGTGGCTGGGCCCACTATAAAAGGAAATTCTTTTCCATGATTTACAAATAAATGAACTTCAGTGCCGGCAGGATCAGACCCTGTGCATGAAGAATCTTTTTACTGTATATGGAGACATGTACAGTATGAGACATATAAGTAGAGAGATCTTTTTAAACAAGAAACCACTTGAAACAGAACGAGAAATGGAGAGAAGAAGGCCGGGAAAGCAAATTAACCCTTTTTTGACTTCTGGTTCTCAAACTCAAGTAGACTTTTTAGAAGATCCCCGGGGGAGTTCTTCTGTAAAATACTACAATTTACAAGTGGGTTTAACTACAACATGTTGCTTTTCAAGCACAGACAGACAGGAAAAGATCCAATTGACACCTGCTTCAGAGAACAAATGGGACACAATAGACGAAACTAATTTCAAAGGGTCTATTTGTTTGTCTCTTGTCATGGATTAAACCAGGGGGGCTACTATTTCAGGATGGATTCTGCTCCCATTCCGGTCAGTGGGAAAAAAAAGCGCCTGTTTGTGTGAATAAGGCAGAACCAGCCCCTTGGTGAAGAAACGAGTTAGTCGTTGCTGAAGTTTTACTGACAATTCTGTACTAAGGGGGGACACAGTACTTCTGAAATGCTCGATTTTCAAGCCAGATGTTTGAAATATGAATATTCACACTTGCGGAACTTTAAACAGACCGATGAAAGTTTACTGAAAAACAATTGGGAATACCAGAATTTTTTTTTTAAGAATGCAAAGTACCACAGTGCTTTTTAAAAATAGGTTTTCAATTATTTGATTCAAGTCTAACTCAGTTTAGAAAATTCTTCCTGTCTAAAGCAATTTCTTCCTGTCTAAAGCAATTTGTGTGTGTATGTAAGAACAGAGAAAAATTGCTGAAATTATGCTTTTTTAGAAATTCAAACCAAAGAAAAAAAATGACTACCTCATTGCCAGTAGTTTCATTAAAGGATATAAAGAGATGCCAAAGCAAAAACTCCAATTCTTGAATATACTTAACAGTTTGTGTGCAGGGGTTGTGTTTACAGAGCTCCCCTAAACACGTGCCCATCTTTGCACTGTTTTGGTCCCTGGGTGTGGGTGAGGTCCTGAGCTGCTCGGCTGCAACCCAGCTCTGCCTGCCCAAAGGAAAAGAAAAAAATCCCTGACATGAACATTTTGGCAGCTCTTTGTTTCGAAGAGAACAGCACTTTGTCTCCTGCTTGCTGTCCTTTGATTTTCATGGATGTGGCCATGGCCTGGGTTTCCAAATCCCTGTCCCTGCCACGCAGCAAGCCAGAGTTTGTCCTCACATACTTACCTGCCTCTAATCCCCTGGAGCTGCACCGAGTTTGGGCCACACTTGAGCTTTTGGCTGTGTATTTAATCTCTGGGGGGCTGTGGTAGCTAGAGCCTGGACTGTTACCTGCTGTTCTGCTCTCACCATGAATCTCACAATCGCTTTTTTTCCTTAAAGCTTTCAACCTTCAAGCTACTTAAGTGTACTGAATTAGTGGGATGGTTTCTAACTGGCATTGCTAATGATGACACGTGTAGAGGAAATAATGAATTCAAAGGGGCTCCAAAGCAGAAGGCAAACACCGGTAGCAGCAGATTTTAACTCCCAGCTCCTCAGCTCTGAGCACTCCAGCTTCAAAGAGGCCTGAAAGCTGCATTTGGGAGTGTCACCCGTGGTGGCATTTGCTGCTGCAGAGTTTGGAGGCCACCCCTGTCAGGGGAGGCTGCAGAAACTGGACTGTATAGACAACTGAGAAGCAGCCAAACCCATAAGGTGTCACAGAGCAGCAGTTCCAGCACACAGAAGGTGATGGGGCACAGGTGCTAACTCTGAATTTCCTGCCTTTTGTAGCCAGTATTGTGCCCCTTCCAACCACGTTAAAATGCCATTAAGAAATAATTTCATGTGAAATGCTAGGTTTTAGCATGCATTTACCTACATGCTTGAAATCTGATTTCTGCCCTTTTAACTCCCAATTGTTCCTCGAGGCTAAAGGACACATGGGTTTCACGTCAGTTTAACTCTTCCAGTTTGAAACTGGTATAACTGGGGAGTAACTGTCTGCTCCCTGCAGGTAGAGATGATTCAAACAAAGTGTGTTCCAATCTGCAGGAATAATCAATACCAGTATAATACCAGTACCTTTTGCTATTAATCTCACTTTTGTTAGGGCTTTCACTGATTTAACAGTTTCAACTAAAAAATCCCATACTCCCTGACTGAAATAGATGGAGAATGTGTGTGTAAACCAGATACAGGATATAAAGGGACTGGAAGGCATGGTCATTCCTGCTTAATAATGCAATTAGAAACATTAGGTCTGAAGAGATCAAATGGATGTGTGTGAAATTCAAGCTGCAGATTGTAGATTCATTAGATAACAAAAATAGCAATGGTTAAAGGTGCTGAGCCTGAAGCCTGCCCCAAGAATCCCAAGCACACTCACATATGTTATATGACTGCCTGTTAAACTGATTTAAACTGGACACCATCTTGGGGGGAAAAAGAATCTGTAAATGTTTAAATTGCTCTGGTTTGTCTCTTTCTTGTGGTTATCAAACCTACAGTATCTTTACAGATGTGTTAACTATGGCAGCTTTAATTCTGTCTCTAGTAAGCACATGGCAATCCTCTCGGAAGCAGTAGGACCACAAACAGTTCTGGTTTGAGTAGAGCAGTGGTTGTATCTGCAATGGCACCTACTTATTGTAGAAACCAGTATCAAGTCAAATAGTTGATACAATCCTTAAAGAAACAGAGGACTTGCAAGAATGAAATTAAAAGAGATTTGATACCTGTCCAGTCCGCTGACATTCTCTGATTGTTTCAGCAAAACACCAGACAAAGCTTTCCTGGCCTTGCAGAAAGACTCCTGCTAGAGCTGATGAAATGAACTGAACAGTCAGGGCTGAAAAGGCAAAATTCTGCCGACTGAAAATGATTTAAACAGTAAATATTATTATATGTACACATATATATGTATATATAAACATGTACATACACATATGTGTATATATGTATACACATATGTATATATATTATTATACACACATATATGTATATATAAACCTAAGGAGTGATTGCTAAATTTAGCAGGTAACCCAAAGCTGACAAAGCTAAACCAAGCTGAAGGAAAGTAGGAACTTTCCCATATGAGGAGGGACCTAGACCAAAAGGAAGGAAGTGAGCAGACATACAGGTGGACTGAAAAAGGTCTAGTAAATAAGACAGCCACTGGTTTGCACAAAGGGAAATGACCTCTTCCATCCTGTTGGACAGAGAGAATGCAGCATCATTAATTGACATGACTTCTGGAAGTAAAAAGAACCATGCTTTTAAATAAATAATACCTAGCACTGCAGAAATGAGTAGTGGGATTCAGACAGAAAAGTGCTGAAACCAGAACAACATATTTCTCTGCAAACCTAAGCATTCTTATGTGACCAAAATCTCTCCCCTGTATAGTATAATATTAACGAAATCAGTGGCATTCCACCTGGTTTTTAATGTGGAATGCTGCATTTATTTCACAGGGATCCCTGTGCAGTTCCTGAGCCTACTGACATCACTTTTGCTTTCCTCAGCTGCCTGTTGCTGCCCCACAGATTCATAAATTGCAGGCTGAAAATCTCCTTTCTAAAGGATTTCAACCCTTGAAGCTCAGGACACGGTCATCTCAAGACCAATTAAAAAAAACAACTGGTGATGGGAATGGAAAGATTCTGCATTGGACTTAATTATCTAGGGCAAGGAGAAAGCATCCCTTTCATCCAGGAATTGCATAATTGTCTATTATGGGCTACAGTCTCTGCTTTAAAATGAGTGACAAAACTCATACTGAAATAAACAGAAGAAGGATTTGACCCATGAGGGTTCAGACATTTTGAAGCATCTGATTTGCTGATCACTGGCAAAAAGAACATGGGAAAAACAGTTCAGTACTTAGACAATATACTTGCAACGATTGATAAGCCTCTGTCTCCCCCAAAAACCCCAACCAAGCAAGAAACCCAGGCTGATGCTGCCTGTCCCCACAGTGCACATGTGTATTTATGAGAGTAAGTTTGCTTGTTGCCCAAGTGGAAGTCCAGGCCATACAGAGAAAATAAATTTTGTATGTAATTTGGGGGTTTCCTTAGGCTCAGGAATGTGTTTATTTATATATTATTGAATAGAGGAACAGTGTAGGAAATCCGGAAATAATCAGCACTCGAAAGACTGGTCAAGGCTATCATTACAAATAAGGAAACTAGGCTAAAAGACCAATGTGTTAGGCTGACAAACTGGATTTTAAATTAAGTTTTAGCTGGAATGAGTTTCTAAAGCTATTTTTAGCCTCAACCATGTGAGAAGCACATGGCTCCATAAATACATTCCCCTCAAGAATAAGTTAATGGGGGTGGGGTGTGTGGAAGGAAACAACCTAAACAATTCATTTAAAGTTAATAACTGAGTCAAGAATTTTATAGCTTTGTTTTTGAAACATTTGTCACTGCAGCGTGATTCACTTTTGCAATACCATTCATTCACAGCCCAACAGTGCATGGGACAGTGGAGCGACGGGAGGGTTCGAGTGGGCCTCTCTCGGCCTCCCTGGGCCCCTCTGGAGCTCTGCAAGAGGGGAATTGCTCAGCATTTTGGTGCAGCTGTGGTAAGCTCTGGCTCCGAAACACCTCACAAAGGGACCTGCCTTTTCCTCTGCTCTTACAGAGAGGGCTCTGGGAGAATCAGCCTGCATGAAAACCTCCAGGCATCACTTTGGAAAACTGCACGCAAGCAAAACAGTAAAGAAAAGAACAGTCACAAAATAATGCCCAGACCTTTTCACCAAATATACAGGGAATATATGCCACTGAATGCCCTAAACATGTTTGGACTTCCAGTAGAAGAGAGTGCTTCCAAGAGAAAGGACTTGTGCAGCAGAGTCTGTTTTCCCAGCTACATCAGCAGATCTCACATAAAGGCCATAGCTCCTCTACAAACCTCCTCTCCTCTGGGTAGAGATAAAGATGACAAAGGACTTGTGCAATTAAAGAGTATCATTATGTCCTCAGTCTTCAAGCATTTCAGTCAGGGGATGCTCCCTAGCTTTAGAAAACAAAATAAAGAGGCAAAAAATAAAAAAGAGAGATAAATGGGACTATGGGGCTTGTTTATTCTGGTTCATCTCCTGACCCAAGAGGTCACAGGCCAGTTGCTTTGGTGCTGCAGCTCCCTAGGTCTGAAGGTCGATGAGCAAATTCAGTCCTGGTAGGAGAGCAGACCCAGAGGACTTGGCTGCTTCTTCAAGAAAGAGGCATTTTGGGTGTTTTGTTAAGTCACCACAGACACCAAATTACTGTTGTCATGGTGAATTTGGCTCCCAGTCTGGAGGTGACCCTCTGAGGGGTCTCCAAGACCATCTGTGGCCAATGGGGTCATGGAACAAGAGCAGCTGGACCTCTCTGTTGATGAAGGGACTGGAGGAGTTAGCTGTCTGTTCCAGTTTTGCAGATTTATTATTTATTTTGTCATGCTGGATGGGAGGTATAAAGGTTTCTGCCTCGTTTTTCATGACCGCTTTGTTACATTGGATTTTTTCTGGTACATGGTCCACAGAAAGGTTGAAGTAAACGCAGAAATCCAGAAAAGGGACTCCATTAGCTGAAATGGCAATGAATTGTAGTTTTTGGCATGCTGAAGCCTGGTTTCACCTCCCTGCTCTGTATGTTCGTGTGTGTATCTCTGACTATGGACTTCATTTTCGTAAACTGTACAGAGAAGTTCATCTTCGGTTACTTCTACTGTGGACTACTGGCTTTGCCTCTTTTCAACCCACAGATCAAAGAAATTATGTAGAAACAGTGCAATTATGACTAAAATAAACACTTTAAACTCTGTTACTGTGATTTTGTCCAGATATTTTTCCCCCTAGGTTTGTTTTAACACTCGTGTGGCTCAATCAGCATTGGTAGCAATAAAATACACATGATAATCCCCTGCTGATCCATCATTTGTACTCAGAAGACTTAACTGGTGCAACTTGTATTTTATTTCCTTTTTCCAGCCTCTGTCAAAAGTACATGCCCTTATGAAATGTACATGTGATACTTAGAAATCAAAAGAACAGCTAATTAATTACATCCCACCTCCTCATATGGAAAATGGATCTAAGCTAGCATCTAAAACACAATGTGTTTGCTTTAAATAGCCAAATGCTGAGGGACTGGAGAGATCTGTGGGGAATTTTTGGCACCATATGAAGATTCTTTCAGCCCTCGAATCCCCCACCCTTGAATTCTGTGGTGGGTTAGTAGGGAAAGGATATAAAAATGTGGAATTTTTTTTTAAAGGCTTTTCTCTTTGTTTTCTGTTCTCCTTGGCTGCGCTCTTATATTTTAATACCGTATAATAGTAAGGAACAAGGAGGGTCATTCAAAAATATTTTTTAATCTTTATTAGAAACAGAACTGCCTTTTGATGCTGCTGGACCACATTTACCTACAAAGCCCTAGAATGGCTGAAAGAACTGCAACCATAGCTTCTACTTAGGGGTTTTGAGGGGTGCCCACACAAGTCTGAATGACTGCTGGCAGTGGGGAATACCAGGCTCTCACTAAGTTTGTACGTAGTGCTGACCACTTCAGTATCAAGGCTTTTCCCTGGGGTCCAAAATTAGATACCAGCGTTGCTCTTTTGCTTCTGAAACAAAAAAGATGCTTTGCTTAGGCTTCACTTTTTCCACTTAACCCCCCCTGTCATTAGGGCATATTTGACTTTTATTTACCACGATGGGACAGCGTGATGAATTTAAGGGTTTTGGTGAATGAGGAGGGGATTGCTCATGTATTAATGGCTATGAAGTGGAAAACCAGCAAGAATTGGAGTGAGCTTCGGTCTCGGCTGTGATGGGAGTTAGTTCTCTTGCTTCCAAGAGTACATGTACGTTTGGGCTTCTTTACGGCTCTATACCTTGGATTTTCAGACCTGGATTTTCAGACTCTGCACCAGAAAAAGAAATCTAAAAGTCCAAAGAAGGCTTCTGGAAGGAATAAGAAGGGTACAGGGAATATGAGAGTTTAGAATAAAAGGTTTCATAGTTCAAAAGTATGAAGGCCGCCCCATCCTATTCCAGTGGCGGGGGTGGATGCCTGTTTGCTTTTCCTTCCTCCCACATGCTGTACAATTCCAGCACCCATTGCCATTTGCATGAACGAACAACAGAGCCTCCTATCACTGGAATTCATGGATTTCTTCCACCTGGCATCATTTCTATTTCTTGCCCAGTTTGTAAAGCATAATCCAACACCCCAATTTCCATGCCATGGACAAGAGCTCACATTTCTATACAAAAGAAGTCAAACTTGCTGCTAATACTTATCCAGACTGATCAGAGGATCCCAGTGCCTCACTTAGACACACAGGCACAGCTCCTGGGAATTGAATTGCTGGCATCACCTCATATCCCATATGGAACCTAACATCAGACTATTCAGAATATTAATATAAACTAGCAGTCATATTTAAAAATAAGTAAACAAGAATCAAAGAAAACCATAAAGATTAGAAATGTGCAATTTTAAAAGGAGGAGAATGTAAACGTTGACATACAACAAAAAAAAAAGAGCAGTATGAAAAGAATGGAAATTTGCCTTGCATAATGCATGAAAATGTCTGGGCTTCTCCATTCTTATTTTTGATCTTGAAAAAACATTCTCAGATGATTAGAGAAAAAAAATATCATTAAAATAGAGTAAAAATGCCATTTAAAGATCCCATGAAACATTCTCATTAGACCACATGCATGCTACCTCATGCTCTTTGATTAAGTTACAATGGAATTTTTTTCTCCTAAAGAATGGGGAAAATGCAACTCCAGTAAATACTATGTTCCTACCAAAATTAATGGATCAACAGCATGTCACCCTGAATTATCTTGAGAAAAATATGCAGCAGAAGTTACAGCAACATCACAGATACACAGACCAAGTATCTTAAACCAGTCAAAGTATCTATTATTGCTTGTTTTTATCTTTCTCTAAAGGGAAGCTATGTTTGACCTCTAAGGAAGGTCAACAACTTAATTATTGTACTCGGGACAAAGCTGCTCTGTGCACAGGAAATGAAAGCTAAAGAGAAGCACTTTGAGAAGAAAGACGTTTTGCTCTCTTAAATAAATGAGACCTGAAAAATTCAATATTGTTTTCATCCTGACCAAGCCTTCTGGCTGGATGCTAAGTGATGTTCATTGGGTAAAGACAGGAAATCCAGGAGCCTTCCTGCCTTTGCAAGACAAGAGTCGTAGCAGGGCAAATCTGCTTGGAAGACAGTACAAGAAAAAGAGTCTGTGCAGGGAGGGCTCTCACAACCACAATCTTTCGTTAGAAAGCCAAATCCGCTTGCTTGAGAAATGAACACATCGAGGCATTTTGATTAAAAAACCCCATTCACATCTAGTTCTTGGACACTGTGTAGAAGAGGATAGCTTGGATCTCCTAGAAGGTTGCAACTGGAAAACCAAGGAGGAGGCAGGAGCAGTCAGGCTGTGACATGCCCCTTTCTGACAGAGCCCCTGACATTAATCCAAACACACCAAAACAGAAAGGAAAACAACCAACCAAGCAAAAAGGGATGTGTCACCATCACAAACGATGAGCACTGTGCTCTGGTGCTGAGCTATCTAACCAGGACTGCTCTGCCAGCTTGTGCCTCTGTCCCTATTTTGCTGCCACACACAGGAGCTACGAGAGGTTTGGTTGAACTTGGAGGTCCCTTCAGTAAAAGTGCTGTGCTTTTATTCAGGTCTGAGCTGACCTGTGCTGATCAGGCCAGAAGGAAGGACAGGCTGTAGCTCACAGAAAGCAAGGAAGGGTACAGCAGGGATGTGGAGCATTAGGGCTACAGAGGGAACCCAGCTTCACCAAAAAGCTCAGAAAAGGGGTGCTATTCACCAGCGTTGCAAGACATGAATCTTTTAACAAGGATGATCTGGCAAAGGCTGTGAATCACCAGCCACAAGCCTTTTCCAGAGAGGAAATTATATTAATTACAATGAATAATGCAAAGACTGCAGCCCTGCTCTGGGTATGGGGGTGGGTGTCTGCTTTACCTTCAATCATATGAATGAAACAGATAAAAACCATCTTGGAGCATTCCTAGTGAGAGGAACATGGGCAAGTGTGTGTGCACTGCCTCTTTCTAGAGCTCAACAATACATCTTTCCAGTGTTTGTACCAACAAGCAAGAACCTCCATGGAAATGGCTGGATGTTCACCAGTGCAGTGTTGCAGCTTGTCCTGTGGTTAATGTGCTTCTGGAGAAGCCCAAGAGGGTAAGGAAATCTCTCTGACTCCCTACCTGTTGTATATCCCCACCACTGGGGCTGGCTGATGCTCATTTTTGGCAGCTTACCTGCTCAGTGATGACTCAATGGGATGTTTTCCAAGAGCATCCCAGTGATTTACAGCTTGTGTTGCATTTTCAGAAGTCACATAGAACTTGGGAGCCCGTATTAATTAGTAATGCAAATGGCAAATCATTAAGGTAGGGGACCTGTAGAAAAATCAAGAGCAGTCATGGGATGAGAAGCTATCCTAATCCCCATTCACAAGGAAAATTACTTCAGTTTGCACAGAGAACTTAATCCTGGCATTTCTTACCATTTGAATATCTGACAAATACTTTCTTACCTAAAAGGAAGAACAATATGAACTACTCAGTCTTGAAGGGTTTATGGGCTTCAAGAATGCAAGAGTGACCCTTTCCAATCAAACATCACCATTTATCCAGCAGATCTTTAGCGATGTTTGGACTCTGATTTCCACATGGCCTTGTTTCTTCACTTAAAATTGGCAGAGCTGCCCTAAAACTTGGCCTCTTGTCAGGTCATTGGTGTGATAACTGGCAGCCTCAAGGATATTCACTATGGATGATAAGGCATTTCAGAAGGAGGAGAAACAACTAAGTTTCACGTTCAAAATCAGATACTTCTGCCTTTTTCCAGCTTGTGGGTAAATTGGGAAAAAGTGTCCTAAGCAGGCAAATTTTCACTGAAGTCTACACAGTGGCTGAGAACAGAGTGGTCTGGCTAATGAGAACAACTGATTATAGAGATTGAACGCAAACAGATTTTAGGAGGTCTGAGATTGGATTTAATCTGTTCTGGTGTATGCATTGACAAAGCCCACAGCCTGTGCCTGGGCCAAGGCTTTCACAGTCACTGCTTCCAGGATGTAAACTGTCATCTGCACTCTTTGTTCTCAGATGTATGACCTTGCACTTTGCTGGTTTAAAACACATGTTCAGAGGAGTCCACTTTGCCAAGTGTTGCAGTTCGTCTCGCAGGCTTGACCCGTCTTGTTTATTTACCACTGTGGCATATCTGCAACTTTTCCAGCAGCTGATTTATTTATTTTTTTCTTTCAAATCCTTGATAACAATAATGAATAGCCTGGGGGCAAGAACAAATCATTGCAGGACCTTGATAAAAATACCCTCCTGATACCTTTCTGTTATAACAACTTACTCACTTAAAATGTGCTACATTTTGGGTAGTGACATGTAAAAATTATTTTGTACCACCATTTTTATTATCAAAACTGTACTGACTGGTGTCATTTATGTCACCATCTCTTGAACTTAATGTTAGCTCCTTCGTGCACCTGATTTTCTTGCAGTTGCCTCAGAACTGACATCAGGTTCACTGGCCTGTATTTCCCTGGGGACTCTGGGAGAAAGGGGTCACCTCTTTCATCCTTCTAAATTAATGAAACATTTGCTCAGTTCTAGTTCTCTGGAATTTCCGTAGTACCTTATGAGGTAAGAGGGTCCCCAAGAGATGGTGATATAAAGCAATATAGAGAGCGCAATAAACAAGAGACAAAATTCTCATCCTTGAGGCTTGGACACAATGTTGTAGCACTTGGCTTCAACCAGATCAGGATGGAAATGGATAATATTTGTTTCTGTGGGTTAGTGATCTGTCCTGTTTTTGATTCTGGTGTATTCAGCATCCTTAAAGGTACACTCCATTTCTGCAGTTTAAATCCATCTCCAATGACAAATTACTGAGTGGTGCTGACTTCAGCAGCAGCATGATGTGGCTGGGTTGCCAAGCACTGCCTGGTTTCCACCTGTTACAGTAAATTTCCTGCATTTCCACTAAACTGTGCCCCAGCTTGCAAACAGCAGCACAACTGTCCTGAACTGCAGGATTTTATGAGACCTCCTAAAGCAGGCAATTTTACCTGGTTTTGAGTTTCACTAGGAAAGCTTTGCTCCAGCTTCAATCATTTTTAAGGGTACCAGGGCACCCCCTGTTAAAACTGGAGACAATGATCCATCCTTCAGGAGAACATCACTGCATGGAGGCATCACTAGGAGACGGTCTTTGACAGCAGACATGTTTCTCTGACTTTCTGTCAACCTAATTTTAAAGGCTCAGCAGAGTCTTTTCCCTACCACAGGAAAGGAATTGTCTCCCGTTTGGCACTCGTGTGCTTCAAGGCTGTGCATGGAACCATTTTAATGGGACAGCAGAGTGGCACTGAAGTCACAGAGTGACTCTAAACAGACAAACAGATGGCAAAAAAGTGAGCTCCTAGACAACGAGGAGCAGCAGTCAGTAGATAGAGCTCAGAGGAACAGCGTGAAGCATGCCCTGCAGTACACGCAGCTATGGCCAGTTGACATTTCTCCCATAAACACCAGAGAGAAATTTATTCTATGGAAAATTGAGCCTGTCTTTGACATTAAAATCATCTGAAATCAAATCCTAAACTCTGAAGGAAAAATGGTACTTAAACATTTATATCAAATTAGGACAAATCCGGCAAGACAGAGCTTTTTGGCTAATGATCCGTCTTTAAGAGACTCCCCATAGACTTTCAGAAAACATAGATTCAGCTGCTTTAGCTCATTCTTTTTGGGAGGGGGGAAGAAAAGAAAAAATACTTCTCTGGGAGTTAAGAGATCCCTCTTGTCTTTTCTATTTTGTTGTTTTCTTTTTGTTAGGGTACCTCCTATCTGTTTGCTCAGGGTATTATTTTCCTGTCATCAAGAAGTATGGTTTTCACAGATACACTGTTTGCATGGGCACAGGGTCGGTCTCTGTGCATTTTCTTCCACCACTACTCAGAACAGAAAGAAAAGAAAATTGCATAATCACAGAAGAGCTTTCACCACTACTTTTAGGGCTGATCCAACATCAGCAATCCTCTTTCAAGAATAACTCCCACTCTCAACACTGCTGATGTAGAACTGGTCTTGATTCTTCATTAAACATCCAAAGGGCCAGACACCCTGCAGGAGTGTGTTAGGGTAAAGAAAGTTGAGCTCAGAGAGAAAGAGCTCCTTCTGATCCACGGTTCCTTGCAGCTCTTGTGGACTCTGGAGGTTGGTTGCCCCAGACGAAGCCTCAAATGCACATACAGAGACAGATTCCTAAGCTTGAGAGGCAGTACCAGCTCCACATGCTTCATTTTCACACTTATTTCTTTAAAGATTTATTCAGGAGGTCAAGGCCTTTCTGTAAATCAGGAGCACTCCAGCGATTATCCATTGCAATATCCAACTGACCTCAAGGTTTGGTGAACAAGAGTATGTGAGGCATCCCAGTGGTTCAGAGAGGGATGGAGAGCTCCAGCTGTGAAGGTTTGCTATGAATAAATTTATGCCCTGCAAAGTTCCTTCTAATCCTTAGATGGCAATTCAGGATATATCTTGTATCTGCTTAACTTTTTCACTGGTGTGCCTCAGAATTGGACTGAACAGTGATGCAACAATTCAATCAGACCACTCTGATTCTTGGCATTTCAGCAAAGGCTTCACACAACACAAGTTTGGGAGCACCAGGTACAACACACAGCAAGTGCAATCCAGCAGTGGTCAGGCGGGGACAGGCAGCCTCTCTCTCCAAAATGACAGCAGTGGAGTCCCAACTACACTTTCCCTCAGGTATGTTACTAGATCAGGAGTAGGAACCACCTGTAATAACTGCCTGGTTCAGCTAATTTTACTGTAATCACATCCCACATCATCTCGGACCCAATTGGGTGCAAGCTGGCAGCAAAAATATGCTGGCTCTCTCCTGCAGTATTAATTCTGTAAGCCACACAGATTTTATTTCAAAAAGATGGAAGCCTGTTGAAAAGAACATGTCTTTTGTCTCCATTAATAACAAAGGGTGGAATTTAATGTTATGCATTTGCTACCAGAAGAGTTTCTTCTAAAGTACAAAAAGCCACTGAAAATCAAAGTGTTTCATTGACATAGGCCAGAGAACTTTAAAAGGCCTCTCTGTGTCCATACAGACCTGGGCAAATGCATCAATTTCTGTCCTTAGCCCATGTCTTGGGCTGCAGCAAACAAGCACTGCAATTTATAGCAGACATTGGAGAATATGAATATTTTCTTTACTACTCAGCTCCGGGAAAGGATAATTATTATAAGCAAAACCAGATGAAAATCTGAGAATATTTTATGATCCACTTTCATTAAAAAAAAAAAAAAAGAAAAGAAAAAGAAAAAAAAATCTCTATTAGCCTTAGAACAATGGGGCCAAATTCACACTTGGGGTAACATGACTGACATCAGTAGAGCACTACAATTAATTTTGCCCATGGGATCTACTCGAAAATAAAACATACTGCCACAAGGATGACAGCCAGATTCTGTGCAGAAAATCTTTCTGTACTGACTAATTTGGCTTCAAAAAGACAGCACAGCTGTACAAGCAATAATCCAGTGGGCTGGATCTTCAAGTGCAACTCTGCTCACATCTGTACAATAAAGTTTAGTTATAACCACCTGAGAATTTGGCCAAGTACCTTTTCTCAGATCAAATGGGAGATCACAGTAGAAGTATTATTAGGCACCAAAACGATGCTTGTGCGACAGTCATAAAAAGAGAGAGAAGGATACTGGGAGGTAGAATTCAAGAGCAATCAGGTAGCCAAAGATCTAAGTGAAATGCTGATACCCCTTACTAATCCTTTCTTATCCTGGCTCCTCTCTCTCCCACCAAGTAGTCTCCTGAAGCATGTTAAGCTGCAGGAAGAATCAGAAAAAAAGCAGAAGGCTCTTTTGCTGTTTCTGTCGTCATTTATTTATTTTGAAACAGAAAATTCTTGTCCCTTGCAGTGATGACGTTTTAATGAATCCATCAATCACTGCAAACTCCAAACTAGAATCCTACATAAAAGAGACCTATTTGTAATACGTGACCTAAGCCCATAACTAGCGAAATTAGTTCTCAGGGAGACAATGCATGTCTTTCATTGCTGTCTCCATGGAATCGTAGATGATTAAGCTGGACAGGGCCTTGTGGGTCCTCAAATCCAACCCCGTACACCTAGCATCATTTTATCCCTGCCTCATTCCCCTGAGTGTGTTATCTAATCCTTTGCTGACTGATTGTGACCCACCCTACAACTTCTCTTCCATGGGCAGATTTCCACTGTGTGTTGCCTAAGCGAGCCCTTGATTGCTCCTCTAGGTCTTTGGTTCCCCTCTACCCATGAGTTTTAGGGTGTTTGCATCCAGGCTATCTCTCCTCCCCTTAATTATTTTAAGTCTTTCCAAAATTGCCTTCTATTTTTTTTGGTTTCTTGCCCATTTGCTCTGTACATCTCAGTGCTGAAGGCTCTGTCTCGCCACACCTCTGCCACCACTCTGGGTTCCTCAGGGCACATTCATAGTCAAATCTTTTACTTTATTTTGTTGCTGCCATATGCAGTAAACCCCCAACTTCACTAAATCATGACTCAATTTTTTGCTTCTCTTTTTATGGCTAGCAGACCCATTACAATTTGCTTTCATTTCATTTGCACCATTTCTCTCAGGTTGATGTTTCATAGCTGTCACATGGTGCTTTCTGACCACAGCATTGCTTTTCCTTGCCACTTGTCCTGTGCCTACAAGATCTGAGCCTGCTTCTTATCCCAGACTGAGAGGACTATGTCAGTTGTGAGGTCAAGAAGATTCTCCCTGCCCACTCCTCTTCCCCAGGACTCCCTGCAGTGACATCACTGAGATGCAAATCCATGAGATGATCTTGAAAATAAAATTTGACTTAAAGAAGACCCCAACTCCACATTCAAAACTTCTGAGCTCTCTGCTCTTCAGTGACTGCTGTTTTGGGTGCTGGTGATTTAAACTTAAGTAGATGAGAAACATACTCAGCATGCTGCATCCATGGGCAATTCCATGGACAAATATTCCTGCTGGCTTCAGAAGAATCAAAGAAAGCAGTTGCTGCTCCCTCGTGGTCATCAGCATCATCCCTGTTTTTAAAGTTACCATCACCTAAACTTAGCAGCAATTTACGATCTTCTGTCTCCTGTCTGCCTAGAGAGGTGCCTTTATCCATAGCTTGGTTAAGTCAAAGCAAACCAAGGTAATGGAGAATTATTACTGAAATGGCTTAAGCCAGGCCATGTCTGCAGCCTCATGGGATGACTCGACAAGACTCAGACCGGGAGAATGTAACAAACAGCAGTTTCTAAATCAACTGGGCAATCCTGAACTCAGTGATTCTCCTCCATCCTTCTGTACTTTCTCTTCTTCCACTTGGTAGAGTGTTTCCACTGACTACATCTCCTGTCAGTACTGTCTGGCACAACTGTGCAGCCATTTCAAAACTTAGGTGGCCTCTTAATTTTTACAGAACAGATAGAGACCAGAACACTTGTATTGTATACAAAGCTTAGATGCTATCACACAGCTGAACTCCTTCTGTGCTCACCATGATGGCATCACACAGCAAGTCTGCAACTATAAAGTGAATGGCAATTCCAAAACCTTTAGAAAAAAACCCATCTTCATGTATTGGGACCAGCACAGAATGAACATGTTGTTGTCAGTATTCCTTTTTTCTTTTGGGGTCCATTGTCCCTTACTATAGTCACCATCAGGATATTCCTTTTCCCATGTGCTAAAACCCAGCACAAAAATCAGACAGGGCTCTCGAGCCTGCTTCTCACTGTTTTACACTTGAAAGCTGGCTTTACTCACTGCAATTTTCAGTCCTGGAAGGCAAGAATCACAAGTGGCCAAACGGAGCCCGTCCTCAGAGAAGAATCTGCTTTAGCCTCTCAGTAGCTTCCTTTACAGGGCTAGTCCTGAGGAAATATAGCATTTTTATTAGCTTATCATTTTCCATCAGGACTGGAAGAGTTTAGTGGGAAGAAACCCCAGAGCACCTGCAACTTAAAGCATTGTCCTCTCTCTGTTGGGGTTGTTCTTAACAACTGTTTCCACAGTATCACCTGAATAGAAGACAATCCTTAATTTCACCAGTTTTTCTTATTTTTTTTTGCCCGTGGTTCACATCTAACATTCCTACTTATGGAAGAACAAGGCATCTCTGCTTTTTGGCTCTACATTGTTCCTCCGTTGTTCCAAACCATCAAGGAACCTGTCTGCTGCCATGGACACCCCTGTCATACTGGTGTGGTGGGATCTCCTCTCTTTCTTGTGTGAAAATCAGTCTGTCTTTTATTTCCCCCTTCATTCTCCCCCGTGGAGTCTCAATCCTGGCTGTCTCCACTGTCTTGGCATTTGGTCTTTGGGGGGTAGTTTCCCTTCCTTTCTTCTTTGCCTCTGAATTGTCTTCCTTCTCCAGTTGAATAAATTTGTTGCTCAGCTTCATCTCTCCCGCACTAGCTAATTTCATCCTCTCTCCTGCCCTTGGGTAGGGTTGTCCCATGGATATCCCTTTCCATCTTTTTGTTCTCCAGGCCACCTTCTTATTGAGGAGCTGTGTGCTAGTGCTGCTTCTGCTCTCTCCTCAGGGTATCCTCGATCACATCTTTGAACTCCTGTCTGAATTTCCAGTTATCTCCACTTGTCTCTTTAGCACTGGCATTGTTTCCTCCATGAGTGTGGTCAAATGGTGTTCCATATTTATGTACCTTCCATCTTGTGCCACACCACACTGATGTGCAACTGGGAGATTCTGCAACCATCCAGCATCTTGTGAACCCTTTCCTCTTTTGTTCCTTTCAAATTATTCTTCAGTAGAGCCTGAGTCAGGTACCAAAACTCCACAGATCTTTGCTAGGTGCATTGGTTTATAATACATGTTAGAGAAACAGGAGACTATCACAAGCTGTCAGGCAATAAAAATCCCTGCAACATAATCTGTTGTGGTTGGACATTTTATTGAAATCCTGGATAGTCATTTGCAAAAAAAGCTGACATGCAGGGTTTGGATTTAATCTTCACATTTCCACTCAAACTGTGGCATTGTTTGAACACGACAGCTTTGGGATCCTGGCAAAAGAGTAAAACTGTCCGAGCTGTTCCACTCTGGTTTGAATTATCTCTCTTTTTATTTATTTATTTCTAGCTTTGAAGTCTGTGTATTTTAAAAATCAATGAACATCATATTAACAAGCAGACACTAATTACATTTTAACAAACTGGAAAGGCTTGGCTACAAATCTTTGAAAAGATAGATTCACATTTTAAAAAGCTTTCTAGTCCAACTGGCATCATTGTCGTAAGACACTGACAAAGCCTGCACAGAATGGAAATGTTAAAGGAATCTGTTTTCCAGAAGTTTTTTCTATGATTTATAATTAGTCTTCATCATTGTACTGTTTCATACACTAGGTCTGGTGAACAGAGTGCTCGTGACTTTTACAGGATTAATGGAGACATTCTGAGATGTAGAAATTAAAAGATCACTCAGATAATAGCAACACTTCGCTCTTGTAGCTCTTCTCATCAGTTCAACTTATTGTTTTACAAATTAGGATTGCTATCAGAATTCCACAGAGGGATAAAAATGAGGGAAGGAACACTAATGTGTCTCATCTGCAATTGCTTAGCAGAACAGAGGCAGATCAGAACTGGGTGTCTTGTATCCAGTTTAGAGCTCTAATTCTTAGGTTACAGTGGTTCACTGAGCAGTTTTTAAAATATGGGTATTGGAGCATGCAGTGGGAGTCAGAGAGTTTGTATCAGGATGCTCAGCACATCAGGAAATGCCAAAAGTGTCAATAGATGGTCCTGGAACTATAAAAAATATCATGCCTCTTCTGGCCACTCTGTCTGAGAGCAGCTGCGTCCTTGGTGAGAGGGTTGCTGGAAAAGCAGCTCCCACATGAAAGTAGGAACCCCAGCAACGCACGGAACAGTTTCTGCACAGAGCAGAGAGCCAAGACATCACGAGGTTTGTGTGGTAACAACAAGGGGAGAGTAGGACACAAGAGGACACAATCCTTGTGCCAGAGCAGGCTCCAGGAAACACTCAGGAGAAGCGATGCTTTTGAAATGTCCCCAGTGATTTCATCACTTCTGTGCATTCCAGAACAGCTGCTTGAGAGGTAAACAGACAAGGAACCCACTTCAGACGAAGCTATCTCAGCACACCAAAGCCAGCCTGTGCCAAGAAACGCTTGCTCACTGCTGTGTCAGGGACCATGTGTGGTCATGTCAGACCCCAATAGGCTCAGCGGGCCACTCTACACTCTGCTCTGAACTGGTGAGGCAGAGATACCAAAGGTAAGGGCAACAAACTTGATGGCACGTCATGGCTCGAGAGATCAGTTCTGTGCTCCAGGAGCTGGAAGATACAAATACTCTGGCTCACCCACAGGATACCAGAGTCAGCTCATGTCCATAGTGAACTCCTTGAGACAATTTCAATGGAAGTGACAGCAAAGCACTATTGCTCTGTCACACACATCAGCATTTCTCTGTCACTACAAGTACTTGATTAACTTGTGACAATTGATTTCCTAGACTTCCTACAGAGTCCTGCTTTCCTGGCTACATCTTCTGGTTGAACTGAATTGCCAGAAAGAAGCCCATCTGCTGGATTGACCTACAGCCCAAGGGCTTCTGCATCTGCAAAGAAGAGGACAGACTGCCATGCCTGTCCTGGAGCCACATCGGGTGTGCCTGGAGGACCAGCACAGGCAGTTGTCACCTCAGCACAGGCAGTCCCAGCGGTGGCATCCCAGCAGTGATGCCCAACAAGGGCATCCCAACCATCAGTAATTCTGTGCACTCTTGTCACTAAAACAATCTCTGAGTAATTCCCAGCATCAGCACAGGTCGCTATAGCCTGGTGGCTCAAGCAGCCCTGGCCACCCCTGCAGCACAAGCTGTGGAATTCAGCTACATTGATAACAAGTAACAGTTTTGGGCCTTAGCACAGCATCTGGCAGACGTGACTCTCCGAAAAGGTTCTATGAATAGAGTACCAAGTATCAGGGTCAGCTGCTATGGCACCCTATCTACCCTTCTTTCCCTTCATAAAAAACCTGGAGCAACACAGGTGGTGGGATGCCTCTGTTTGCCTCCTTCGAAGTCACTATTTTGATATTAAAGAGCACGTTTTCCACTTTCCCGCCTAGCTGGTTAAAAAGATTTAACAACTCCTGTAACACTTGCACAAAAAGTCTCTGTACACAACTGGATCCAGCCCAAGTCTCCAGGTCTACCACATCTCTCCAGATCCTGTGCCACTATACTTACGCTTTTCATTTGGTTAGCACGTGATACAAATGGATTTATCTTTGCTTCCTTATGTCACTTGTCAGTGACATGCTACACGTGTGGAAACACACTCCCCTCTTCAGTAAGTGCTGAGCAACCAGCCTGACTCAGGCCCCAGACTCCTGTTCCAATGGTGCTGAACTATTATTTTGTGTGGTCAGGTGGTTTTGGGACCACCTTGACGACTCTGAAGCTCTGCCTCCCAAATGGATAAAGTGAGTTCTCATTACCTTGTGACTGATCTGCAGGGAGCACAAACCACCCTGGATGTGTGAGTAAATGAGGGAAACACCTAGATGCTGTTCTTGAAGGCATCTGGAGGCTCGAATGTTCAGCTGCCGATAATGGCATGACATCTGCCATTTCTCAGCTGGTGGTGTGGTTTCCTTAAAATTCAGTCCTGATCTGTGTCTTAAATTGTAGAACAATTAAACTTCATACACAAATAAAAAGCAGATCATATATTAGAGAATCTCTATCGGATTTTGAAGCAGGCTAGAAAGTACATAAACACCTTCAGTACAGACTGCTTTTCTTACATCGCTACTTTATTCCCTGTCTCAGCAGGACAGGGAAACACGCAACACACCTTGAACGAAACACATTTTGGAAAAAAAAAAGAAAATAAAACCCAGCTGAAATCCTACCTTAAGTAGATCCGCTCCAGATCCTGGTCCCCTGTGAAGAGCAGCAGCTGTGAAACAGTCCAGAGACACCAGCGTTCAAACCCCTCTGAAACAAACGCAGGCAGCTCACCTCACACTGACAGGTTCCTCTCACAATTGTACTAGTTTTAAACCAACAGTATTCACTTCAAAGCAAGACTTAACCTGATCTACACTTGCATAAATGACAGAACAAGCCCGTTCTTGGCTCAACAGCTTGGGCAGTTCAGATTCGGTTCAGCGTAGAAATTCAGCACCATCCGCAGAAAACTTCTACTTGAAAAGGGAAGATTAAAGTCTGCAAGAGCTGATGAGAATACCAGGAAAAGCAGGGAGTGAGGCAATGCCCAAAAAGCCAACTGCTGCACTCAGGTCCACTGCAGCTGCCTGTGTGCTTTCCCCCCAGCAGAAAGCAGCAGAACAGAGAGAACAACAGAAAAAACAGGAGAAGTGGAGGGGAGAACCACTTTGACAAGTTTGATCAGCTCAGGAGAAGAAGACTTTCTAGAAGATAAGGTAGAATAATGGTGCAGGAAAGGGCAAACAATTCAGTTTCTCTGTCAAACAGAAACTTGAGTTTTCCCATATCATAAAGGCCAGTCAAGATTTTACATAAGATAAGAGGATGCAACTTGCCCACAAAAAGTTAGCAAAGTTATACTTACGTTTCCACTGGATTAAAATATGACAGCTTGAGCATTTTTTTCATTTATTGAAGGCAGTTCTTCAAAACCTTCTAAAGCAATTACAGAGAGCTATGTTTTCCAAGAACATGCGTGCCTGAAGGGGGAGCACATTCTAGGAAATACATGATCCTGTCCTTGAGGTGCAAATTCCCTAATGGGTACTCTCTCAGATTTTTTCTTACACGAGCAAAAATAGAGTCTTCAAATGCTGATCAACTCTAAATCTATTAAAATTGAAGTAAACCAGGAAAAACCCCACACTGCTAGAAAAGCAAGTGCCAGACTAGCCAGACTAAAAGCCTCATGGGGAAAATCTAAAAGACTGAAGTTCCTGGGAGTTTTATTATTGCACCAGTGGAGCAGAGATTTCTCCCTAACTGCTCCCCAAGCCCAGGGGTAGTCAGTCTGTACTTTCTCTAGTGTGTAAGGGATGGAAGAAATCAGAAGAGAGCACATAATAAAACAACTGACAGTCTCTAAAAAATAGCTGTCCTGTCTCCTTAACATGAGTGAGAGTAATGTTCTGAGGGCAGGAAGAATTCAGCTTTAGACTGAAAACATTCCCCTTTTGGGGTACAGAAAGTGATCACTCTGTAGTTTAATCAATCTCAGGCCTCTCTTTGAGGGAAATAGTGTGTTGCCTGCAACAGCACGTGTAATAATGTTTGCTGAAATATAAACTATGGCTGTATACCCCAAGATGGAAGGTCAGAAGCCAACTGAGGATCTGGCCGCAGATGTTCAGCAATAGAGATCAAAAAGCAATCTATCAAATCCAGTACTTTTCCCTCAAGGAACAGGTTGCAGAAATTTCTCAACCCATCTCCTTTCACAGTAAGTGCACTCACCCTGCATGTAACAAAGCTGTGCACCACAAACTGCCAGGTTACTCAAAGACAAAGTTCATGCTTCCTAATTTCTCCTCGTCCTGGGCTCGAGTATTTAAATATTTACACAGTGAGTTTGCTCTTATCCACAAACACAGCTCCCCTGAACCTCCGCAGTGCTTTCGAAGTCCATCCACCACAGAGAAGAATCACATGACACACCACTTAGTCCTCCCCCAGCCCTTGAGATACGTTTGCTAAAGCTGACATTTGATATTACAGAATGTGTTGTAATCAATTCTTAAAGTTATAGCACCACTGGATTTTTATTAACTTGCACAACAAAAACAACAAAAATCCAACAAAAAATGGGCCCTCATAATCAGTCAGCCTTGTTATATCCTGAAAGCTGCTTTAACAAGCAGGGAGTAATATAGTGTAATTGGTACTCCGCAATTTAATTGTTCTGTTCTTAAATCTAATATTGCAGCTGCGGGTTAAGTTTACACCACAGCTTTCAAGAGAACATGAAAGTGTGGTACATCTGTGCAACAGAAAGCTAAACATCTCTCATCTGATGTGTTTACAATGACATTTGATAGCGTGGAATTGTTTGGAGTTCATTCTTAAAGCTGCAGAACTGCTTTTCAACACTGCAAAAAAAAAAAAAAAAGGAAAAAGCCTCCAATCTCCTTCCAGCAACTGAGCCCACACAAGCCTGACCATACCACCGCTGGCATTGCAGGGAAACTGCTGGCTGGAACAATTCCTTCAGGTAGCTTTGAGCATTTGTCACTCAGACAGTGGACAAGGGCATCTTCCACTTCAGGTGATATAATAATTATTTGAAGAACAAACGACTCAAAAAAACCCCTGGACACAACAACCCCTGACATGCATAGAACAGACAAAAGTACTTCAAGAAATGTTATTACATGGATGACTGTAGCATGTATAGAAACGGTGGAGTTTTCTATTTAACAGGTGGCAGAACTGCTTATGGTACCTTGAACTTCACATTCTGTATAACTAACAGCTTCAGCATTATGTACTTGTTAGTGAATTTATTAGGCCCATAAGTAGTTCAAGAAACTTAGGAATGGGCCCATAAATGTCATCTGCAGTTTGTGAACTGCAAGTATCTGACTGTTTTGATCAAGGTTTTTATGGGAAAGTTAAACGGTTATTAAAATTATTTACTACTGCTCCACAAAAAGGGAGCAAGCCTGCTGAAGAACTTAGGTAGTGATAAGATGTGATAGGTTGCAGGTCAAATGTGCTGGCAGAAAAGCATTTCTGCCTATGTCTAAGCCCAAATTTTTGTGCAATTCAAAGCTGAGAGTGCGTTTAAGTGGCTGAGAAAAGGTCTGTGGAGGGGAGGAGGAATTTTCCCTTTCCCATAACCTGCTGTCAGAAATATACAATCTCATCAGGTTACTTTTCTTGTTCTCAGCATTAGCCTTTCTCTAACATTTTCTGTCCTTGGAGAAATGCATGATAGTGCAACTTAGTTAAAGAGGTCATTTTCTGCTCATTCCTTTGTCACAGTCCACACTGGCATCTTGATTTATGATCTTTAACAGACAAAAGTCAGTCTCACTGATGAAGCTCAGCTATATTACACTGGAATCTATTATCTTTTTAAACTTTATTATTTCAGTCACAATTAAGACTATCTGAAGCCTCTTCATAAAAAGGGGCCATATCAAAAGCTGGACGTTAGCAACTGGATCAATGGATGCATTCATTCTGCATCAAAAATACCATAAGAAGGACAAATCTCCTGGGGAGGCAAATCTGTATCAATATTTCAGTCTCTTGAATACAGAAATTTGATACAACGTGATGCAACACCCGAGCTTCCCCTCCTTTCAATTAACTGAGAAATAAAAATTGTCCTTAGAAGGGAAGAAATGCATTTGTATTGTTTAGTTTTCGGGTTTTCCGCCCTTTCATAGCATCATAATGTTCTCTCCATGGGTGGAAAACTTAATCTTCAAGTTCAAGCCTAGATTCTTCATACAGTTCAGGATGAGATGACTTGGAATATCGGGAATATTTCAGATGTAGAAAATCACCCAATTCATCCAGAGCATTCAAAACCTGTAAGACCATGATACTCTGTCAATTCTATTGGAAAAAAATGAAGTTCTAGTAACTTCTACTTTACTGCAGAACAAGAAGATTATAAAAAACATCAATTTAAGAAAGTTTAAAGGACAGACGGGCAAATTTTGCATTCATTCTATAACAGTGAACATCAATACAGTTGTAGATGTACAACAGCATCTATGAGAAAGGGATTTTCTCCTTCAGTAGGTTATGGTTTATTAACAAGTGCATTAATTGAGCACAGATGAAAAAAATTACTTTTTCTAAAAGCACAAGGAGGTAACAACCCAGGTAAAAATTATCTTTGCTTGTGCAAAAGAAATGTGTGAGGCTATACATTAGTATTTCTCCATAGCTCCCAAAGACTGGAGTTGCCAATGCATTTTCTCAGGTAGGACTCAGCCCTCAGTGCTGAGCAGAGTCAGCATAAATGGTCTGAATAGTTTAAGATAATTTTAGTGAATGCCATTATCGTATATTAATATCACAGAGACAATTAATTTTTGTTCATTAATACTGTAACGCAATTTGCTGAGCTGAGTCCCCAGCCTTCAGTAGATTCAAAATGTAGCCAGGGAACTCTGTACCATAGGGAAGCAGCTCAGTGTTTTGCAGCATCTGACCCACATTCAATAGCAGCCAACATTTTGGCATCAAAGAAGGAAACAGCAATTTTGATTTTGAGCCTGTTTCTGTTAAGCCACTAAAACAAGCTCATGAACAAAAAGAAGTAATTTAGTAATGGTTTATGCAGAGAGATAGCTTCCAGGTCATTAAGGAAGTTATTCTTGGGAGCTTGCCCTTTGATGGATCTTTCCTCTTTAGTTCCAGGCTGAGAAACAAAACAAATTTTGCCAACGGGAAACGTTTTCATTGTGCTTGTTACCTGTTGTTACCCTGGGTTTAGGCACAGTCACAAAGCATTTTATCCTAAAAGCTTTCCATCTGCAAGTAATTAAACGGAGGGCATTTCCATTCCCCCATACTGTAAGAGTGCCACGAGAACTGTGGCAGAAGCACAGCGTGTTCAGTGATGACTGGGGAGCGTCAGACCTTCCCTGGAAGCAGCAACGTGCAGGTAGCAGGAAGTGAACATACAATGACGGCCCAAAAATGTGGTGGGCTTGACATTTGGGGGCTGGGGGAAAGGAAGAAAATCAAAGCAGCAGCCTCAAGAGATTAATCTTCAGATCAACTTCATTGCCTGTTACCAGTTACATAAGCCAAAATCCACACAGTCAAACAGCAGAAGCTGGCAAGGACCAACACAGGAGCTGTGCTCTGCTCTACAAAATACTACCTTCATGGTATTGTACCTTGCTAATAACTACTGCCCCTTTAACTGCAGCAGGAATATTACACTGCACACACGCAAGGCAGGTTTTTGATGTTGTTTGAAAGCTATCTACACTGGTATGGCAGCTGGTCAGCAGGGCAGGGCTCCGGCCTCCACACCCCTGTGCATCTCAGAGTGCAGTCAGGAGCTCTCTGCAGGCACAAGTGCTTGTCTGCATGAACCAGTGGCATATTTAACTCAAATGCCTTTCCATGTTCAAGGATTTTTTGCTTTGACCATCACACTCGTGCAAAGAGAGGAAAAACAAAGCCTGAAATTTATTGTTAAGCCTCCGTGTTTCATGCCTCCAAGTTGGCTTATTCTGAGAATGAAAGAACGTATCTCAAGCCAGGCCAAAAACACCTTGGGCAAGAAAGGGAGATGGAAAATTTCAAAGAGTTTATTTTAAATACATTTCTGACTGCGTTGGAACAGAGGTTTATGATGGAAGTCTCAGCACACTGTTAATGGTATTTCTGATATCAGAGAAAGATACAGAACCGAGACTGGCCAGACAGCACCAATTAAACTTAACTAGGTTCAAACAGTTCCAAATACTGTTTGCAATTTCCACCTGTACCCCCAAGGCTGTCCCATATACTTCTGCAAATCAAGAAACACATGGAATGGAAATATGGAATGGAACTGTGGGTATGGAAAACTGGATTTTCAATTATTTCCATATAATTTTGGGTTTCCTACTCTGACAGTTTTGAGGTAGCATTTAACTTTTGTCTTGCTGTGCTGTTCATGCAAGTTTTTATTAATGATGACAGGTTTGGTCACTATTAGAAATAGAAGAACATAAGAAGTTAACTGTCCGATAATTTATTTTAGAAAATAAAATGTATAAGGCTCAAATGCCTTTAAAGATCAAGTGACAAGGCCAGAAAAACAAATGTAAAAATGAATTATTGAGATTCAAAGTAACAGAGGCACAGCTTCTCCCAGCCTCCTTTGCACCTGAAGTTAATTTGGGCAGGACATCTGCTGTGCTTACCGTGTCTAACATCTCCCGTGTATGTGCAGCTGACACACAAAACCGAGCCCTGGATTCTGTGATAGGAGTAGCTGGAAACCCAACCACGACCACCCCGATATTTTTTTCTAACATGCGTCTTGCAAAGGCCCTAAGGAGAGAAAAAGTAGAAGGAGAAAAATCAAAAATAAATTATCTCAAATAAACCGAACACAGAGAGAAAACATTCACATACAATGCAACAATAGATAAAATCTTGTTTTCAATTGATTGAATATTCCCATTGATTTCCACAAAAACCAGAATTTTACCAGTAGGATTGAGATTGTTTGCAGCTTAGCGGCTCATGAAGCCAAGTGGGTGTCAAATACTAGAAATGTGATGGCAGAGAGGGCACTGCACGATAGACAATTCATTTCTGTCAGTGAAAGTCACGGAGTACAAACCAAACCATGTGGACATTCACAGTCCCTACGCATGGAAGAGGCTGGGCTTGTGGAAAGTGTGAATGCTTGGTTCCTGAACATCAGAAGGAATAAACCAATCTGTGTGATGGTTTATTTGCCCTCACAATTACTCTGCCAGTTAAGAAGGCTTGTGTGGTATGTACGAGGCCTAGAGCTCACAGCCACCCTCAGCTACTTGCAAATCCTCCCTACAGCTCAACCCTTACATGATGCTACTACTGACTTCTGGTCTGTGTGCCCAAGTCAGTGCACAAGTGCTGCTTGAGAGGAACTGAATGGTCAAACATGCAAAATCCATTCAAAGATCAGATGGGAAAAAAAGGCATTCATCTAAACCAATTCATACATCAAAGGCAACGTGTCTTCTTTAATGATTACAAATTAAAACCCAAAAATTTCAAATTAAAAATGGTATCAAAAATATTATTCCAGACCACGTTAAAAAAGGAAAAGAGAAAGATTTTAAAATTCTGAATTCTGGAACAACTCAAAATTAACTCTAGGGGCAAATTTAAAAGAAAACAGAACTAAATGATGTATTCACCTAACAGTTTATGTTCCTCCTAGGAAGCACCTACCACACAACATCATCTTCTTCAACGTATACCAAATAACCGTGAATTTGAATAGTGCTTGTTTTGCCAGAAAAACAAGTACTTTTTTTCAATACTTACCCTATTTTACCAGGCATATAAAGGAGCAAGGGAACAACAGGAGAATCATCATTGCCATAAATGATGAAGCCCATTTCATGCAGTTTTCGTCTGAAGTACCTTGTGTTTTTCTCCAGCTGACGCACTCTTTGGAGCCCTGAAACAAGCCAGTCAGGAGAAGAGTCAGTGCAAAGATCACAACTGGGGTCTAGTCACAGGCAAGAATCAGGGCTGGGGGTAACAGTTTGGCTGAAATGTAAATGTAGCTATTTGACTGAGAAGAAAAACATGGAATGAGCTAAATACAACTACACTGATTATTGTGGCATTGTAGGGCGGATGGCTGATATTCCTGTAACTGTGAGGTGCCTTCCCATTGGCTGAAACAGTCCCTGTCTGGGGATAGACATGTGGGCAATTCCCTGGACTTTGTTGTGCTAAATAAAGCCTCCTAGATGACACACACCTACAGAGAAGTAGTGCAGACATGTAAATAGAGAACGTTCTTTCTCAATGTAATTGACTATTATCTCTGCGTTGTCCCTGGCCTCATTTAGTCATGGATCCACAGATGTGATCCCCGGCAAAACTGACAGAAGAGTTGAAAACAATTATTTTTATGAAGGAAAAGGACAAAAAACATCAAAGAGAAAATGTGCTTGAAAAGACATTCCAGCCATTTCTTCTGCAGTGCCACTAAGGAGGTGGTTTCTGACAAGTGCAACTGCTTCCCAACCCATTGCACAAAGAGGGAAGAGACACTCTCTACATTACTGTAGTAAGAGATATAATATGTCCTTTCACCACTCCACCTGCATTATATTTCATCAGTGAGCTGATCTATGTGCTGCTTTTCCACTGCTGTGAGGTGCTGACAGGGATGGTGCCACCTCCTCCACACCCACATGCCCAGTGCCAGTCCAAGTTCACACGGCCACACAGCACATCGAGCCAGGCCTGCCATCTGCCTGACCTCGCCAGAAACAAAACTGACAAGCCACCGTTAAGCAGATCGAGTCTCTAAACCTAATCGCTGTTCAGCAGCTTGTGTCTGCCCAGCAGAGGTGGTGGGAATGTGTGGTAAGACCGGGATTTAACGGGACACAGTTACACTCTTAGCTTTCGTTTTCCTGCTGTTCATCAGCCCATACTTTCAATATCACTTACATTATGTCACCAGACATGAACACTGAAACCTCCAGTGCAACTAATTTCCTCTTTTCCCTTCGCTTTTCCCTTCGCCTTTGCACAGATGTGTTATGTTTTCACTCTCCCTTTACGTTTTCATTTTACTTTACATTTTGTTCGCTTCATTCTTCATTTACTACTTTCTGCTGTCACTGTTCTCTGACTGGATGCCTGTTTCCTAATTCGCCCTCTTGCTCTGTGCAACCACAGTGGCCAGGAAGGCATCTGTAGCAGCTACATGCCACCTTTGGCAGATTTGTCCTCAGACCACATTCTGCCCCACCATCTGCTCTGGCTTTTCTTCCTTTTCCCTCTTGCCTGAAGTGGGGATCGCCATACCTACATGAACCTCTTTTCCATTAATATTTCTGAACATGTGTAGGTTTGAACAAGACCTACTACTTCATCTGTTCTGTATCCTCCCGAGTCAAGGTTCTGTCAGTGTTCTGGCTGGGAAATTTATAGGGAAAGCGGGACTTGCTTCACAGTGATCGGTGTTTTGCTTGAACAAATTAAAAGATCTCATAAAAACAGTGCATTTGTAACTTTATGCACAAAACTGCCCACGCAGACAACCTGTTACTTACAGTCTCAGTCATACAGTTTAAAGCACTCAGTGGAAGAGATCTGCTGGGTTAGAAAAGGCCACAAATAGTTTAACCATCTCTCTAATGCTGCTAAAGCAAAAACAGCTGTGCCAGAGCAAGGAAAACAAATGAAACACAAAAGCATCCTACTACAAAGCTTTCCAGTCACTAATAAAAACAATAGTCTGTGGTATTTCCAAAAATATTTTTGGTGTAGTAGATCTCAAAGAAACAGGAGGAAGAGAGGGGGAGAGGAGATGATGGTAAAGAAAGGGAGTTAGAGAACTACAGAATAATGTGGCTGAAGTCTAAAGAGAGATGTTTTCCCTTGTTAGAATTTGTAAAGATGTTATTAGCACCTCCTCAATGTCGAAGTTACAAGGAGGAGGGTGGGGCAGTAACCTGAACTGGGGGCTCAAAGCCACTGCTGTTTCTTGCTATATTAGCAGCCCCTGAGCTAGTTTCCAAACTCTCAGTTGGAAAGCATTTGAAACTACTAGATTTTCAATTAGGGAAAGTTTTTCATAAATGCAGATGTTCTTGGTGAGTGCAGTTTAAGACTTGTTGCCTTCTCCTTTCTATTCATGCGTTTACCACAGAGCTGGAAACACAGCGTGAGCCATGTGAGATTCCAGGCTGCGCCGTTCGCTGTTTATCAAACCATATGCGCAGCGCCCAGAGGTGATCAGTTTGTCTCTACTTAGTTTTGGTGCCAGAAATTTAGACTCCAGCTAAGGAAACTTTAAGAGCAGAAAGAGGAGGTTCAGGCAATCCCCCAAAAGTCAAACACCTCTTCCTTTTCTAATCTTCCTTTCCTGATTCTACATCCTCAACTAGCTTGTGATGTGAGATCCCCCCTTTCAAGACTCCCTATGGAGCTCATTTCAAGCCAGCCAGTGCTGATGCAAAAGAGTCACTTGAAAGTTTTAGCAACATCCCAGAATACTAATTTCATTTGCAAGGATGCATTAAAGAGCCAAATAAAAGATCAGAGCACTCCCACATATCTGGAGGGAAAAAAAGCACATTAGGAGACGATTGCTACACACACTGTATTTGTGGGTGGGTGGCTGGGAGGAACCTATTTCTTTACCAAATGTCAACACTTTCCTTTCTCATGTTAAGTTATGTGGTCAAAGACCACAGACACACATCATATACACAGGCTTCTTATACGCTGTCCCAATAAGAGCAATAAAACCATTAAAATTTGTAGCTGTATTTCAACACTGTTTTTCATTCCTTTATGGGACCTTCCAATGACAGATAAGGAGGCAGATCTGAGTAAAACGTTTATTTTTGTCTCATGGGTCTGATTTCCCCCCTACACTGCAGATTAAGAGTGATGAATTCAGTTTAGAATCAGGTCTTAGTGCAAATCCACTGTGGTATGTTTAACTAAAACCACCACATTTAGAAAGTATTTTCGTTGATTCCTGAAGCTGTGATCTTGCATTCTTTAATATTTACTGAGTGAAAATCTGCAGAACAGACCCTTGAGCTGAAAGAACATGGCTGCATCTATGTGAGTGTAAGAATTCACCTGTATGGGACTAATTAGAGGATCAGGTCCCCGGACAGTAAATATACGTGTTACAAAATTCTTACTTTGCAAAATCCTTGAGGATTTACAGCCTATGCAAAGAGCTTATAGCACAGCATGCAGCACATCCAGAGAGTTATATTCCATAAAATATGTGAACCACAACACAGCACATGTTTGGAAAAAACAGCCTGGACAGGGAAAACCAACCCTCCTCTATTTAAAACTAAACCCACTAATGCCCCAGAGTATTCAGCTAAGGCTGAGAATGACTTTATTAAGTGCTCTACATCTTCTTATTGGCTGAATTAAGAAGGGACAGAAAGAGAGAAAAGTAAATGATAAACAATTCCCAGATTTCATTTCATTCCCAGATTTTCAGACGTTATCTTCATGCTGCTGGGAACATACACAGCCAGTTTATGGAGATTTTTCTGAAATAAAGGATTAATTGCCTGGATGGTACAAGAAAAGCAGATTTACTGCATCAGCAATCCACCTTCTGCTGGCAAATTTAGAGTTTTCATTTGGTTGCACCACTTTAAAAATATTTGGCTTACTGCAAAGTTCTAAGGTGTTGGCAATTCTGGGAAAAATGCTGATTATATTTTTATGTGACATGCATCATTGCATACTGCTGGCTTTAGCTCATTAATTTCTATAGGCTTTTAGAAAGCTTTATAGCTCAAAATTAATATGGTTTAGTTGAAAGAAAAATACAAAAAGAAGGCGAGAGAGAGAGAGAAATGATAAAACACAGTAGCTTGCTCATAATTTCTTTGAAGCAACAAGCTTTTTAAGAGAGCCACTTGGAGTAACAGACTTGGCTGAAGCTTTGTCACACACTTCCAGGGCACCTGACATCAGGAAGGCATCCTGACTACAGGTCCGAGGGCCTGATCCCGGGCTGGCTTTACCTGGCATAGCTCTGTGCACTTCAGCAGAACTTTGCTGTTTGTGCCAGCTGAGAATTTTAACCTGGCAGTGAAAGAGGCAGTAAAAGTATCCTCTCTCTAAAACAAAAGCTCGTTTTCCTCTTCCAGAGACGTCTGCTTTTGCCTCCTGCAGAAGGTTTATAAGCACAGAAGCTGCTTGTGTTCAATTCCTGCACAAACATTCTACCTTTGAACCCTTCCTGCAGGCTTCTACCCTTGGAAGTTGTGACTCGGTCTATTGAAAACAGGAATAAGCAACCTGTAGCCTTTCATATCAACATCTCAGGTGTAGGAGGTGAAGGAGAGCTATTTTTCCTGAACCCATTCCAGGAAAGATAACCCCATGCTGTACTGGCTTTTGGCATGCGGTGGACTCTTCAAGACACAAATCCACCTGCTTTAATCTTCTCCAGCTGCTGTTTCATAAGGTCTTTGTAGATAATTAATTACACAATTGAGCTTTTGCATACCAGTGTCAGTGTTCCTTGGATGGAGAACTCAACTCCCTGCCTTCCTCTACTAACAACTAGATAGGAAAAAGCGAACTTCCATAGGCTGAAAAAAAATTGGAAAACAATAGCTCTTTCCCACTAAACTATTGCAGATGGACAGATTTTGATTTTTTTTTCCTCTGGTTCCGTTATAAGAGTAACACACATGCACCTCCACGTGCATCAAATCACAACTAGAATACTATAAAACTGGAGTGCCTAAAGGAAATATGTTCTCAGATAAAACAATCTTCATAAAAAATAACTTTGCTATGAACTGGGGAGAAGTGAAGACATTTACTTCTACAATCTAATGCTAACTAGAAACCTAGTAATTTCAACTTAATTCGGCTGCTAAATAAGCCCTTAAGGACTTATTTTAACTGTGAACTGCTGCGAAACACTTCCCAGAGATTAAGGGAAGAAAACCGGCAATTTCAGTCGAAGCAGAAAGGAGAAAAATTGTAAAGATTCGGTCATTTTTACCTTATTTCTCGAATGAGCCAGCTCTGCCTAGCCAGCACCTTATCTCTATTCAGATACACAATGCAGGGACAGAGCAGCCAGCCTTGGCTGAGCCCTGTTTCCTCCCAGCGCAGGTGATTAATCACAGCGCGGCTCCGCCCCGCCGCTGCAAACCAGCCAGCGCCCAGCGCGCTCCATCTGCATCCCATCAGGAGCTTCTGAAGTGCCAGGGATCCGGATGCCGCGAGAAGCGGCACTTTGCTGCTTTGTGCTCGGCAGACTGAGAACCGCGCTGGATTCCGCGGGCACCGCAGCGCCAGCGGCATCTGCAGCAGAGGAGGGATCCTCACTCCCTTCCGGCAGCAAAGACACCCTGGAAAGGGGACTGTGTCATGGAGCTGCCTGCTGCTGTCCCTGGGGAAAGCGTAGCTGTCACCGCTGGGGAACAGGCTACAGGTCACATCCCAGTCTGACATCCCTCCTCTGCCTGCAGGTGATGCTCATTTCAGGATACAGGGAACATCTATCCATGGGTAGGGTCTGCTAGAGGACTCCAGCACTGGTTTAACTTTGCATAGGGAAAAAGTGACTGCAAATGAGGTAGAATTTGATTAATTCTCAGAGATCTTTCAAGTCACTGCTAACACTGTTAGTCCCAAGCCTCTGCTTTTGTTCAGACCAACTGACTCCCCGTGCATACATTCGATGCCCTGTGGCAGGTGGGTCACATGGCAGGTGTCTCCACCAGAACAGCATGTCTCACTCATTTTGGGCAAAGATGTCAGAATTTAGCTGTTTCATCATCCACTGCTGGGAGAACATCTGTGATGTTCAGCTTAGACAAATAATAACTGTGGCAGCATATTACATCACTAATATCTCCACTGTTGTCGTGACTGGGAGCCCTAGTCATGGAGCCAGCACTGTGCAAACAGGGAATAAATGTGCTTAAGGGCTTGAAATGTAACCACATACTGGGAATATTGACTTAAAATTAAGCCAGGGTTCAAGCATTCTACTTGCTAAGGACCTAAGAGAAGCAATTCCCTCAGAATGAAGCAGCAAAATGAGAATTTGAAGAAGATAGACTTCAGCATGACTGATTGTGCAAGCTGTTTTGAGTAGGTCCAAGGGGTCCATTGCTAAGTCACTTGCAGATTTAAAGCTTACAGCGACAGTTCCATGATCAGTCCAGTCTGGCAGAGATTTATTTTGCTGCGAAAGGGATTGCTCCTCTCAGCTCCAGCTGCTCAAGTCCTGGCACTGGGACTCATGGAGCCATATGGCAGATTGGCTCTGGGAACCAGTTTGGGTGTGGGCTAACCATTAGTGGGAGAGTTGGTCGCTTTTCAGCTACATCAGTGCTCTGATTCAGTTCATTGCATGGCTGCAGGAACACTCATGCTGGCGTAGGGAGAGGGGGCATGAGAAAGGGGACAGGCAGGGGGAACAGAAACTGAGGACAAGACTGCCCTTCCTTGCACCAGTGCTGGCTTATGCCACGTGGTAGTGAGTGGAACTAAGGTTTCTGAATTTACAGAGGATCCTGACAAAGCAAAACTAATGTTTTCAAAAGACTGTTGAGAACAGATAGCAGAGGAAAATGCTGGAAACTGATTTTAAGGAGCTGGTCCTTCATTTATACAAAAAATCTGAGGCCGATGGAAATACCTTTAAAAAGGAACATTTTAAAAACAATCTCTTTAATGCCAAGCCAAAACAGAAAGCAGCATTCTGCCACTTCTCACAATCTGAATGAGCTCAAATGCAAGAACTGAAGAGTTTGCTAAAAACACAAATTAAAACTAGTAGTTGCAAAAAGATAAACCAATCAGCACAAATGGCAGAGTAAATGAACATTTAAAAGAAACACTTATAATCTAAACAACTTCAGGAATTATCTTTTAACAAAACATCTTTTACTAGTAGATTCCAGAGGACAGGCTCTTAAATGTTTCAGCATCCCACAAAAACATGAAAAATGCCCACTACTGCTGGTGAATTATTGTTTGCCATGCATTAAACAGAAAAAGTATTTCCTTTATGAATGCTGCAATTTGCTTTTTACACCAGTATAATCTATTATTAGTCATCAAAAAAATTGCTTTGGATTTCCCAGCAGTCTTAACTCCGTCTGTCTAGTGGTTCTATTTTATACCTATCAAATTTAAGTGTAAAAATATGCTTTTGGCATTCTCATGCAGAAAGGGGGGAGGAAGAAAAGGTCTGAGGTCACAGCTGGAGGGGCTGTGTTGCATACAAGTGAGTGTACTTGCAAATTTGTGCGGGGTCCAAACACTCTGAGTCAACTCCAGCCTCATCATGGGATAAAACCACGAAGGCAGCTGCTGAGTTTCCTGAGGTATCTCCAGTGGTGTAATGAGAAGCCATGAGGAGAACACATAAAGAATATCTATATTATGAATTATAAAGAGTAAATGCCATGGGAACTTCTGCTTCCCATATTTCCTAATAAATGAGCAGAGACACATTTGAGATGAAAAGGCCACAAAGGCTTAAGAGGGATAAAATGATTTCTTTTTTTTTTTTTTTTAAATAGACTACATGAGCTGAACTGTGGAACTTGCTGCATTATGACATTACTAGAGGAAATACAGCTGCCAGAAGTTCATACACTTTTGAACAACTCTATTGTAGGAACTATGAAAGTGTCTATGATGTTATGGTATTAAGAACAAATGTGTTTTGTTCTACAAGACATCCATTTTCACAGTTCTGTAAAACATGGCATTGAGAAAAACAGGAGTTTTACTCCACTGAAAATCTGATTTCACATTTGCATTTTTTGTAGTTAAAAATTTTGATTTTTTGGATATAGTCACTCAAGAAATACTGGTAATATGGACCTCAACCTACACCTCTTTCCTGGGCAGGAACAATGCTGTATATCAGTTCTGAGGGAGCTACTACCTTCTCCTAATTTAGCATTTCTTCCCCTTCATTTTCTCAAGTCACCACAGAAAATATGGCAAAAGAAGGAAACTGTAATAGCTGGCTGTGGGCTCTGCAGTATCCTCCCAGTTGCATTATCACGACATTAATGTCTCATAACCATCACAAATATTGATATGGGACATACCCTCATGTTTCTGCTGAAACAGACACTGGCTGTGGGCAATTTCCAGCTGAACAGTTCAGGTTTCACAGAATCACCCTGAAGGTGCTAACCTGGTCCTTCCTTGTGGTGAAGCAGTACCCCCTGGGCCCACAACCATCTATTCATACCCTGCAGTCATGCACCCGGTATACTGATCCTATGCTGGAAATGCACATCCCAATTCCTTTTCCCAACAACCATATTCTTACTAGTTGAAAATAAAGGAACAAAATATGTAAGATCAATTAATTGGATGCACACCAGGATGCACAAGCAGTACTGCTGCACTTCTGGGCTCTGGCATTACCTACTGTATAATTTCATCTGTGCTAGTCTTTTCCAGGTCACCTGCTTAACAAATCAGTGGAGAATAACTAGCAAGAAATTGGCAAGAATGTAATAGTCTTATATCTGGGAAAATAAAGAAGACTAAAAAATATGGATTTTTTCGAGCAGCAACTTAAATGACCAAATCAGTTTTCTTTCTCTTAGTTTTCTATTAACCTGCCAAGGAGTCAGTCACGAAGTTCAGATGTAAGAACATGCTGGATAAACACATTTGTTGTCCCCTTATTTCATCCTCTTTCCAACAAGCACCTTCTAGTTCACATGGAACTTTTTAGCAAACTCTAATTTCATTATTTTCTAAAATATTCCCAGTAATTTTTGCAAGACTCACTCCCCTAGAGAAATGACCTCTGGAGGACAAGCCATTGGTGGACATCTCCTTATAAAGCATTCCCCAAATCATCCAGTGGGAAGAGAATGCCATTTAAAATAAATTGCAAAATAAATTCCTTCTATGGATCCGAGAAGCCTCCAGAGAACTCATGGTCAATACTACCCTGCAGCGACTTTGGTTTACTTGAAACTTCTCTGCTCCACAGCTCATGCTCTCACAAGAACGACTCACGTGCAGGATTCACCATTTTCTATGACAGTGGACCAAAAGAACTCTGCCAAGGTCATTGTCCTTGGAATCAAAAGCATCTAAGGAGAGACAGTGCTTTCTCCCTTCTATTCTTTGCTTCTTTCTAAGCCACCACCTTCCTCTCTCTGATGCCAAAGCAACACATTGTAGTGTGGTCCAGCATAGCACTTTTTTCCCTGTATTTTGGGTTATGAGGTTTTTTTGTAGTCCACAAGACAGCCTAATGAAGGGAGGCCCACATGAAAGAAAACCCAAAAGACTAAAATAATTAGTCTGGCTCAGAAGGACAAGAAACATTTTTACACATCATAGCCAGCTTGCTAGCCTTTGTGCAATGCTCTAAGTTGTGATATATGATTTATTCATTTGTTTTTCTACTCATTTGCATTTCATATTACAAGACAATTTTCAAAAAAACTGACGAAACACTAATTTATTTCATAACGGATTTGCGGGAGACTTAAGAAAGCTCTTATTTTGTGCAGAAAAACAAACATTGTGTCATTAAACAACGCTGCTTGTGGAAGAGAAAATGCTTCAAACTCAGCCCTAAGACAGACACGCACATCTTAAAAGACTCCGTCTTGAACCCAGTTCTCCTCTTATCCTGCGCTGAACTGCATGCAGAATCACGCTAGCTGAAGAGCATTCCTAGCAGGCTTTGAAGGCCTGGAAGCGCTCCGCATGTTTCCCGTTCCACACGCGGCATCTGTGCGCGCCCGAGCCAGCGAGCCCGGGCAAGGCTCAGTGTCAGACCGCCCTCTCACGGCAAGCGCCGCGCGGGGAGCACGCCCGGCCCCGCAGCCCGCACACCGCGGCCCCGGGCCGCAAGAAACACGCCCGAGATGGTCTGTTATACTGAACATATGTAGGCTTCAGCACATGCAGCCCTGACCGGCCAAATTTCAAGCTGGAAGCAGTTTTTATGCTCCGGCTTCTCTGCCAAAATGAAAAGAGCATCGCTTCCCCATCGTCTGCACATCGCGCCGGAGTTTTGCTGCCTTTTGTCCTTGCACTCGGCAGAATTTGGCACTGGGACTGGATTTTCTATCCCTCCTTCTGTACTCTGGGGTCTTGTAAATTCTGGTCTCATTGAAGAGCTGCGATAAACGTCTTAATAGCCTTGTATCTATCGTGGTTTGAGACGGCCCTCTAGGGCACTGCAACAGAGTAGTGCAGAGCAGTACCTTACCTGCTCTCATCTACTCTTTATCTCTTCCATTCCCACCTTATCCCAGTCATATCTGTCAGGCAGGGCTAATACAGCATTGATTCTGTAAGTCTTAGAAAAACTAAGAGAAAATAGCGCAGCTGGACCAGTGTAAAAGATTGCAATTCAGAGCAGAATCTGTACCTTCAGCTGCATGTTAAAGAGTATCACGACTCTCAGGCATTCCTGAAAAAACTACACAGATCAAATCAGTTTTTCTCCATATTGGGATTGGAATTTTTCTCCATATTGGGATATTAAAGAATATCATGACTCTCAGGCATTCCTGAAAAACACTACAAAGATCCAATGTTTTTCTCCATATTGGGACTTAAGTCCTAGAACACTGAATACATATCAGCATTGCTTTGAATCAGTAATATATAGACATGTTGCAGGTCTTTTGTTGTTTGTTGTATAGAAAGCATATTACACAGGATAAAACATCACACAGAGGATAAAGCATGTCACACGGAGGACTGGACAGTAGCTGCATCTGCAGCTTCAAGAGACAAATAGAAATACACCTAATTTTTCATAAAGACACCAAGCAGTCAATTCTTTTGGGACAAAATGTAGTACAAAACTAGGTTCAGGATATCAGAATTGACACCTGAGTGAGGTAGGAATTATTATAATCATCTTCTCATACTATTATTGAACGTACGATACCTGTTCTGAAATGCTGCATCATGCTTGAGTAGCTTGCCATTTTGAAGGTTCACACTTACAGAGAAGCTAAACTGACAGCAGCTAGCCTGTAAATGAAGGCATGTCCTTATGAACCTTACTACAAAGTCACACAATACTACAAGGGAAATCCATGTATTTCTATTTGCTGCTGCAAAGCAGGATGGGCTGGCTACTACGCAGCCAGAATTCCAAAATATTTCCATGTGGATGAGCATGGAAAAAGCCCCCAGGGTCGACAGCACTTAGAAATATGATGATTTGGGTACTAATTTTACAATAAGAAGGATTTCTTTTGCATTGCCATTGCCATACTTCTTTGCTGCTGGATGACATTTTGCTTGTGTGTGTACCCAGGAGATGCTCTGGTCACAGCTGAAATAAGTGAAGGAAGGAGGGAAGGAAGGGAGGGAGGAAGGAAGGTGGCTTACCTTGTGCTGTCCCGTCCAGTCCCATGAGACATTTCATTGAGATGCTCTGGTCACAGCTGAAATAAGTGAAGGAAGGAGGGAAGGAAGGGAGGGAGGAAGGAAGGTGGCTTACCTTGTGCTGTCCCGTCCAGTCCCATGAGACATTTCATTGAGATGCTCTGGTCACAGCTGAAATAAGTGAAGGAAGGAGGGAAGGAAGGGAGGGAGGAAGGAAGGTGGCTTACCTTGTGCTGTCCCGTCCAGTCCCATGAGACATTTCATTGAGATGCTCTGGTCACAGCTGAAATAAGTGAAGGAAGGAGGGAAGGAAGGGAGGGAGGAAGGAAGGTGGCTTACCTTGTGCTGTCCCGTCCAGTCCCATGAGACATTTCATTGAGATGCTCTGGTCACAGCTGAAATAAGTGAAGGAAGGAGGGAAGGAAGGGAGGGAGGAAGGAAGGTGGCTTACCTTGTGCTGTCCCGTCCAGTCCCATGAGACATTTCATTGAGATGCTCTGGTCACAGCTGAAATAAGTGAAGGAAGGAGGGAAGGAAGGGAGGGAGGAAGGAAGGTGGCTTACCTTGTGCTGTCCCGTCCAGTCCCATGAGACATTTCATTGAGATGCTCTGGTCACAGCTGAAATAAGTGAAGGAAGGAGGGAAGGAAGGGAGGGAGGAAGGAAGGTGGCTTACCTTGTGCTGTCCCGTCCAGTCCCATGAGACATTTCATTGAGATGCTCTGGTCACAGCTGAAATAAGTGAAGGAAGGAGGGAAGGAAGGGAGGGAGGAAGGAAGGTGGCTTACCTTGTGCTGTCCCGTCCAGTCCCATGAGACATTTCATTGAGATGCTCTGGTCACAGCTGAAATAAGTGAAGGAAGGAGGGAAGGAAGGGAGGGAGGAAGGAAGGTGGCTTACCTTGTGCTGTCCCGTCCAGTCCCATGAGACATTTCATTGAGATGCTCTGGTCACAGCTGAAATAAGTGAAGGAAGGAGGGAAGGAAGGGAGGGAGGAAGGAAGGTGGCTTACCTTGTGCTGTCCCGTCCAGTCCCATGAGACATTTCATTGCCCTGATGATTTGCTCTGCTACGGCGGGACACATAGATGTGGCGTACACAGCACTGTGAGAATGAGTTCGTAAAAAGTCCACAAGGTCCTTACACAAGCAAAACAAAGCATGAATGAGCTTTGAGCTGGCCAAACAGCAGATCTCCCTCTTAACTACTGCAGGAGTGGGAACGTGCAAAAGGAAGAGGACATTTCACCAGCTCCCGGATTGCTTTCTTGGCTGCCACTGTTGATACATGGCCTGAAGAAACATCAGGCAGGTGCAAATACTTTACCATATAAATGGGGCAATTGCAGCTGAAACAAAAGTCTGGAATAGAATAATGTTTACTTCTGTGCTAAGACTTATTATAAAGGAGCCAAAATAATTTCAAGACCAATGAACAGCTGCACTTAAACTAACGCTGCTCAGTTCCTCTCTGATAATGAAACAAAGGCTATATGACATCAGTGTAGGTCCTCTGCCACATGACCTAGCCCAGGAAAAGCAGCCTTACTGGGATCTATCTTTGTATATAAGCACATAAATTTTCAATCAAAATTTTCAATCAGTGTGGCAGCTACAGTCATGTTAGAGTTGGTATAATTTAACATTTCCTGTCTGTTTCCACAATCTGCGCTCTTAGGAAAACCATTGATATACTGTAGGTATGTCTAAAGCACCAGTAACTCTCCTGAATCCAGGAATGTAGTAGGAATTCAGATCTTAGTAATATCATCATTGTTATAACAACTTATGTCTCCTAGTGCAAAATACCAGAGTAACAGCTACCACACTAAAAGTTGAGTGCATGTTAGTGAGAAAGGGATGAGGCCTGCTTGAAAATTGACTTTGACAAAAAAATATCATCAGAAAAAAAAAAATCCAGTGAGAGTAACACAAATCACTACCAAAAATACTGTCTGAGTCTACGCAGTAATCCCAGTGCTGAGGATAAAGATTTACCTAACCTTACACAGGTTATGCATGGCCATATTGCAATTGTATTCCTAAGGGTTTGGTCAAAAGCTAAGAAGGCTTCTGGGCTCCAGCTGATGCAGAATAAACAGTGCCACTGAGAGCTTTTGGCTGCAGAAAGGAATGTAAGTGGGTGAATGGGTGAGCAGCCTTCCAAGGCTGAGAAGCCTGAGGCAAAGCTTGGTGATACACACAGGCATGAAAAGACCAACCTGTTTTCACTTAAAAAAACTTCCAAGGATTAGAGGATAAATTACACCAGACTACTTTTCACAGGTCTAATCTTTCTATACTTTCTAGATACATTAGCCACACAGTCTTTGGTAAGAAATAAATGTACAGATACAAATTCAGGAAGCCAAGGAAACAAAGAAAATTGATTCTTGATGTATTATGACACTTGGTTTTAAGATCTCCAGGGGTAAACCCAAAAAAGACAGTAAGAAATACACAGTTTATACTTTCTTATAGCCCTTTCATTCTACTGTAGGACTACACTTATTAATGTTATCCTGACAACAACCATATGGGCTGTCTAAACAGGCTTCCCACTCATTCAGCAGACTGCTTAAAAAATACATTCAGCTGGGTAGGAAAAGAGCAAATAATCAGTAACCATTTGATCTCTCTGTCAAGCAACAAAACCAATGACACTTCACAATGGTGCTGATTATGCTTTCTCTTCTACACCCTCAGTTAAAGCAAGCTCAGCTCTACTTTTTGTTGACATCTGTTGTTGGCAAGGTTTTGTTAATGTACGCAGAGCAACTGAGGACACAGAATTTACTATTGCAAAAGGCCCCCAGTAACCTCTTTCTCCATTCTCCTAAAAAATGCAACTATGTCAATCCACAACTCTTTAGGAATTTTATTATCAGTGGATGAAACTGTGGTTTTAATCTCTCAATATTGCTCCACACACTGTTTACAAATGCGAAACAAAGTAATGAGCAATCCACATGCAAATTAATGTAGGGAAGTATATTTAGCCAACCACAACATGTCCAAACGTTTCCAAGACAAACAACAATCATCAGGGTGGCACAGAAATAACCCAACTCAAGCAAATTACATAATGTGAACATGAGGCAAAAATAAGAAAGTCTGACTGTTTGATGTGCTTTTGGGATCCAGGCAAAAATGATGCTAACTTTAGAATAGTGCTCATGTTAAGGAGTCTGTGAAAAAAAATACTGAAATGTATCATGCATAATACGAAAGCAGTTCCCACACCCTTGATGTGAAATTGTTTATGATTTCCTTTTACCTTTCTGCCAGCTATGTATCCTCCAGCTGCGCCAAAGCTCTTTGTGAACGTTCCCATTAATACGTCAACATCATCGGGACTCATTCCGAAGTATTCCACAACTCCTCGGCCCGTCGCTCCCACCGCACCAATGCTGTGAGCTTCGTCCAAGTAGAGGTAGGCTTTGTATTTCTTCTTCAAGGAGACTATCTCTGGCAGGCGCACGATGGACCCCTCCATGCTGCACACAGAGAGAATCAGGGATGAACAACAAAGCCTGTACTCTTTCCGATCCTGGCAGAAAATACAGTCATTAATTGCCTTATTCCACCAAAGCTCTTCTGGAATCTCGTTTTTTACTTACAAGCCAAAGAAAACTCGCAACCCTTTCCCACTTACAGGTGAGTATAAAACAGTTAAATAGTTTTAGAATTCAAACCATCAGAACCAGTCAAAAAGTCTTTGAATGTTTGTAAATTGTCAACATGTCATAGGAGAGAAGGAAAGGTGAAAAGCAAGGGGGACATACTTACCCAAAGCAGCACATTACAGTTCATCTCTACAAAACAAATATAAAAAACTGCTATAGTTCAGTCTGGTCCTTGCTTCATTGTCAGCTACTGTGGCAGTATTTGGGCATAACAGCTCTAGAGCAAATTCATCTGGTGCAGAGGAGTTGGGTCCAACATACACTGGAGATGGGCCATGTGAAACCCACAGCTGGTGCCATAAACTCTAAGCAATCCCAGTCTTCACAGAATCAGGGATTAAAGCAGGCAGCTGAAATCCAGTCTTGCCAATTTTTGCTCTCGATATGTACTTTTTAGGAAATGTAGCCTGCTACCTAGTAATCAAAAAGAAAAACGTTTCCATTCCTTTTTTCTTTCTTACAGCCATGCAGGAAAATGAAATATTTTGAACTGGCACAGGTTGCTCAGAAAAGCTGTGGATGCCCCATACCTGGCAGTGTTCTAGGCCAGGGTGGATGGGCCTCTGAACAACCTGGTTTAGTGGAAGATGTCTCTGTCCATGGCAGGGGGGTTGGAACAAGATGAGCTTTCAGGTCCCTTCCAACCCAAACCACTCCACGATTCTGTGATTAATGGTGTCTTGAGATTTATAGAAATGAGAAAAGATGATAAATCTTTTGCATTGTTGGCAGTCATGTCAGTAAATGAGAAGGCACAAAGGAGTGTCCAGCAAAATGAAAGCCCAGGGAGATAAATAAGAAATGCTCCCTGATCCCATAAAGATGACATATCCACAGTATTGCTCACAACAGAAAAACCTTTGTGAGATGCCTACAGCTATGCTTGGATATGCTCAGATGCACTCAGTATTCATTTAATAATGAGTTACAGGTGTTCCCTTCCACTAGCTCTAGCAAGCAGGTCTTCAAAAGCTAAAAACTTCCTCTCAAACACAAAGTCAGTGCGCTGTGTGCCACAAAAACCAGGGCTCTGTGGCTAAGGGCCACAGCTACCATGTATCCACTTGCAAACTCAACGAGTTTCAGGTGAGCAGAAACACGGACTTTGGTCCCAAACAGCAAGTACAAAAGAGCAGTGCAATCAATAGTGTCTTGGAAATTTTTAGATCCCGGACCAATGGCTTTCACAGGCTACTTTGCTGCCACCCTACTTGTACTGTGCAGCTGCAAGTTTGGCACCACAAAAGGAGCACGATGTGCTTTTAGCACTCAGGAAATTTCTGACAGTTTTAGTCCTTCTTCGTCCTTTGGTCTCCTGAGTAAGCTTGGAAACTGTTTGGTCTCCAGTTTTGAAGGCGACCTGCCCACAGGCAAGTCTCCATTAGTGTAACAGCACGGGGGAGTAGCCGTGGACAAGGGTTGCCTGTGCTGTTCATACTGGGAGGTTCAGAGAGCCTGGCTGCGTGTGCCTGGAGGCATATTTTTGGCTGTTGGTGACTGCTGGCAAATCTTGCCCTTCTGTCCTGCCCAGCCATAAAAGAGGCAGCTGTGGGACTGTATGTTGGCAACATGGTCCTTTGCAGCAAAGAAGAGTGGGCTTGTACTGCAAGCTCCTGAGGACTGGGCTTTCTCACTTTTCCCAAATGGCACTTGGCAGCTGTGGGAGAAGCAACTAAAACCACCACAGCTATTTTCCTAGTGAATACAAGGGCAGAGCCCACAGTCCTCACACAGCCCAGAGTCAAAGCATTAGTCAGCTAAAATGACACTGAGCCACTGGGTGTGCTTGGACATGCAGCATCCTACGTGCTGGGCTTGGCAGCTTTCAGCTGTGTCTGCTCGGTCTGCAGGAGAGCCAAGGAGCACCTCTGCAGAGGGAAGCACGCTGCCATCCCACCCTCCACCTTCCAGCAACGCTTGGGCACGCCAGTTAGGCACAGAAGGATAAGAATAATTTTTCCACATTTATATGGTCATCATCAAGCTTAGTGGCTCACAGAGATTCAGGCAGGACAGACAGCATTTAACTTCAAAAAGATAAGAGTCAAAAATGGTAAATTAAAAATGCTGCGTATTTGCGTAATGGAAGGAAAGTTGTGCTGAATCCCAGAATACATGGAGCTGGTACATGGCTGATGCAAGATTTAACCATTTAGAAGATTTAATGAAAACTTCTCTTACTTATATGAGTAGGAGATTTCTCTTGGAACTCTAAGCTGTTCAGCAAAACAAGGTACTTGTATTCAGTTTCAGTTTTGAGTTCCTGCTCTTGAAAGATGTTGGCTGACAAAAATGCAATAGTTGACAGAGGTCCTAACGTGGCCTTGAAGTGTCCATGGAATAGATAAAGTGCTGCTGGAGTTGTGCACACATTCTGTGCTGCCATTCAAACAGGTCTCAGCCCTCCTGACGCAGAGATGAGAACTGTTCTGCTGCCTGCTCTGGTCTTGGTCTCGATTTTGATCCTGGGAGATGCTTAGTGACATGCACACCTAGAATTGCTTCAAGGTAAAGCTCATTTCACATGATCCCTTGGGTAGCCCAAACAGAAAGTTTACTGAATCCTTCAGTAAATGTTGATGTCTAGTGATCTTAAACCAAAGAGCCAGAAGTGAACTGGAATGGTTCTGTCTCACTCTGGCCGTGCCAGGCAGCTTTGTGTACAAACATCTATTGTGTCCAAACGTATTGATCTGCTTCCAGATCTGCTCAAGCACACAGGGCATATAAAAAACCCCCAGACGCAGATGAACTAAAGCTGGCTCTGCCCACGCCAGGCGTTCCCATGACGTGGTATGACATCCTGTCTTGTAGCACAAATTCTTAGCTTGGGGGCAGGGATGGAAAACTTCCAGATTGCAGCTGACCCTCATCTCCCTTGTCTGGTGGACAGGCGCAAAAACCTGAGTTAGTGAACACTCAGTTTGAACATACTTCCAGATGTGAGGAGATAATCCCAAATTCTGGGAACACTCCAGTCTGAAACTCGATTCAATCCCCATCACACCACTGACATTCCTCCTGACACAGCTGATGAATTATGGACCCAGGTGCTTTGAGAGACAGGAGGTGTGTGCTTGTGATGGTCACCTCACTTGGAATGCAGGCTTGCCCTTGACACGACACTGATGGTTTTTTGCCCAGTTTATTTTGAAACTTCTTGGAAAAAGAGGTTCCTACATTCTACTGTGGTGCCACAGTTTCCATTTTTTTTTCTATCAGGAAAACTAACTGACAAATATTCCACCTGTTATCTACTTCATAACTGCAACGCTCAGCATCTCTAAACATGCCCTAGAGTACCACTATCTTCTCAACATTTGAAGAATTTATCTGTTCCCCTTTCAGGCTACTTTGTAATTGGGAAAATCCCTCCCCTCCTGGCCTGCTACTCCCAAGACATATACATTCCACTTTAACAGTTACTTTAGGTACTGTTTTCTTACATAAACCTTGTACTTTCATACAACAATGTCTGTTTTGTAGTTTAGAGCAATAATTTTAAGAAAATCTTACAACTCTGCCCTCAAATACAACTCTATTTCAACACTGAAATGATAGAAATGTTAACCTTTAATGCTGGTCCTTGGCCAAAGACATTAAATGTTACCTCATTCTTTTCTGGAAGTCCAGTCACTTAATCCCAGGAAATAAAAAACAACCCTGATAAATTTCCTACACTACTGGCATTGGATCTCAAGGAACTTCTAATGCACATGAAAAGGCATTGGACAATATCGAACTGATCAGAGCTATTTTCTTAGCTGGAAGGGAAAATACACAAATTAAATTAAAAGCAAGGAAAAAACAAATGAAAACCAAACTGTTTCGATCAGTTTCTGATGCCCCATAACTCCTGCCCTGGGCCTTGGCCTATCTGGCTCCTAAGTAAATATGCATGGAAGAAAGCAGAAGCCTAGCACAAACCATGTAAGAACACAGTAACTGATTAATCCTGAACTGGAAATGGTAGAAGCCAAGGAAAACATTAGCTGGAATTCAAATAATTGAAATATGATTTAGCAAGTCAGTTTAACTGGTGCCCTGGTCACTGCCAAAACTTGTTCATGCTTTTTGGAATCAAGATTGATGGCTAGATGGCCTCCCTCAGTTTGGAACACAAATGGAATATATTTGCTCCTAGGCTGGTCCAAGTTAAGAACCAGCTTTCACTAGGAGTTACATTTACTTTTGATGATTTTTTTTTTTCCTTTTTAAGATAATACAGGCATGAAAAAGCAAACAAACATATACTTAATGCTATTTATTTGACACGTCGCTTGAGTGCTTCCCAAGTTGAGGGGCCAATTCTGCCTTCAGTTGTAACCAAGCAAAATCTGTGGTTTATGGTTTCAAACACAAGTCTGATTTCCAGAAATGCTCGTGTTGGCTAACAATGACCCTTTTCAAATTATGCCAGCTGGTAAGTCTAGGCTTATGCACAGTGTAAACACTTTAAGATACTCCTAATGGAAACAGAAGGCAAATTTCTTTCCATACCATAAACTTCACCATACTAAGACTATGGTGTCCCATATAACAATATTTTTTTAAAGAAGGAAAGCTTAGTGTTTTCTTTTACATCTCTGGAAAAAGCATTTCTGTAAAAATTTGCCAAGCCAAACTTGCAAATCAAGACATTTTAACTTCGAGAATGGCTCTGACTAAGTTATTTAAATTCTATATTTGCTCTCCTTGAAGCATAACTTAAGGAGAAAAAATAAAAAGCAGTATTAACTATTGTAAGAAGAATACATTAAATACACTCTAACTCCTCTTAAACCCTCTTGATGAATGCTAATTTGGCACTTGGCAAACCTTCAAGAAAACTAAGATTAGCCAACACGGGGCTGGAAAATTTTAGTCTTTCAAAAATCCCGGGCCAAGAAAGGAAAGAGCATACACATGAAAAGAGTAAGAGTGTTGCTACTCTGTCCTTCTCCAGCTGTTTTTTTGCATACAAAGTGTTCTTAGCTACCAGCTGGCTCAGACTGCCCGGCCTGTGAGCCTGCTGGTGGCAGTGCCGCAGGGCTGCCTGGCCGTGTGTGTCCCGGCAGGGCAGCGGTGGCAGGGACACGGCGCGGTGGCGCGTGGTGGCACTCACCCGCAAGTCACAGCAGATTTGCTTTACAACCAAACCACGCTCTACAATTTCTGACCTGCTTAGACTGTGCAAACAGCTAACTAACCAACCAACCTAGCTACTGCTAGGGATAGTTTCCAGCGAGAGAGCGTTAGAGAGCTGAGCTTTGTTTTTCTTTTACTTTATGCCTTTCAGAAGCACAGACACTCAGGGCATGAGTGGTCTTAACATCGTTTAGCCTTTATGGAGCTGAAGGAGCTTTATGGTTCCTTTTAGTAGGTACTCTGAGGTTTAACATGCTTTTATTTTGCATTCCAGCAGAAGGTTCTTTGAACTTTGGAAAATTAAATCTCGTTTGAGAATGAACTGCAAAACTACAGGAAAAGAAAACTCTACACCAAATATAAATCTGGAAGTACAGTTATAAGTTAATATAGTTAAATAGCTGACAGTGGATTTGTCCCACTGCTTGGACTGATCTATGCCTCTATGTTACCAGTCTACCTTCTTGCTCCCTAGTGGTCGATATTCAGGGTAAAGGATTTAAAAGTGAACAAAGCTCAGCAGCTGGAGCCTTTTCTGCCAGCCATGTGACCAATGGGAACATTTGTCAGTAAAATGTTGGTGGTCCACTTAATTTCTGCATGATCAAAGCCCTTAAATCTGAGCTTTCTCTTAGTAGTGCCAAGCGATGTTTATTTGTAGTTTTGCTCTGTTTATTCTGGTTGAAAGGACATGTTCAGCCTGCTTTGGATCAGCTGATCTGCTGCCAACCTGTTTCACCTCTGAATGACAGGCGTTTAGATAAGGGCTGATTTGGTCTCTTTGCAGATGGAAAATGTTAGGCAAAAAGAAAGCCCTGACAACTATGAAGTTGTGACAACATGAGATCATAAAAGATTTGTTACAAAAAACCCCAATTGGCTAAGCTGTGCCAGAGTTTTGCAGTAAAATGGCATAAGTGACTGCCCATCCAGACTGGCTGTATTTCAGCAACACATGATACGATCCCCACGTATAAAGTTTTAATGCCACTTTAATAAACCATGTCATGTCCTGTGAATGAGTGGTTCTGGTTCCCTTCTCCCTGGGGCAGGTCTCAGTACTCCCCAAACTACCCTTCTCCTGCTCCCCCATCTCCTGTCATCATCCCAGTTGCCCTGCCTAGATCCCTGCAAACCCTGTTACTGTCCAAATCCCTGCTTCTTCAGCCCTTCCTGCCTTTCCCTTCTCCAACTCCTGCCCATCAGTGGCTCCCCCTCCACGAGCCCCCTGGCTGCCTTCCCAATGACCTTCTCCAGACTGGAGAAGTTGCCAGGATGAAGCCCAGGATGGTGAGGCTGGCTGGTGCCACTGCTTTGCTGCTCAACTCCAGTGACTGTTTGCCTTTCTGCTTGGGTGTCAGCTGCACCACAGGAGTGAACCGGAGTTACCCGACTGAGATGCTCTATAATTACATTGTATTATTGATGCTGGTATTATCAGATGGATTCTCAAAGGCACTTCTCTCATTTGAATTCCTCCAGGGACCAGGGCTACATTAAATACCACTGTATAGTTCTTTGAAAGCCAGTCTTTCAATTATTTTCCTGTTAAAGTGTGAGTCTATTAGACCCAGCACTAGTTACTAGAAAGGTGCTGTTACCACTTAGCTTAAGTTTAGCTTGAGATTTAAGATTCTAACAGCTGGGCAAGAATTGGGCATGCAGAGCTTAATTAATTCTGCGTAGTTGTCTTTTGATCTGCCCATGCCTAACAAACAACTCCAGAAAGCCCAGCTTACTCACTTAGCAGAACTCCTCACCACCTATAGCTCCATGAACTCTACCACATCTGTCACAACAAACATCACCTTATCTGTCTTGCTCTCACAGTGTATCTCCCACTCCACTGTGATTTGCTAAATCAACATCCAGAACAATGTACAGGATCTAACTGGAGCTACAGGATCCAAGGTTCAGGCTGGCATAATGGAAATCAACATATTTATGAGACCACAGAACGTTATTGTAACTTCCACTCTCATTAAGATTTCCCTCAGATACCTAGAGTCAGAGTTTGCCCCACTCAATTCATCATTCTGTCCTCAGAAATGATAGAATACTCATCTTTCTACAACATAAACATACCTGTAAATGCCCTCCACGAGGATGATAATTTTTCTCCATGCTCTGTGGGTGCGAGGCTGTCCATATATTATTGCATCCCTCAGCAACTTCTCGAGGCTCTGCATGTCTTTGTTTAAAAATAAGAAAAAGGAGGAAGGAAAAACATCAACAAAGATTTTTCTCAAGAACTTCCGATTTTCTCCTGGGTGCTGTATTTCCTATAGAGAAAAAGACAACACTAAAAAAAAAAGTGCCCTAAAGATAAACTTCTTTTATTAGTAGGCAAGACCAAACAATTCATTTAATTGGCATGAATGCAATCTAGTGACAAAAAGAGTCATAAAAAGCATCCAGTTATGCACCTGCTCTGGGAAGCTTTCAGAAATCCTTGTCGTACATTTTTATTTAAAGGCAAAAGGGAACTGCTTTGCTTCAGTACTGAGGCTAACTGCCAGCAGTTCTGTGTAGGGGTTGCTGATACTCGTAATTTACCAAGGCTTCAATAGGGAGTTTTGGTTGCTTTCCAGTCACAGGCTCATGAACAACAAGCATTTCTTCAGCAAAGGTTTTGACAAGGCTGCATGAAGCACACCAGGATGGCGGCAAGAGAAGCCTTGTCCTTCTCAAGAAGGAAAGCAAGTGGAAGGTTGCTGATGAGAAAGGAAGATACAGGTGGATACAAGCACATGGCTTGGATACACTGATTTGGTGCCTAAATGCTTGGCACTTGTGGGACTTCAATATAAGGAGGCCTGGAACAAGGTTATGATCCTTAGCTGATTTCTTAAGGGCTGAGTGTGGGTCACCTAAAAAAATTCTTGAAGGAAAGCCATTTAGATTTTGAAAAACATGGAAAAAGCAAAGAAAAAACACCACAGAAATCAGGGTCAGACCAAATGTGGCTCTCACTGCACCAGCATTCTGGTGTCTCCAATGAACGGACACAGTTAAAAATGAATTATTCTGGTACTTTTCAGGAATTTGGATTGGTATTTCAAAACGTTGTCCAAGAACATCCTACAGAGTCCCATGATATCACAAGGAACACTACAGATCAGCTCAAACTGTGGGCTGAGAAAATCAATGGAATTTTTTCACAATATAACCTCATTTACTTCAGCAACACATCTTAACACAGTTGATAGAATGTACTGCAATAGCACAAAGTTAATGTGTAAAATGAATTGTCCCGAGCAAAGAAAATACACCTTAGAAGTATTATTTTTGACCTGCAGTTTGGTTTCTGCCCGAGGGGAACGGGGCCGTTTGCACATTAACTGCCCATCGTGAGTAACTTGTGCCCCGAGAGACAGCCAGGTTATGACCCGAACCCTTCCACATCTTGATGCCTCACCTCTTCCTAGCAACATTCAGTGATGTTGATGAAAGGTGAAGTTCTCAGCTACAAAACTGCCACTCTGCACCTGCCACACTGCCACAAGGACCGAGCAAACCCTTGCTGTACTCTACAAAGCACAAAACAGGCATGAACAGTATCACTTGTCCCTTATTTCAGTGGGGCAATCGCCTGCACAGCTCAACGAGCTCCGAGATGGAAATGCTGTTAGGAATGATGCAATGCAGACAGCACGCTTTCCACTAGATGGCAATCAAGGAAATAAAAGTTCTTTGGTGCTTTATAAGGGAAAGTTATAACCAAGCTGAGCATTTGCAGCTGCTCATGTTGTCTTTTGTTTCGAGTAGGTAATACTTAGAACTCCTCCTAAAGGGCTCCCTCAGGATGATAGAGAGCTCACAGTAAAATTTGGACACTCTCTTTTCTCCACCAAATAATTCTCTACTGATGTCACTGTCATCTAAATCGTTTTGGGACCTTTGAAACCCTCTTCTGAATCAGTCTTTCAATTCAGTATTCCGTCTATGTGTCAGTCCAGATTGGCCCTTGACTTCAGGAAAGTCACTTTGCCTCTGCGTTAAAAGCACGGCTTGAAGATTCAGTTGTTTTAGCACAAATTCACATTAAAAAAAAAAAAAAGGAAAGAGGGGATGAAGTGAAATGTATAATTCTGTTTTAGAAAACACATGGCTGTGAATAGGTTCTCTGTCCAAACTACCGTGGAACATGAGACCACAGACTGGGGAGAACCTCTCTGAGGGATGAGCTTCCCTGATTTTACACATAATATAGTCCTGCTGGAGTCCAGGCTAAGAACATGCCTGTTTGCAGGATCAGGGCTATCTCGCTTTCTTTTCAATGTTGCATCCTGAAAAACATATAGTGTGAAACTTTCTGAAGCCTGTAATAGTCAACACATAATCTGTTCAGGTGCAAATGAATTTTACCAACCTATTGACTTTGTGCCTCGTTTGGAAAGGGGAAATAGGCAGGAAGAAAAAATCTGTAACCTTAAATATTCCCCACAAAAGGCTGCTTCCATTCTTCAAAGTAAAGAAGTGCTCTCTGTGCTTGTGCTTAGGCTTTTCAGAAAGTGGGATATACTGAACAGCAGGAAAAACAACAGTGCAACCCTGAGTGACTTTCAGATATCAAATTATTTACCCATTAAATAGAGTTAGATTGAGATTAAGATGATGAGCTGCACGAGTCCATCTTGAATAACCAGTTACAGAGAAAATAACAGTCCTTCCTTGTTTGACCATCACCAGCCCAGGGTTTTCGGCAGCAATGGGCAACAACTGCTCACCAGCCCAGGAGCTGGTGTTCAGAATTTGACTTGATCAGTCAGTCAAAGCACAACCAAATCTATCCATGTTTCACTCTCCACCTTCTCCTTATAGCATATTGTCCAGATATGGAGGATAAAGTTTCCTAAGAGGGAACAGTGGATCTATCAGTGGGTTGGCGGACTTGCATTATCCTTGTTCGGGATTTTTCAGAGTGACTTCAAGAGAAAACAAACTGCCAGCAGGCTGGAGCGAGTCTGGACCTGGGCAGGCAGCGTGTCATGCTGCCTGCAGTGCAGGTGGGACACCAGGCTCCCGGAGGGAGCACGGCACGCTCCGGGAGACACGGCGTCTCCACCCCTCATCCTTACACTGCAGTGCTGGGGATGTCATCACCACTCCTCTGCGTGGGCTGGCAGCCGCCTGCGTGATGTCAGCTGAATCCTGGTTAATTAAAATAAACAGGCTGCTACTACTGTTGTCACATTCTTCTTTTTGCTTTGCGCTTGTAACTCCGATTTTCACTTTCTCCCCTTTTGCACTCTCCTGCAAGTTCGTGCAGACCCTGTGGCTACACACGAATATCTTTGTTTGGAACGTGGGAGTGGTGATCACTGCAGCCACAGTGACAGTCTGAGACTGCCCTCCCTGCCCCTCAATAAACACCAATCTCTCTGAAAGGAAAGGGCACTGGCTCAGGAAAGCTCCCTGCTCACACTTGGCAGGTCAGACGTGGCTTTCTCCAAGCAGAGAGGGCAAACGCAGACACAGCGTGCAGGGAGCAGGACAGACCAGTCTCCTTGCCGTGGCGGCGTCTGTATGTGTCACAGGGAAATACACACCCAACTGGATTAGGCTGCAGTCCACCTATCTGGGCAGTAATCTTGTCTCTGATAGTGGCCAGAGGCTTCAACGAGCACAAAAGTTTAGTGGGAATGTGCCTTTCATCCTGCTCTGTAACAGCTGTAACACTGCCCTCCTTTCTGAGATTCAAGGGCTACCTACACCCTTGCAAAAAAAAAAAAAAAAAAAAAATAGGAAACTGTCCTGGACTAAGACACGACA